>VWZT01001193.1:532930-548842 GCA_013397055.1 Pachycephala philippinensis
GGGGGGCGGTGGAAACTTAAAAAAAAAAAAAAAGTTTAGGTTTTCGTCTACGGCTTATTTATAGTGCATGGAGTCATTTGTGTACCTTTGCAGTTCTTGGCAAATTTGAGGGGTGCTGTTTTATGTCCGCTTTGTTAGTTTAAGTGACTTCACAAATTGGAAGGCAGTAGTGGAACCAGACCTCCAGGTACTGCTCTTGTTAAGCGTGGGCTTGCTGCATTTGGTTTGTTTCATGTTTAAAGATAACAAATGTCTCCAAGCTAAGAGGGCCAATTAAAGCGTATACTAAGAAAAAAAAACCCTGTTTTGGCCATTTGAAGGAGTTCAGCCCTTGTGAGATAGCACTGTTGTTACATTGACCCCAGATAGTGACTCTTTGGCAGAGTGTTTCCTTGAAGACTTTGTGTAGTTTCCTTGCTGCCATAGTCATAGCTGACATGGAAAGGAAGTTTGGTGGTTGTAGCAAATTGCTGGTTAGTGTGGACTTGCCCAATAGGCTTTTGAAAGACAGCAATGACCACTTGCAATGTCAGTCTGGGTAGCAAAGAGGACACTGGGTTCTCATCCTGACTTTTCCACTTTGGGAGGAGTACTGGTTATGTCTGTTTCCCCGAATATGGAATGGGCTTAAGAAAATCTTTGTTTGGTATTGAGCTCTTAGAAGTCAGTGCTGAGTTCTGATATCTAAACAGACTAACTGGGTGTTAAAGTCACGTAAAACTGGTATTTTTCTGATTTTATTTTTGAAAGTTAACAGTTCCTAAGCCAGTTAAGCCTGGTGGTGGTCCAGTTTGCCCCTGGCTCAGCCAGTGACTTTTGCCATTATCCTGTTTCTAGTGTTGGCCATAAACAGATACCTCAAAAGAACGAGGAACAGCCAGACATGAGTTCCCTTCAAAGCTTTTCCAGTTTCTGAGTATTTGCAACTCCAGAAGTTCAGAACTAGTTACGCAGTCTAGCACAAGAGTGGAGTCTCCTGCTAAGTTTTCGTTGTGCTGTGCCAGCCCACGTTTTGTCTGTCCTGTCTGTGGCAGAGGAGTGCATGTGAAGTGTTTCTTGCAGGTTCCCTGTCAGATCCATGGAAGAAAACAATCTTGGTGTCCAGGGTTTGCGTGGCCTCTTCCCAAAGGCAGCATCCCATTGGACTTAACCTTCCTCTGTCCCACTGGGGAGCTGCAGCAGCAGCGCCCTTTCAGTTCCTCGTGTCCATCTCGACATAGCTGAAGTTCTTCAGAGAGATAATTAGAAATAGACACTTGGGTCACATGTTGAGCCCACCAGGTTGCCTCAGTTTTCCAGCAGGAAGTGCTTATTTTTGCCAATTCCCTTGTTCCAGGCAGAGCCTGTGTCTACCCAAGACGTGCTTTCCTGAATTCTTCTGTACAGTTTCTCTTTGTTTCATGTCTCTTGAACCAGAACAAACCAATATATGCCGTTTCCTCCAGAGAACAGGACTTGTTACCTGTACTAGTGATTTGCACTAATTGCTCTCCAGAGATTCTAATTTCTACAGGAAATTCTCCTGTTAAGCCAGGAACACAAGGAAACACACAGCTATCTTTATTACAGCTGTCACATCTCAATATATTCTGACTAGATCTGTGTTTTGTGTGCTTGGAAAACTTCTCACCTGAACACCAAATGAAGCCTTCTGTGCTTCTTTCCACTCGGCACCATGTAAAAAACCTTTGGTGAATTCAATAGAAGTTGTATACAAAGGGACACTTACTTCTAAAGTTGCCATTTCTCCCCAAAATGTTAATATTGGTGTTTGTTTTTATTGTGGTTAAAAACCTTGGAGACAAAACTTGGTCTTGCATGAAGACATCATAGCAGAATTTTTGCTTTAGAGTGACCAGCTCAGAGTATGACAAGTTCTAATGGCAAACATTGCAAGTGTTAATGTTATACAAATTGCTTATTTAGTTAAAAATAATTTTTGCAAGACTACAATAACGTTTCACCTACCAGTACAGAACTTTTAATTCTAAAGGTTTCCAGCCTATCTTAGTAATAAGGTAAATAATGTATATAAAGTTGCTTTTATATTTAAAATATACATAGTTGATTTTGAATTTTTTGGAAGGAACTCTTAACTGCACAAATCGTACATTAGTGACTAAAGATTTTCTGCTTTCATCCAAGAATTCCCCTTAGGATTAGGTTTCAGGATCAAATTTATGCTACAGATATTAAATTAAACAAACAGCAAAGAAGGAATAAAAAGGGAAAATGGTTTTTTTTGAGCCTGTTCTTTTACAGTTTGAAGGGTGACCAATTTTCTTCCACTTGCCAAGGCTGCTCAAGTAAGAAAAGTTCTAGCTTTTTATATATATTTTCATGGTCAAACACTGTCCATGCAGTGGAAATTAATCATAGTTTGAGAAACAGATCCATTTGTTTTTCCTTTCTAGCAACTTAAAAAAAAAAGGAGGAGATAAAGAACACAGATACAAGACCCGTATTAATGTCTTTTTTTTCTTTTGAAAAAGAGTTTTCCTTTCCTAGTATGTCTAAAGATATTTAGATAACCTTTCAAACTTCTGCCCTTGTAATTTAGGAATTCACACAGGCCTAAGTACAGGTTTATGCCCATAATGCAAAGCTTTATTGGAGCATTGGTTGTGTAAAGAGTTCATAAAACAATTGTCCTCATTTGAGAGAGTCTAGAAGCAATTCTTTGATCCTTTGTGGTGAGGTTGGATGGTTGGAAGCCAATGCAGTTGTGAGGGATATTGTTGCTGCAGAGAGCGCTGCTCTAAAGGCATCATAAGTTTAAAAAGGAAAAATATAACAGGGAAGTGTGTTGGGACATGCTCAGAGCACCAGGTAATTGTGAGAGACTTGGTGTGTTGTGGAGATAAATGCTGTTGTCTTTTATTCTGTGATGATTGTGTTAGAGAAGAGTGGTAGATGAACTCTGGAGCAGCTGTGCCTTCCCTTGTG
Organism: Pachycephala philippinensis; assembly: GCA_013397055.1. Lineage (NCBI taxonomy): Eukaryota > Metazoa > Chordata > Aves > Passeriformes > Pachycephala > Pachycephala philippinensis. The sequence continues at coordinate 535,877 of VWZT01001193.1, forward strand.
TCCCTGTGTGCATGGTTGGGAACTGCTGAGACTGCTGGGATGTGCTGGCCTGGAAACCTTCTGCTTTTTCAAAAGTTAGGCAAAGACTAGGGCTCAAACCAGAAAGGTTGACCTGACTGAGTTTTAGAGCTTCTAGCCACAGAAGGCAAATTAAAGTGAATGTCTTGTGCCTTAACAAGTTCACCGTTTGGCTACCAGCAGCTGATGCTATGTAGTAATAAAGGAATAATTTTATTTGCCTCTTGAATGGAAAATAGAACTCAGCAGAGTGGAGTTTGACTACAGAGCAGTTTCTTGAGGTGACGTTAGCTGGTCTGTCTTGTTGAGAATACAAAAATAGCAGATGGCTTTTCAGGAAGAGTTTGAGTCTGTCTTTCTGATTATCCACACCCTTCCTTTTTCTTCTTTTCTGTCCTCTCCTCAAAATGCTCCAGAGCTGTTTTTTCTGGTCCCTCTTCTTGACACACATATGCCACTTGCAGCTTTTCCACACTTGTCCAATAGTCACTGGCAGAATGTTGTCTGTGAGCATATGCGCCTTACAGGAGCATGATCTTTAGATGACTCCAATGAAGCTTTTTCTTTCTTTTCAAAGTGATAAATATTAGGTGGAATGAATTGAGTTTCAGGGACTTCTAAAAGTTCCCTACTTCAGGCTATGTTTGTTAACAAGTTAATAATGACTGTCTTCTCTTAGGAGGTGTTCTTTCCTGACTGCAGTAAATAATTGTGCTCTCTGGCTGCTGCCCTCAACATTTCCCACCCACACTGTCGTAGCAAACATATCTCCATCAGATTCTCACGGCAATTCCATAGCTGCCACAGCATATGTGTTAATACCTGTATGCATCCCTATCCTTTCTTGCCCCTGTATAAAATGCTATGCTCCACTTTTTACACTTTTTATTGGAGCAGATTAGGTGATTTTTTTTTTTTAGTTTTAAGAGACTATGCAGCTCATGGTGAGATAAGTTACTGTGTATTTCAGAAGGATGTAAAATCTCTATTCATAGAAAACTTTTAAATTAAGTGTTTCTAGGACTGAGTTTTGAATAAGGTTAAGAGTGTTTCAGCTTAGTGTGTATCCAAGCTTCTTTGCTATGGATAGTTCATGGAGGAAAGACCCTTTGTCAAATTCTGGAATAGGTGAAAATGTACAATATAAGATTTTAGATTATATCAAGAATATACAAAATCCAGGTCAGGAAGTTGTCTTGATGTGTAATATTTAAGTCCAAGCTTTTATTGGTATTTCTGTAGTCTTGGGCTTCTGCATAGATTTTCTCCTCCTTGCATCATTCCGACAGCTTGGGGAGCTGGAGTACGTAAAGCAGGTCATAGCTGTGGCCACTGTCCCCATGCTTCACCCCATGTTCTTGCGTGCTCCGTGTGTCCCATTTCCTTTCCCAGGGCAGTCAGGAGGGTGAATGAACCGCTGTGGTAGGGACAGCTGACTCTTTGTTCCCAGGAATCTCTGAGTCTGTCCCCTATGGGGATACATTGGTCAGATAGTGTGTGACAGGGACCTGGGGAGAAATGGCACCAGGAAAAAGTCAAAGCACCTGCAGATGCTTCTTGGATGATCCCTGAGTAAAGTGCCTGGAAGAGGCTGTGGGAAGCCTCCCTGTGCTGGTAGTGGTTCCTCACAGGCTCTTTTTAATTTGTTTGATTTTTTCCTGGGCTGCTTTGGGAGTACTTGGGATGAGCTTTTGTGTCGCTGCCCGTGAGCAGCAAGTCCAGCTGTCCCTAACGGTGGTGTCACCTGCTGTGCCTGTGCATCAGGTCTTGCCATGCCAAGGGCCCATTCCAGTCATTGAGGGAAACTAAGCCCAGCAGTTTAGGCAGTGCTGAAGTAACCTTGTTCAGAATAGCATTTTTATTTTTCCTTTTTTTTATAATTTTTACTGTGGTATTTGATGTACATGGCCTACTTAGTCACATACTTAGCTGACGTGCTACTGCTGTGTTACCTTTTCAGCAGGTAAAAGAACTGGCTGTCTGCAGAGGTTCTGCAAATCATTTTGTATAACAGAGTAACTAACTACTTCACACTCCTAAATATAGTCCTGAACACAAGTGTGGCAGTATTCATGAAAAATATTTAAAGCTAAATTTCACACTCATTTTGTATTTGATCCATTTCTGCTTTATTTTTAACTCATGTAAGATGAAGGGTGGAGGTTTTTTCCCCTTCTTCTAAATCCTAGTGTAGGAGCATATCTGAGATACAAAGGATGTGTACAAAGGCACAGTTTTGTGGGGTCTTTTTGGTGTGGTTTCTGTTTGTTCAGTGTTGAAGTCTTACTGTGCCACATTGACACAAAGCTTAAATGGCAACAGCAAAAAAAAATCGGAACTTTTAAAACTGTAGCTGCTAAGTAGTGGTTTGGAGTAACCCTTATGAGAGTGGTGATGTCATCAGCAGGCTAAAATGCCAGTAAAAATTAATTTAAGAGCTGGGATTTATCTGTGGAAGAAGGTTTTCCACTTATATTTAATTTCCTTCTTTCCTGTATTAGCCTGCTTATTCTGAATATACATTTTTTTGGTTTGGCTTTAACCCTTCTCAACTGACCTGCTTGTTCCTCAGTCACATTTGCTTTTTGCTTCACCTTAATAGTCAGAAATCATCTAATTTATTTTTATAACATAAGGACATAGTGACCTACACTATTGTTGTTATTCTTGGTCTTAGTACCTATGTTGCACCACTTAACACCAGTTATGCTTGTAAACGTTGTATAAGCTTAGCTAGCATACAGTAGAAACATGAACTTAAGGATTTTAATAAAATTGACTTCAAAGATGGTATGGTTATGGTAGCTATGGTAACTAAAACTAATTAAAATATGCTAAAATTTGCAGGGGAGTGAAAAGGGAAAAAAATGTAAGTTAATGTTTTTGTTTTCATAATTTAACAGTAAAACATTTTTTTCCAGTCTATTGCCTAAGTGCCAGTCAGTCAATTATTTGCGTTTTTAAAGAATTCCTTTAAAAATAGTAGAGGCTGAACCACATTGTAATTTTTGTATGTAAACTGAAAAAATGCATAAACCTACCCACTATTTCCATAGTAAGCTTATTCCTTGGGCAGAGGTACTTGTGGAGGCTTCCTGGAGTGCTCACTGGAGGCTGCTGCTTTATCTGCTGGACAGCTGGTGGGCAGCATCTCCATGGCTTTGTGGCCTCTGTGATCATGAAATCATCACAGGGTTTGGTCCTAATATAATTGTACAGTCCAATACAGATGCACTGGTGAGGGCAGCCAGATTGACAAATTGTCGCTGTCATTGAGATTGATGATCTCTTTGAATGAACTTTTGAACTTCTAAAGAAATACATAGCTTTTGTTATAAAGATTTTTTGTAAAATATTTATCATGTTCCAATATTTGAAAAGTAATTCCCGTAGTTAAGGTTTCATGTGTAGGTGCAGAGGAAAGATCTAAAGGATGGCATTTTCACATCTTGCTTGTTTTCAGAGTTTCTTTTTAATTTCATGGTAATGCTGTAGTAGTGTCCTTGTTTCAGAAAGGATTAAGGGAGTTGTTCCATAATAGCTGTAATCCTTTGTGTTTGACATGTGCAGAGTATTGTACAAATATTAACAAATCTGTACAACACTTCAGTGGGCTAGATGGGGACAGTAAGATGAAAAGTTTGAATTATTCAAGGTCAGTATTTAAGTAAATACTGGATCCAGAATTAAAACTGTTCTCAGTCTTGTAGAGAGCATGATTTCCTGTTTCTCAGCGCAGTCTTTTCTTAACTTGATTGTCCAGCTCCGTCTGTTTGCACTGCAGCCAAGTTCTAATACCACTAAAAGTTAAATGAAAGGGAGAGTTTTGCTGACAAAGAATAATGACTATTTTTAGCTGTATTAGTTTGAGCCGTGTTGCCTTTGGTTAATTATTTTTGATGAGACTTTGTATTCACTTCTGAACGGAAAGATAGATTTCATATTAATAATGGAAATTAAGGGAGAAAATACGTGTAAGTTTTTCTTGCAGCACAGGTCTGACATATCTGGGCTGATACTCAAGGCTGTAGATCTGAACAATCTGCTGATAAATGAGCACATGCAAAAGGAGAATGTTAGAAAATACTTGAGTTTCTTCATGTGCAGTAGAAATTTGACTACAAATAGGTGGCCATATCAATAACTCTCACTCCTACCAGAATTAGACTGGGTACCTCAGTTGTTCCACTAGAAGAAAAGCCTCATTGAGACATCAACCTTATTTGCTTCAGTATCTGGCATGGTAAGGGTTTTTTTATTAGTTTTAGTTTGGTTTGGTTTTTGAGAGAGCAGCAGCAGGTTCATGCTCTGTGCATTTACTTGTGTTGTTGTATTAAATATTAATGAACAAGAGCCAGTCTTGATCTAGGACTTCAGAGAGAACTTAAGAGGTTTATATAATCTGTGCTCTGCTTCTGTAGGATTTTGGCTCCTTAATCTTTCTCTCCCTTCTTTAGTGCCTTTGTACGAAGCAGGTGTGGCTTTCTCTCCATCATTAGTGAGCAGTCTCTGTTCAGGCTCCTGGCACATCATCCTTCTTGCCCATCATCTCTAAACCTGTCAAGCAGTGGTTTAAGACCTTTCTATCTTGCCTTTCCCCAGTTTGATTAAGAATTATTTTCACTCTGTTTCCTATTCTTTAGACTTTATTGAAATTCACTTCACAAGATTTAGCAGGCTTTTGGGCCAGTTCCTCAAGTGCATGTCTTCACCTTCCTGTGCTTATCGGCCCTGCCTGTCACACTGCTGCTTGATGTGTTGTTCTTCCCTGACTTCTTTGCTCACTCTTCTTTATGCTCTGAAGACAACCTTCCAGTCACTTATTTGTGTGTTGCTGTCATTTTCTCTTTCTGGCGAAGTGCTGCAGAACTACTTAGTTCTTAAATTTTTGGGAGTGATACAAGCCCAGATGATGGCATCTCTCAGCTCTGCCTTTTTATTGCTAACTTTTCTCACTTACATTTTTTGTCAACTTCCCTTTCTGACACCCTTAGCAGAAATCTTTTTCAGCTTATGCTTAGGATGTCCCAACATATTTTCCTACATTTTTTGTCCATTTGTCTTGAATTTGGAGTCAAGAGGAGGAATAATCTCGTTTGTCATTCCCAACCCAAAATCTGGCTCTCTTACATACTCCTCATCTGCTTTGTTGTTTACACTCATCTCTACGTTTCTGTCCAACTAAATATACTTCTGAAGTGCTTTCACTGTGCCCAGTGTTTATTTCTGGAATATTTTTCTCTGTCCTTCCAACAAAGCTCTCCTCTGGTCTGCAAAAAAAAAAAAAAAAGAACAAAACAATATAGTAAATTTTACTATCCAAATCTTGAATTGACTGTGCCAGCACCTGGTTGACCCCTCTTTTGCACACTCCTCCCTTTTCTAGCTGTATTGAGTTTGATAGCACCTGTCCTCTTCAAATAACTTCTGCATTTCTACTGCAGTGTTTGTTACTGTCATTCTCAGTTTCTTCTTTGGTAGTGGTTGTAATCTCAGTGTACTCCTAGCTCAGACATGTTTTATGTGAGGCACATTTCTTTTTGCTTTGTATCCTGAATACTTTCTGAGCCTGCAGGATCATTACATTTTCTGAAATCTCGTCTCCGTGTTCAAGTCCTCCTTTAATGTTTGCATTAAATTAGCTAAGAAAGTAATATATAGTTACTTTTCTTTCCAGCTTCGAATAAGCTAGGTGGGGTGTTTTTTTATTATTGTTATCATGCTGTTTTCCTTCTCAGTCACAGCAGTATTGAATATTGTTTATTTGTGTGTAAGGGGCACTTAGGAATCCATGCCCTGTTGTGCTTGGTGTATTTGCTTTAAAGCACCACAAACACCTTTGGTTATGGGATCTTTGCTTTGGTTCTTATGCATCTTTCACTTTTTCTGACCTGTAACCAGGGCACAGCCTGCCAAGGCAGGTGATCTTACCTCCTTTGTAGAAGCAACCTGGCTGAATCAGTAGCAAACCAGTTCAATGCAGCAGTGTATGGGGAATCTTGTGCAGGTGTTGTCCATATGTGCTGGGTACATGCCTGGAAATGGGAAGGCTGATGGTAAGTTTTTTCATCTGTCAGCATATCATTTTTCACAAGGAGTGGAATTTTTTTGAAGGCTTAGGGGAAGGACGAATTCTGTTCAAGGTTCTTTCATTTTATTACTGTAAGATTTATAGCATTGCCAAGCCCCTTCTTTGGACTGATACCAGACCTGCCATCCCTCATCCATTTGGAGTGCAGAGCTCTCTTCCTTTATTTTTCCAGCTTTTATTCCAAAGATGGAAAAAAAATCAGCATTTGAACTCTTTTTTTTTTGAAGGGATTAGTTTGTTCAGTCCTTATTTCTAAATTAGAAAGTAAGGAGTGCTTTAAGGAGACTTTGAGATTTTCATAGTTTTATTTTACATCCCACAATAGGGTTTTCAGTTTTAGAGCGCTAACATATTTCTCCTTGGATTTAACCAAATCCCTGCCCTGTTAAAGTTGCTGTCTCTGCCTCAGGTCCCTGCCCCTCTAGACTTGAAGCTGATACCTTTTGGCCTGGATCCACCTATCCTGACACTGAAATTAGGGCCTCATTGAGGAAACCATTCCAGGAACAGTTTATCCTTTGCTAGTTGATAGAGATTCTCTAATGCAGGATTGCTTTTTTGGCTTTTCTTTCTTTGAGCACTGCTGAGGCCAAATGTCTTCCCAGGCACTCTGGAATTCCTCAGCAGTTCACATTTTTGCGACTGCCTGTTCAGCTTTGGGAGAAGCCTGGATGGGGAGAGATGCTGTCATGTGCCCTGGCTCTTGAGCCCTGCGCTTCAGTACCATGAGGAGTTGACTGCCAAGATCTCTTTTTTCTTGGAGTACAGTTATTCCAGCATGCTTTCCTCTTTATCTGGAATCACAGAATACCAGGTTCTCCGTGAACAAAAGCAATTTTTCCTAATTTACATGTGTCTTTCAGAATGTCCCTTCCTAAAGAACAGAGGAAATCCACTCTTGTATCATGCATCCACCCTGCATATTTTGTTACAAGTACCTAATTAAGTATGTTCAGTGCTAGTTCTCAGTAATTGATATCACTGAACCACTCAGTGCATATCTAGGGAAAACAACAGACACAACTTTATAACAAGTTGATCGTAGCCACCTAGGGGAAGGTGTAATTTTTAACTTCTAGCAAGTTTTATATGACTGGGAACAAAGTCCAGACAAATGATTTGGGTCATTACAAAATGAGGCTCTAAGCTACAGTGCTTTTAGGCTGCCCTTCTCTCTCTTGTGTAGCCCTAGGCACTGAATTGCAGCTTGTCCATATATTTGGTTCATATCCTGGTTTTCTTCTGGCTCAAAATCACAGGTGTGTTGTTTTTTGTTGGATTCTTCTTTTGTACCTGTCTTTTGTTTGCTGGCACAACAACAGACAGAGAATCCTAAGGAGGACTGCTGTAAATGCATGTTCATGTTTCTCCTACCCTTCCCCCATGTCTCCACTCTCTCCCTCCCACCCCTTCCCAAATTCCATTAATATTTACAGAACAAGAGCCAGAACTCCAGCATTAATCTCAAATTCAGAATGAGATTTTTCTGGCTCTATCTGCAGCTAATGCAGAAGACAACAGAGGTTAGAAATGCACTTTAAAAAAAAAAAAGAACAAAAGGCCTTTTCATATTCAACACACTGGATGGATTGTGTTAGGTATAAATAAGCTTTCAAAGACTAGAGCATATGTTAAAAATGTTATATGTATTGTTGTTGGAAGGCAGAGGAACATTTATTTGCTTACTGACTACATTGAAAGTTCCCAAACTTTAACTTAGTAAACTCATTGTTTCTTCAGATTTTGTGTGTAGAGAAAAGAGTTCCTTTCTTCAACTTACTGGTTTGTGTACAGATAAGCAGTAAAACCATAAAGTCAAATGAACAGAAAGAGAACTGCGTTGATAGTTACATGCCAGCAGTGTACAAACTAAGCATTTGTAAGGAGTTGTATAAACAAACTTCAAAACCAATGAAGTTTTGCAAACATAAATTTCATAGGCAAACTGAAATTGAGTGGAGAGTGAAGAGAATGAAGTATTCAGATAATCTGCATGTTTTCTTTGACCCCAAACGAAATACTTTCTTTCATTTTCATTGTTAAGTGCATAGACTGTGTTATTAACCTTTTTTAAAAGTGACTTAAAAGCCAAAATCAAAGATAAATATTACTGTTCTTCCAAATTGTTTTTGTTTTAATGTTGGTTTATTCATTGGAAAGTATTTGCTGAGTTCTGTAGTCTGCACAGGCCCTTACTCCTCTGTGACCCCTGTCCATGTTTGTTTCAAGAGTCGCTTTTCCCTGCCATGGGAAGGACGGCTCGTGTCCCTGTCCACTTGGTGTGGAGTTCTGGCTTCTGGTGACCTCAACGAGTTGTCAGCAGACAAATTTGTTAACTGTGTCAAGAAATGGATTGTGTCCATCTGGTTGTGAGGCCAAGGGTTATTTCAGAGGATAGAAAATGAACCGAATTCTTTAAAAGGAGAAGGAGGTCATCTGCATGTCCTGTGGAAGATGATTTGGCAAAGCAGTGTGGAGAAGCTGGCTCTGCAGTATCCGTGTGCTGCTCTTCCTCCAAGGAATTGAGAGAACATATTTTAACAAAGGATTCCTCAATCTATCCAATACCCTAAAATACATGAACACAGAAAAAGTTGGTGGTTTTCTTTTTTTGCCCCATTCAATATGGATTCATTTATTCTTAAATTCCAAGAAAATACCAATTCCCATCAGTCTATCCTTTAGTCTGGACGTTTGTATTGTTTTTTTGGGAAGGGCTCCCTTATTTTGTTCTCATCTCTCTGGCATTAGAATTGGCTTATCCCACTTTTCTGATGAACCTACATTTTCCAGATAAATGAAAACATAGGGGTTTATTTTTCAAAACTGAAACAGTTGGATTGCCTTTTTGTTTTACTGGGATAAGCATCCACGATGCTCTGGGGAATGGAGAATGATCTAAAATAAGCCTAGCTGTTTTTTGTTGTTTATCTGTTTCTTTTTGCATCTGTCTCAGTATTTATTGCTACCATCTGCGTTTCATTTCAGGTTGTCTAATGTCTTATTCTGCATGTTCTTTGCCTATTCTTTTTACATAGCCTTGGGCTGTAATATCACCATTTGCCTACAAGAGATCCATTTCTATCTGTAACAAAATGAATTGCATTCATCTGTGTAATTCATTTCTAATGAATGCCTCGCTCCTCATTAAACAGTGATTTACCTTTGTTTCCCTTTCGTACACTGTCAACACAAACCATTTTGAGGACCTGTGGAGAGATGCTAATTTGAGAAAGCAAAAGTCAATGCAACGAAGCACTCACAGGGGCCATCCTCCTTGGCACTTTCAAAAATATTCATGGGACACTTTGCAGAATACAATTTGCAGGTGGATAAGAAGACTCAAAATGTTTTCCTGTTCATAAGCTCTCAGTGTACGAAGGCAGTGCTTGACAGTTTAAATGCATTTCTCCTTGACACTCTCAGGAACAGGTGAATCTTTTCAGACCTTGTCTGTTCTGCAAGAATTTTACCTATCACAGGCACATTTTGGGAGAATGTACTCTTTATTCGCTGTCCCCTCTCTACCTTTTCAGGAAGGGTAAAATATTTGCAATGTATTTTCAGACTAATATTTTTAAAGACCTAATTTTGAGATATGTCAAAATGTTACAGGCTTGAAAAATATTTTACTTCAATTTTTTAATGAGATGCAAAGATTCATATAAATATTTATTGGCTTTGCCAATAGTATCTAAAGGAAAAGGATGAATACCGTTAATTAATGAAATAGGGCTTGTGTAGTAATTTTGTTACAGATTTGGTTCTTACGCAACTTTTGTGTAATGCACTTTGAAGCTCTCCAGCAACATTCCCTTTTCCAGCCCTTTGCAGAACAGCAGAATCTGCCATGTGTGCAAATAGATCCGTGCTGCTGACAGATGATGGTTAGAGTATGGGATGAACTACCAAGTTTATTTTCACTTTAACCCTAAGCAGAGTTTGAACTGCAGCAATGGATTATGAATATGAAAATACCATTGGTAAACATAATTTAAGTCAATACAGATGTTTTTTTTCCAGAAGTTTGATTTACAGCCTCTTCAACTCTTACTTTGGTGATAGTACAAGCCACTCATTGACACTTCTGATCACTTGAATTTAGCTTGGCATTTTTCAGTATTTATTCGTGTATTGGGCCACACTGATCCCCAGCTGAAACTCTAGAATTGCCAGTGGGCATCAGTGGATTTACACTATGGACTAATTTGATCATGGTATTATGAGGGGATTGGAGCATGGGGGGGTTGGGTTTTTGTAACTGGTCTTGCCTAAGTCATGTAGTATTTGGAAGTAAGAACACTGATTAATGTAACAAAATCTTATTTTTAATATACGTTTTAGAGGACAAAACTGACCTTGAGAACAGTGTGATGCAGAAGAAAATTAAAATCCCCAAACTCTCTCTCAATCACATAGAAGAAGCTGGGGAGGTTACAGACTATGGGGAAGAAGATGTGGAGCTTAGACACAGTAAGGTACTGAAGTCTTTCTGGTTTTGTTTTTTCCCTCCTTTCCTTTTTTTTATCTTTTTTTGCAAGTGCTTGGGGCATACACAAACATCTTAGCTTAAGAATTCCAGGCTTGCTTTTGATCCCCTTAAACCAGTGTGTTTGGTGAAACTGGGTCACATTGCGGGTGGGGGTGGGGTATGGGTTTTCAAAACCTGAATTAAGTGCAATCAAACATTTTCCTGTGTATACTGTCTGCACAGTTTAGCTGCCATTGGTGTAACAATGCTCTTCCACTTTGGCCCAGAATGCCTTAAAAGTCACCAGTACCTGACTGTACCAGCTGTTCTTGGTGGCACTTGTGACACATTGCTCACTGCTTGTTTGGAATTGGAAGGGGTGCTCTGAGACTGCCCAACTACAGCAGTGACTGAGAAGAAGAATTGACAGGGCTGTATCACTCCATTATAACTCCCAGTTGCCTTTTTAGGTTCAAATGCCAGAAACCCACTATGGAAATGTATTTATTTTTTGATATCAAATAATTTCTTTAAAAGTCTGCCAACCTTCTGAATAAGATACTGCTCTATGACTTCATGTGTTTTGCAGCTGCAGGACTGATATTAGTACATTTCCTTGTGGTGGGCCAGCCTTTTTTTTAAATTTTTAAATTTTTTTTACAACATGAATGCAGCAGGTGTAACATCAAATAATTTTGTTTTCTGCCACATTACTCACGGATATTGTGGTATGGGAATTTGATAGTGTCAGCTCTTCACTTCTAATCTATGAGCTGCATTTGCTAGCTTTGCAGTTGCTTGGAAATTCAAATGCCTTTTGATATTTGGCCAGTAAAACTTAGTGACTTTACCTGTACTGTCACATATTAATCCCACTATCCAGGCCCCAGGAAAGTGGTGTGATTTAATTTGTGGGGTTTGTGCAGATGACTGAAGGTAAAATTCCACTGAGAGTTCCCAGGACCGGAAGCCTCTGCAATGCAGTATTAATATAGAAGGAATCAGTTGATAAGGAAGATGAGGCTGGATGATATATTCTGTCTCCAGCTTCAGTGTTTTCAAATCCCTTTCAGTGTTTGCTGATAGTGTTAACTCAGTCACTTGGATCAGGCAGTTGGGTGAAAGTGCTGTAGGGAGAGTCAGAGAAGGTTTTGTCTCCTAAAGTGTGGGAAGGACAAGCCCTGGGTTCACAGAACAGCTTTGTGCCTATGCTGCTTTCATAAACAGCCGTGCTACAGGTGACAATGGAGCACAGTTGATTCTTTCTCTTGCTTATCAGAAAATCAATTGCTGTCAGAAATCTGAATGTTAAGAGTAAACTTTAAAGAAAAAGAGACCTATATCCACTTTTTAAAAAAGAAATTAATTATGTGGAATCAATTCACCCACATATACTGCATTTGTAAGTGTTGCACAAATGCAGGAAGGCCTTTAACTGCCTCAGAAGTTAGTACATGCATTTACCTGAGTTACAATTGCATGTTAGTTATGATGTATATTATATCCGTAAAATCTACTAGGCAAAATATTTTTGCAGACTGGCTGTGTCTTGGTTTTTTGGAAAACAAGAATATTAACAGTTCCCAAGACTGTAGAATTTTGATTTTATTATGTCTTATTGCTCTCCTAATTTATTTATTTTTTATTGTAACGTGCAGAGACAAGATGGAAGGAAACAAAGTGAAGGTACACACAAAAGCATTGAAGCAGTTGTTGCTCGCCTTGAAAAACAGAACGGGATGAGTCTCAGTAATACTTCCAGCCCTGAGGAGGCTTTTATGGAGACTACAGAAGGCATGAACAATATGGACGATGCTGTAGTTCCTCGGATTCTCTATGAGGAATTGCTGAGGAGTTACCAGCAGCAGCAGGAAGAAATGAGGCACATTCAACAGGAGCTTGAGAGAACGCGGAGACAGCTTGTGCAACAGGCAAAGAAGCTAAAGGAGTATGGGGCACTCGTGTCAGAAATGAAAGAGCTCAGAGACTTGAACAGGAGGCTCCAGGATGTACTGCTCCTAAGACTAGGTAGTGGTAAGTGCCGGACTTAAGTGGGACTAGTTTGAATGAATTTTGCAAGTGTGATCAATAGTAATGGAGACGTATTTGAAGAATAGCTGTGGTTGTTAAACTGGACATTGAATGTTAAAAGGGTTTTCTGCCGTGGCTGTACAATATGTGTCGAATTTGTATGCTATGTACGTCTGGGGTTTTCTTTAAAAACTAGAGGTCTTTGTGCTGGTATAGCTGAATCAGAGTTCCATTTTAAGCAGCTGTATTATAAAGAGTCTCTGACCTTCCAATATATGCTGAAAAAGTTAATAAAGCATCATCTGCAAAATATACCAATATGTTACAGTTAAAAATAAAATAAAAAAAAAAATTA
>VWZT01001193.1:548856-580109 GCA_013397055.1 Pachycephala philippinensis
AAAGGCGCTGGAATGAATAGTTGGGCTAAAACTAGTTTATCCTTTGCAGTTAGGGATTTTGTTTACTGTTATGTGACTATGTTACCTTCCATTTTCTGACCCCTCTTCCCATTAGCAGCTTATTAGAATGCGATATATTCCTGAACTTTTAGCAGTGGCTTTTAAACAGCCGTGCTATTTGAAAAGCAATGGATTGTTAAAGCATAATTTAAAAAATTTTATATTAGTGTCCCGTTTATCAACACTTGTTACAAGATGCAGGTTGTGTAATTTGGATTTCAGTTTTAAATATCTTGGGTCAATTGCTCCTTTGTTTGGGTTTATAACAATTATTTAAGCATTATGTTGGAATAAATGGGAAAAAAGACAAAATAAAAAGTTCATCCTTTTTATTGAAGATGGTACCCTTGGAATACCTTCAAAAATTTGACTAATTACATTTATTTGCTATTAGAATGTGGTACTGCTGTGTTGAAGATTTGCTCGGTGACTGAAACTTGGTTGAAATCTGTGCATCCAAACGTAGCATGCCGTTCTTATGTCTGCCTTTGTGTATCTGGAAACTTAATTTTTGCATGTCAATTGGATATTGGCTCTTCTCCTGGACTGGAACGAGTGCATGCAATTTGCATGTGGGTCTGAGTTACCCTCACGTACAGAGCTGGACCTGGGAGAGCATGTGCCTGTGCTGTAGCATGTGTTAAGGTGTGCCCACACCCTTGGAGCCAGGTTCTCGGAGCGTCCCACGACCTAAACTGGGTGTCTGATTGTGAATGCTCATCACTGTTACACTGTGCATAATTAAAATGTCGTTACTTTACCATAAACATTCTAGTTAACTTTCTAAATAAAACTAAATAGGCAAGGTTGCCACAGCCTGAAAAACACGATGTGGTTGGCAGGAGATTCCACTGAGCTTTCTAAAATTTTCCTTGGATGGAAAGATGTTTCTTCATCTGCAAGTAGTTAGCTGGAATTTATGGGAATGGAGCACGAGCCAGATGTTGGTAGGCAATGGGGCTGAACAGTGTAAAGTACCAATTTAGTTGGTAGACTTGACAGCAATTGGAGTGGTGAGACCAGCAGTGAAATGAAGACAGCTACTGCATTCTGTCTCGTTTCTTTCACTTTAAGAAAAAGAAGATGCGTTTTTCACTCTAGCCAAAAAAAGAAACCTTAGGAGAAAAAGGAAAAAAAAAAAAATAAAAGAGGAAAAGAAACCCTGGAAAAAAATACTGAATCTTCTCTAAATATTGGGCATGAATTTTCATTGTGTCAGTCTGACAACTGAAAACAATTCCCAATTACATTGAAGACAAGTTCTTGAAATTTAATCGCATACCTGGGAAAATATCAGCTATAGGACACTTCCAAAAAAAATCCCTTGTTATTATTACTTGTAAGGAACATTTGATGGTGACAAAGGTAGAATTTGGCTGTGCTTCACAGGGTTTGTATTTCCTAAGACTCAGTGTATTAACTGTTGCTTACTCTGTTGCTTTTCCTTGTAGCCTCATTCACAGCAGAGAAACAACCAAGTTCTAGAAAGATCAATACAAAACTTATGAATAATTAGCAAGGGATGCATCTTCAGCATGTTATAATTAGAGAGTCTGATGACAGTATGAAAAAGTACTACTTTTAATCAAGAATAGACACGTAAAGACTTTTTTAGTCTTCCTTACTTTTCCAGCTTATAAATGAGGTATGTTTGGGTATGTGAATAATCTCTGAAAATTGTTCTGAAAATAAATTACGTCCTGAATTCATCTGCAGTTGCAGTGATCTCTTAAACCTAGAGTTTCAAATTACATGTAATTTATGTTACACTGCACTTCTAGCAGGCTGGACTTAATGCAAACTAATTGCATTTCTGTTTCACCTTAGAGACTTGTGATTTCTTTGCATGAGATGACAGCTGGTTTGTGCTGATGAATTGCAGCTGTGGGAAATGCGTGCCTGTTGCCATTTTAAACTTGCAGATCAAATATAGAACAGCCTCTTGAGCTAACGTGCAGTCGAGTAGTCAGTCTCCTAATTTCCCATCAACGTGTTGAATTCAGTGAGGAGCTGGAAGTCAATGTATTCTACTTGAGACTCAGGCCTTCAGCTCTGCTACTAAACTGCAGCCACTCTTGTGGCAGGAGTGAGGAGGTTCATCTTCCTCATGGTGACACCGAATTGCTCCTTGTCACCAAAGAGCCTTGGAGGCAGCTGTGGCAAATGACAGTAGTGGAATCAGTACTGATCCATGGAGAAATGCTTAATATCTTCTTTGTGATTTTAGTATGTTATTTCCCAGCAGATCCCTTCCCGGAGGAGGCAGGCATTTCACCAGGGCTCTAGGGACCAGAGCAGTGGAAAAATGCGATGACTGTTGTGGAAAAGGTTATGGTGTCCCTCTTGAGCTCCTGGAATAATGTGTGCAGCCTCTTGCCTTGCCCGCTTGGGGAACTGGAAGCCCTGCGATTGTCGGCCTTTGCAGTTTGTTTTGTTGCGCCTGAAAACACTAATTGGCCCTCTTTTTATCAATAGAGAGTAAGATAATTTAAAGAATTAAATAACCGACTCTCCCCTGTAGGGACTTTAAATAGCCCTTGGATTGCAAAAGAAGAATTTCAATAACTTCTTAAAAAAACAGTTGTCTCCTGGGCAAGATCTGTGAAGTTTCCTGTGGCTGGAAATATGGTCAGAAGTACTGAAGTTGGATAGGGATAATGCATGGGTGTTTTTAGCTCCCTGATAAATTCTTCATTTTCATGTTATATTGCTGAGAATTGGTGTTGCTGGAAAATCAGGGAGTATATTCACATTCATTCAGAAACATTGATTCATCAGCATGTGCACACAGACCCCCAAGGTTTTATTTTTAATCCCAGTTTAATTTCAGTGATCCAGTTTATAGTGTCTTGGGACTGACACCAGAGTAGGGAGAATGAAATGGGATTTGTGTCTTACCACATGTCGGGAATTACTGTTTTTTTCAGCTTTTCTAGATTTGTTTGGCTTTTTGATGTTAAAAAAAAAATTTAAAAGGCCCAAGGTTTCTATCAAGTACAGAAAGTACCGATATTACCACTTGTCAGACTTGTGTTGTTTTGTTTCAAATTCTGGTAGACCACGTGGAAAAACTTACTGCTTACAAATGTATGCTGACCACTTTATCAATCAATTTATTTTTACTTTCTTACTAATTTTTGGAGATGCATTTTTGAGGAAAAGGGATGGTGAAGGGAAGCCTTCTACCTCTTCATTCTGATTTGAACTTGCTGGCCTCTCGGATATTATAAAAAAACTGCAGTCAGAAGGAGAAAGATTTTGCAATAAAACATTTGTTTCCTTCTTGTATTCCAAAAATCGTCTTTTTTTTTTTTTTTTTTCCCTGATCCTTATTACATAAGTGCTGTCATTGCTAAGCCTTTAGATAGAGGTATATATTTTTATATGTCCCATTCATCATCTTTAAAATAAGATGCAGAGCACGAGAGCTGGAGAAAGGGGGAACTTGGAGTGTGGTGAACGGAGCACACACATTGGCAGGCAGGCAGGAGTGCAGGTTGCACGTGCAATTCACAGCAGGAGGGGCTGAAAACGCAGAGTTTAGTGGTTGGTGAAAGTGGCTGTGGAGACTGCCTGGTTAGAGGCAGGTTTCTGTTTGGGAATCAAAAATCGGGATATAAAAAAAGATTTTAAAGGCTTTCTTTTGGTGACTTCTAAGCAAGTAGTAAAGCATGAATTGCAGCAGAGGTGTTCTGACCTGTGAGAGCTGTGGTTTCTGTGGACTTTAATCAGCGTTTTTCTTGGGAAAGCTCCGGAAACCAAATTCCAGCTGTGTCAATATATGGCTAAAAACAGTAAAAGACTTCTAAATAGGGACTAGTAAAAGTGTTTAAACTGAAATAAACGTTTCCTGCTAGGAAGAAGGTGGTTATACTTAGGTGTCTTTCTTGAAGTGACTTTCAAAGTGTAAGAAAATAGCTCTTTGTTGAAGGATGTTTACTTAAAGTAACAGCTTCAGAGATGACTTCCTAGGGTCACGCTGGCAATTACATCCCTGCATCTGCTTGCTCAGGTGTGCCCGTGCTGTGGGAAGGCTTTGGGTGCTTTAACCAGTCCGGGTCTTCCCCCAGCCTGAATCAGCTCAAGCTTAGGGGTTCAGTTTGTCTTGGCTGTACCATTGTGTATTCATGGTACTAGAGGTGCTTACTAAGATCACTATGAAATTATAATGCAGATCGGATGTTTTTATGATTTCTCTGTCTGTGCCATGCTTGCATTGGGCCTGGCTGTTAAGACCCTCTTGTTGGTGGCTCTGCAGCGTAGGATTGTCTGAGTTGCCAAGACAACTTTTAGTTGTTGCTGAGCGTGGAGTGGCAGCCAGCTGAGAACATTTAGCCGGCTATGTAGGTGTAGAATAAGCTATAGGATAAATGTCAAATGCTGACAACGGAGGAAGCACTGCTATCACTGTATAATAATCTCTAAATGAAACTGCGCAAAGTAGGAGGGATGCGCTTGTTCCAGGCACAGGAACTATTTAAGATGCGTGACTAAGACCTGAGTTGTGGTGCCAGTGTGACTTGGAGCAGTTCAGGGCTGGGTCTGTGTGCACAAACACTGAGCAGGGAGCTGAAGGGTGACCTGATGATTGAGTTGTCACTGGATGAAGATGTCAGGGTGGGGCTGCAGAGTGGTGCAGTGCTCTCAGCACCAGCCTGGTGCTATCTAGCACTGACAAGTGGGTGAGTTTATCCTTAGAGCTCTGGACATGGGGTGTTTCCGTGGTGTCCAGAGCCTAAGCTGGCAACCTTGCTGTGCTGTTGAGCTACCGGCCCTGCATGGAACTTCAGTGCCTGCTGGAGCTTCTTGGGATCCTAGAGCCAGACATCAAGGGACACTGATAGGCTTGGGACCATAGCCTAGACTTCTGGAACCCCTGCAATGAATGGAGTCGTGAAATCCAGTTCACAAATTGTTTTTAGTTTGTTCTTCTGTCTTTTTAGGAACACTTTATAACTTGGATCTGGAAAAGAAAAGTTGATGACTGACAAAATAATTATCCTCCTTTGAAGTCTCAAACATATGCTTAGTAGTATTCCATTGTTTAATCTGTGCATAATTTTTGTTGATTACATTAAAAATAAAAATCAGTGTTGGATGGATTGGACAATCAAAATTCTAATTTATGTGGGTTTTTTTAACCTTTGATATTCTTTCTGTGCATGATACTTCAGCATAAGTAGCCTAAGTCTGTTTCCTTCATAGCATTTCTGCAGATCCTCACTATTTTTATACACCTCTGTTATATCTAAAGAGATTTCGTATTTCTATAAAATTTGTAATTCTATGTGGATAATTTATGTAATTATCACAGTAAATTATGCAGGTTCCTATGCAACTATACAGCAATTCTTATTTGAAGAATTACTGTTGTTGCTTTTGGTTCATAATTTCAGTGTCATTTTTACACAATTTCCTTAGTGTGCATTGAAGAAATCTTACCCATATCTGTAATTGTCCTTATGCTTTAAGAATAAAATTAAACACTTAAACATTTTAATGTTTATAAAGCAGGAGTACTTATCCTGCTTTTACTTATTGATGTTCAGAAGTAGGATTCTGGTTCAGATTACTTCTAACTTTAAAGTGAACGTGACTAATGTGTTATTTTATGCTAATCATGGGTGATGAAGGGATTGATTTCGTGTTCTCTGGGATAGCAGACAGCTCTCTTTTCTTAACTGTCTAGGACCTGCCATTGAGGTTGAAAAAGTAAAACCTGAATCAATTGAGCCCGAACCTGAGGTACAGAAGACCTTCAGTGAGGAAGCAAATACATCAACGTACTACCCTGCCCCTGTTCCAGTAATGGACAAGTATATTCTCGAGAATGGAAAGGTATTTTATATTAAATATAGCATGAATAATTTTTAAATGTCCATCAGGTGATGTCGTTGTGGAATTTTCATGATTGTGGGGGTTTTGCATGGTAGCAGCTTATCCAAGCTTCCCCAGTTTTCATGAAGGTGTGCTGTTATGCTGAGGAGAATTGTGAAGTTACACAGATATGAAGAGCATAGAAAAATATCCTCAGTGGTGAGAGCATTAAATGCTGTGCAACATGGGGAATATAGATACTAAATATGCATGCACAGGCAAATTGACACAGTCTTCAGTTGGTGACATCCATAAATACACCAAATATTGACCAAAGTCAGTAACCCACATTATAAAGTTACATGAGTCTACTTAACCAAAATACTTTTTCCTAAAAGGTTTTTAATGTCTATAATGTGCTGTAGTCATGTTGCAGAGAAGCCCTCATGTTTGGGTTGAAGTGGAGTGCAGGAGGTAATTATGAACCCCGGAGTGAAAATGGGCTCCCTTGATGCTGGTAGGAGCATTGCCACTGAATTGAGCTGATGTGGTGCTACTTTCCAGAGACTTTTGTGAAGTTGCTGAAATACCATCTAGCTCTAGTTTGCCAGAACCTGACTGAGAGCTTTTCGGGTTTCAGCGTGTTTAACACATTAACTGCTCACCTACCTATGCCTGCTTTTACAGCTGTTTCCATTATGAGTAAATAAATGTGATGTTTCTTACACAAAACTGTAAGTCCTTCAGAACTGCCTGTGCGAATCCTGTTTCTTGGTGTATATGTGCATTTGGTAGCCTAATCTGAGAACCCTTAGGGAGGAAACATCCGTTCCAGCTTTGCCACACAGTGGAATTACTGATGGAATATAGCATGAAACTGCATTTTCAGATTTGTGTTAAAAGATTGACTGCACAATGTCTGTCCTTCTTGAAGATGAATTCAACATAATTGTTGAGGACAGGATGTATGTGAAAAATAGTAGAATCTTGACAGTTTGACAGGTGTTTGGTTCAGATAGCTTTTCTTGCCTAATGTATTTAAAGATGTCATTTGCTTGATTATTTTGTGTATATTTGTGCAATGAAAACTTAGGGTGTATTACTGTGCGAGTTTGCTTTACCTCCTTCTCTTCTACTCAAGGTCTGTGGGATAGGGCACATCCTTTAGTATGCAGCTTTTCCTGCACCCTTTTTTCATCTGTCAGCTTCTTGGCACTTCTTTTGCTGAAGTTTTCTCTGTCTTTACAGATATTAGTATCTCTTTAATTTTCTTTTTGTAATTTTGGTTCTTGTTTTGCCTATTTACTGGGGCTACAGCCAGCTCAGATGCCAAAAATGTGAACTAATAGTGTATTTGTAGTGTTGGAGGGTAGTTTTCTTCAGTTTTCCTTATTTATGGCTTTATTTCAGTATTCCTTTATTGATATGCACCACTAGAGTAGTTGAAACACTTTTTTACAAATCTTACCCTTTGTGGCACCAGATTTGATCTTAGTAGGATTCTTTCAAAGCAGATAAATCTCTTCCCTCCAGAGGGAAAACCGAGTTACTGCAAAAGAGCCTATGGCATTCATTTAAAGAAAAGAAAAAAAGAGGGGAAAAAAAGAAAAAGAAAAAAAAGAGTTCATCTTCTGAGACACGTTTTAGATCTGTTGCAGATGTTAGCACAGCCACGCTGCTGAGCGTTGCTTTGAATTCACTGCTGCCTCTGTTGCGTTGTGCTCGAAGGTTGATCCCGCAGTTGCTGAAATTGGGAGTAAATTTCCCATTGATTTCATCAAGACAAGAGTCTGGCTCATGGGGCTGCTCTTCCAGCAAGAAGGGAATATCTTCTGAGTGTGGAGTACAGTGAGCTTCCCGGAGCTTTGGGACTGATAGGAAACAGTGCCAGGCCTGTTGTAGAGAGGTAAACTGAGACACGGGCAGATTGAGTTCCTCACCGTAACAGCGCTAGAAATAGCAAAAGGGAGACGTAAGATTGCTGTGGCTGTGGCTGTCTGTCACATAGTTGCTGTTGCCATAGGTGTTTCATACCAGCAATTGCTTTTTTAATAAATGTAGCATGTTAAAAGAAGAGATGATCTGTCTGAAGCATAAATATTAAAAATACTTCCTATAACCTGTTCTTTTCTTTTGAGTAACTTCAAGGTAATGAATAATGTAGTAGCTTAAGAGACTAAATAATCTTTGGCAAAGGCAAACCCTAATTTTGGCAGAGGGGAATCAGATTTTTTATCAAATACAACAGTCTCTACAACTAATGTAATACAGACACCTGTCATAATATTCATTATCATAGTTATTTTCTAGGTAACTTTCAGACATTTTCCCAGAAAACTTTTCCAAGATCTAACCAGAAATAACTGAATTTAAAAATGTACTGTGATTATTTCCTGTGTACAAACTGCTCCCTCCTGATTGAAGTTGCCTTACAAAATACGTAGAGAGCACCAAAAGAGTGTGCCTTTTTAAAAATCATTTATGAAGAGGCTCAACAACATAGAAAAAGGAAAAAAAAGGGGGTGTTTGTGTTGTGGTTATTACTAGTTTAATTTCAGTCCATGCAGACTTGTGAAAAGTTTCTTAGAATCCCTTTAGTGTAGAAGATTCTGCAGGAGAGGCAGCTTGCTGTATGGTTTTATGCTTTAAGGGAGGTAGAGTTTTCATTTTTTTTTATAACATAGCTTGTAGCCAAACCATTCATATTGCTCTATTTAAGTTTTTAAACATCTAGTTGCTTTTGAAAGATGCCGTCGTAATAAAAAATTTCTTGGGGTTATAGTCCTCATTAATAATTAAAGCAGGTTTCCATTTAAAGGAAAAATGGTATTCAGTTGAATACAGGCAGTAAAATTATGGGTATATAAAATTTTACAGTAGCTTTGTCCAATTTTCATTGCATTTAATGGGACTTCTGTGATACTGCTCAGATTTGTATGGGTAGCAGGCACAGTTTATGTAAAGCCAGATGAAATGAGTAAAACCACAGAAAACTAAAGGCACAACAGTTTAGGCAAACAGAGTCTTCTGATGCAGTTTTGCCACGGGATTTTGTTGATGGGATTTTTTTTTTTAATCATAAGAAGATAGAAAGTTTTTTTTAAGTGTTAATGTTACAGAAAGAACCCCCATTGGACCAGATCTAATCAAAGCTAGAATTT
The DNA here is from genome assembly GCA_013397055.1 of Pachycephala philippinensis. Lineage (NCBI taxonomy): Eukaryota > Metazoa > Chordata > Aves > Passeriformes > Pachycephala > Pachycephala philippinensis. Next base: position 557,895 of record VWZT01001193.1, read on the forward strand.
GGATATGTAGCAATCTGATTGATAGATCTGTTTGGTAGGTTGCACTTGTCCAGATTGTCTGAAGGTCTGAAGGTAAGTGCAGTGAGCTCTGATCAGCAGCTGGGAGGTGCAGGTCACACCTTAGGTTGTTACGGTGATGAGCAAGTGTGTGTCCCAGTGATTGAAGTTCATCCCCATGTGAACAAAGCTTGCTGTGTGCAGAGGTGGTTCAGGAGTCTGCACTGCACTCCAGGAACTGCAGCACAGACATACAGGGTACAAAGTATTTGTGGTTCCACGCAGGGCCAGCGTGTGCGTCCTGCTTGCACTGGTGTCAGATTTGTGCTGGTTACTCGTGGAGTTACCTCCTTGCTGTTGCTCGAAGGTGTCCTGAGGGTCAGGACTATCAGCTCAAACACGTAGCGGCAGCCTCAGGACGGTGCTCGGATTCTTGTCCTGCATTTGTCTTAAGACTGGAGCACTGGGAATCTTAGGGTAGAGACATAGGGTAGCCCTGTGGGAGACAACCCAGCACACTCAAGACTAATAAGCAGAACCAGAGCTGAGCATCTTCCTTTTGGAGGCTCTCCAGTGGCTTCACACTGCATTTCCCAGTACCCATATTATCCAGCTTTACTACTTCAGTCAAATACCTCGATTTCCCATTGCTTGGATACTGGAAAATTTGTGACGTTGCTGCAATGGGTCATTGCCTAACCACAAAGCAGTATTCATGTGTATTGGTACATTGATCGTACATGATAGACACACTTTGTGTTAGAACTGGAAGTTTTACAAAGCTTCCAAACTCTCCTGGCTTATATTGAAATTGGAGCTCTCAAAATCCTTTCTCCCCTTGCAGTTACTTTAAACAATCAGGCTGGATTTTGCCAACAGGTACAGAATACAACTTAGGGAGTAATTCCCTCTCTACAGCCTCTGGAGTATGCTTTGGGTAAAGTCTGTTTTAGCCAAAGGGAAGCGTTTCATCTTGCTCCTGAATTAGGCTGGTGCGACTGCTTGGTTTATATGCTGTGCATAACTTTATAATACTGGATGTGTTCACTGTTTCCTTCTTTGATCTCTGTTCCTGACCACAGTCTTTCAGGAGAGAGGTTATGTGGGGGGGAAACGTAGAGATTACTAAAAGGAACTATATTATATATTGAGGTTGACTTGAACTCCCTGACCCACGAAGTTGGAGAAGTTTCAGAGCTAGGCAAAATGGATTTGTTCAGCCCTAATTACTGTTATTTTAGTTCCTAATATTAATGTTCCTACAGCACTTGGATACTGTTGTGTGCTACATACCATAGATAAGTTGTTATTATTACTACCTTCTAGGTCCATCTTGGCAGTGGAATTTGGGTAGATGAGGAGAAATGGCACCAGCTGCAAGTAACACAAGGAGATTCAAAGTATACAAAAAATCTAGCGGTTATGATTTGGGGAACAGATGTTCTCAAGAACAGAAGTGTCACAGGAGTTGCAACCAAAAAAAAGAAAGATGCCGTTCCCAAGCCACCTCTCTCACCTCACAAATTAAGCATTGTCAGAGGTAGGTTATTTGAAAACTTTTGCTTCCTGCTTTGGAGTTTAACCATTAATCACCGAGTTGAAAGATGCTTCTTTTCAGCTCATTTAAAATTAACTGATTAAAAACTGTAATTCAGATTGCTATTGCATTGTGAAGTGCATACGTACCCAGGAACAGTAAAACACATTGCAATAGCTGTGCACAGTGCAGGCCTCCACAGCTGAAGAGTTGTACATTCACTTCAGTAAGGTTTGAAAAGATCATCACTTTAGACCACTTGCAGGGCAGGACTCTGAGCCTGGAGAACAACATGTTGTTCTAGAATTCATTTATAACATGATGATTTTTCAAAGTGCATATATTCCTTTAAACAAGACTGAGAGTAGCTTAACCACATTCTTTCATCCAGAACATAACCAGCTCTGGCATGAGGCACAGAATCCATTATAGCTGTGACTATAAAAATACGCATACCTTCAAAGGCAAGAAAGAATAGTTTTACCCTTTTAAGTGGAGAAAATGGAAATAGTAAAAATTAATTGTTGCACTTGAATTGGAATTTGGACAGGAGATGTAAATCGCTGACCTCGTCTGGTAGGGAAAATTGCAATGGCACTTTCAGTAACTGCAAGCCTGAGTCCATGTGTGTAGAACTTCGAGAGAGAAGGCCTTCTCCTTTATTTAAACTGAATGGTGAATTTCAGTCCCTTTGTATCATCATGCCTGTGTTGCATCATTTCTGTCTCTCTTGGTATTTCAGGCTTCTTTTTAAGTCAGAACTGAGTTGGTTCCTCGTGGAATACATATCGAAATTGGATTTTTAGGTTTTGTGTCCATACTAAATTGCAGTAGGGCTGAAAGAAATCTCCCCATTTGGTAGAGTTTCATTATTCTGCATTTCCTTTTCTTAGTTGCTATGTGCTCTTAACTGTGAACTCATTAAGAGGTGTTGTAGCCTGCCATGAAAGTACCATGTTCTGGAGTAAGAAATACGATTCCTCTCTGAGTGTGTGTGTGTGTCCGTGTCTGTGTTGTGTGGGGAAAAGTTGGAAACTTATCTCCGTGCTGTCATCTTTCTTAGTTTATAAGAAATGAGTAAAAGACATGGGTTTTTTTTTTTTACTAATCTGCTTCAAGATTATATGTGGACGTGGAAGCTGTTCCATGCTGATTTTCGAGTTCTGTCTGGGGCCTTTGGTACAATCCTTACACATGTAGCTGAGTAATGATGTACTGGCCACATAAGGAATCCACTCCGTGGCGGTGGCTGCCCTTGTCAGCTCCAAAGGGGAAGCAGAATTGGTTGCCCTGGTGTGTGCTCACAGGCACTCAGCAAAAAGGGATTATTTTCCACTGGCCCATTGCAAAGTGGTTTCCAGTTTCCCTCCTGGAGGCTCTTGCTCCTCAACACTGCTGGCGAGGTTGCTGCTGTGAGAATTTCCTCTCCTACTTCTGTCAGGGCCACTCTGTGTTGCTTGAGCCATTTAAATGACAGCTTTCTTCAAATTCCCCTTGTTTTGAGTACAGTGAGTTTGGGAGTCTGCTCCAACAGGTACATGGTGAGAGGCAGATGGGGCACTTCCCTTTCTTCTCTTCCATACCTTTACGCTCACCAGCAATTCAGCCCTTCCCCATTTCCTCATTTTTCTGTGTTTTCTGTCATACTTTTGCTTCCAGCCTCAACCCTCATTTGAATTCTACTGTTACATGCCCTGGTTTTCCATGTTCCTCTTTTTAGTGTTTCTTTCACCTTGTCTCTGATTCCCTTTTGTTGAACTCCAGCCTGTAGAGTCTCCTCCTGAACGAGTTAAGCTGCATGCCCAGTGTTGCAGGTGTCAGGCTGCCTGTATCGGTGGGACTGGGTAGCTCATAACCATGATTTTCCATGTTGTCGTGTCCTTTGCATTTGCGTCAGTGTTAGCAGCTCTTGCCCCATGATGGAGAAAAAAGCAAAACAAAACAAAAAAATGACCAGCAAGGGGACAAATAGGTGAAATGTGAGGGAGTTTTCAAATGATTTGGATCAGGCGTCACAAAAAGTAGTGAAGCTCCTCGTTAGCCTTTGAGGTCTACTTGAATCTGTGGTATTCAGCAGTACAAAGGGGTGTCTGTGTAAAACCAAAAGACAAAGGAGCAGAATCCCCAAATTACTCTTTGAAGCCCTAAGCCAATATCCTTATGTGAGTACTAAACTATTTCTGCACCCCTTCACAGAAATTGGAAGAGATGGAGAGGAAAAACTGTGAGCAAGGATCTGTCTGGGTCACACCGACTTTTAAAATTACAGCTTTTGAATGAGTTCTGTCAGGTGATTCTTTGCTTGACTTTGTGGCTAAGTGACAAACACAGCCTGTCTTTCCCTGGGAGTTCACCTTACTGGGTGTATCTGCCTGGGAGTGCTCCTGACACTGTTGTAGGGCCAGCTTATGTCCTGCAAACACACTGGCTTTCTTCAGGCTCTCAGTGATGTGCCTCTTCTTAGGTGTCGTATTTCTAATCATAGTTTACTGATGATCAGCATTTCAGCTATCAGGCTGCATGCTGGTTAATTTCATTTATTTTATATTCAGTATGTCTTACAACATAAAACTCACATTGCTTTAGATGTTCTCATCATTCTGTGGACACAGACTAACTTATTTAAAATAGATTTTTGAACGACAACATTAGCTCTTAATGTGTCTGATATTTCTATAGCTTCTTCAAAATCCCCACTGTGTAGTATGTAATAAAGAAATGATAAAAAGTATGATGGATGTGCACTGTTATAAACCTTGTTAATGCAAAATAACCTTTTATAAAACTTCTCAGAGGTTTCCAAATGAACTACAAAGCATGCATAGTACTTAATTTTCATAACTTTTTAATATGGTGCATTAGAAATGTTGTAAACCATGTTAATTAAGCAATAATCTCTATGGCTTTCTGTATGTGAAGCAATAAACAGCTAATGGAATAGATCACTAGGCAAAGCAGAACAGAGTTTGTTTAACCAGTCTGGGAAGGCTATGCAACAAAATACATTGGTCTGCTCCTGAAAACCAAAAAACCCCAAACCTCCTGTCACTAAGGAGTTGTGTGTGTTGCACCACTTCAGATTTCAGTAACCTCTGCAGGATTCTGTCACCAAACTACCAAATCTGGGAAGAAAAATTATCTCAGCTTTCACTGCCCACTTTGCTTTTGCAGTCAGTGCTATCACTTGCTTTTTGTATTCCAGATAATGTGTATTTCACAAAGTGTATTTATTGTTCAAACATGCAAGGAGATGGCTCTTGTCCTGAATAATCCAGTCGTAAAAGTGAAATATGCCCAGGGACAGGGCAGCTGATAAAGACACAGACGTTAATGTATGTTGAAGAGATGTAAAAACTGAAACAAATGGGTTGAAGTGTTCTCCTGCTGGTTACTGCTTCTCTTCCTAAGCATTATCACTTCCATACCCTCCTGAAGGGGTGCAGGTGGGAGTGACTTTGGATACAGCTCTGGTGAGACAGTTCACCTGGGAAGAGACTAAATCTGCTGTGGAGATTCAGACAGATGCAGGAGTCAGGCAGGCAGGACTGACACTGTAAAAGGTTGGGTTTAGTCTTGTTTCTGTATGGGAAGCCTATTAATGTAGTCACAGCATAACTGGAAGTTGGTCATGCCACTGATTCAAGCCTGGTGAAAAATCCTGACTTTAACAAGATAGCCGGTGAATCAAGGAAAGCTTCTCTTGTCTTGCAACAAATATACACAGTGCTTATTACTCACTGCTGTCTCTTGAGTAGTTAGCCCAACTCAGGGCTATGTTGTTTTCTAAAAATATCCTAATGACTCTTTCCTTTTTTTTCTCTCCCCAGAATGTTTGTATGATAGAATAGCACAAGAAACTGTGGATGAAACTGAAATTGCACAGAGACTCTCCAAAGTCAACAAGTACATCTGTGAAAAGATCATGGATATCAATAAATCATGTAAAAATGAAGAAAGGAGGGAAATTGCAAAGTACAATTTGCAATAAATTTTGGATTTTTAATAAAGTCTTAGTGTTTTACTTAAGTGTTGTTTTTTGATTTGTGTGGCATTTTTGCTGATGGGAGAAGCTGACTTGAAGCGTTGCTCTCTTCCTAAAACTGATGCGTTTTTTGAGCGGCTCTGTCATGGTGTAAACTGCTTTTAACTAATGTAAGAAATATTGTAAGTTCACTCCCAATGAAAACTGAAGTTTCCAAGGTTTCTCCGGCGAGTTGCAGTTTGTTACCTGCGGCTGTACACAGGTTGTGATTCTGCGGACACCGACACATTTGCCCTACCTTGAGTTTTACTGGAGTTAGTGGATCTAAGCTGCAGTAAAACATCTGCTTAGAAGGAAGAACTGTACAAAATCCACTTTGCTATTGAAAAGGGTTTTGTTGTATTTTACAAAGTGTTTTTTCTGAACTGAACTTTCAATCGTTTGTTTTTATAAATCTTTGTTTTGATCTCTAACAATATATTTGATCAAAAAGACACAAAGAACGTTTCTTTTTCAATTATCTTGTAGGTAGATCACTATTACCATCACAGTTTAAAAAAAAAAACCCAAACCAACCAATAAACAACAAAGAACCCAAAGCTGTAAGTTGTAAAATCATCATAATTCATTTTAATAAATCTAAAAGCAGTTCTTTTTCAGGGACCAAGACACTTCAGATTTCTGGTTGTGGTACAAAGCTCTTCAGTGTGTCCATACTATTGTTCTTGAAATATTATCTTTTTAGTGTATTTGTATTTTCAAACAATTTAAAAATCGCCACACTATGGCAAGATTATGTACAGTAGAAAATTTAGTACCATTTTGTCTGGGTCCATAATTTAAAAATGGACACTTTTAGCACTAATTTTAATTACAAATAAAAATAATTTTCTACATTGAAGTTAGACTTGCGATGCAAAGTTTTTAGAAATAATTTGTCATCTGAATGATACCTTATTGTCTGTAAGTGAAACAAAATAACCTGAAGTCTCTTTTCTTGAAGGATCTAGAGATAACTTGAGGTCTGGATTGATGAATTTTGCGGGTTTGTTATATTAGTGATCTCGATTAACCTTCCATTTATTCTGTGCTCACAGATGTGATTATCTGCCTTTCAGGCTGCCTGTTCCTAAGTGTCAGGATTTGTTTCTTTTCTAGCACTGCAATTCTGTTTCCTATAGTTTCGAAAAACTTCCCATTTCCTAGCACCTTTCTGTAGCACTGGTCCACCCTGACGTGAAGCCTCTTTCAGTGTCCTGTAAATGCAGATAACTTGGAAAGGAACAAGCTGCTGGGGTGGATTCACCATCCCTGGAAGTATTTAAATGACGTGTAGATGTGGCACTTGGGGATGTGGTTTAGTGGTGGGATTGGCAGTGCTGGGTGAATGGCTGCACTTGATGATCTTAAAGGTATTTTCCAACCTAAATGATTCTTTAAAGGGCTGAGGTGGGTGGAAGAAAAAGAGTAGGGGAGAGGAGGAGGAGGAAGTGTTCTAGAAGTGCTGTGCCTCTCGGAAGAGATGAGAAAAACACCAGGTACATCACGTGTGTGTAAATAATGTCTTAACTCAGGGTGTGTTTGCTTTATGCTTTCTAAAGTCCACTTTCAGGGTTGCCTCGCACCAGCCCAGTGCTGTGCTGCCAAACAGGAACACCCCACTTTCACCACTGGTGTCCCTGCATTCCTGTCCCTTCCCTTACCCCCGCATTTGGGATTGCACAGGTGTGTCAGATCCCGCTGATTTCCTGGGTTCATTTCACAACAGCTGCTTCCCAGAGGAGGGAGTCAGGAGCTTTCCTGGTGAGGGAGGGAAGGAGCAGGAGTCTCTTTCTGCAGTCTAATGTGTGCCCTGAAGTTTCTTTGAACAGCCTCCCTTGTCTCCTGCTAATATCAAACGTGTTCTTAGGTAGTGTCTAATGAAGTGCATAAATGTTTATGCTTCCTAATTTGGGATGCTAAATAGTAAATTAGTGTTTAAAATGTCAGTGCATGTATCCTTTTATTAATTAAAAAGAACAAAATAGAGGTAATACTGAAGAAACATTTAAACAGCAAGTTCCCACTTTTCAAGCAGACTTGTGAATGTACAGGGGGGTTTTTTTAAGTGATACTGAGGCAACCCACTATTTTGGGGAAAATGTCCATAATTTCCTCAGTCTTTTATTGCTTTAGTACTAATGTGTTTCCATTGTAACAGACTCTTTAATGAGAAGATCATGCCGTACTTCTTAGAAGATAAGCCTATTTGAGACAGCATTTTATGAAACCTGGAAAAAACAGATTAGAATTTAATTAGAGTTAGGACTCCAGCCTGGCCCCAAAAATCAGAGGTGTTAATTCTTTCTGCAAAACCAGCATCATCTTTGTAAGGCTTCTCCTTGACATACTCGTCCCATCAGATGTTAATACTGCATTTTGCTGAAGAATTTAAATGTTCTCCTTGGGCACGGTATCTTGGAAGTCTTCGTTAAGTTTCTGGAGATTTCATCAGCCCAGGTGGGTTTTTATTTGAGTTCAGCAGGGGTATTTGGGTGGCACAATAAGTTCAGTTCCCTTTGAAATGTAGCCGCAATGGGGGCTAAGAAATGTGTCCATTGGACTGGGCAAGTGGCATTTAATGTGTCACGTGAAACTTTGTTATGTTACAGGAATAGGACATACTAAAGGTAGAACACATCTTTATTACATTACAACTTCAACTAAATCTTTGGATACTGGAAATAAGTTTTTGCTATTAATAAGCCATTTTTGCACACTGTGGTTGTGTGGCAGCGTGCTGGGGGCTCTGCAGGGGGTAATGGGTGTGTGAAAAACATCTTTATATTTGGTCATTACTCTTGTCTCCCTCCCCATGAGCCAGTACCAAGGCTGTGCAGTTGTTTCCCAGTGTGTCTGTTCGAAGGAGGGAAATAGGCTGCAGTTAGGTGTTCCAGCAATACCCAAGAAAAATAGGAACTTTAATGGGTTGTGCTTTTCTGTGTTGCAATACTGATGTATAAATTAACTCTGAGTTTCATTTCATTTTCCTACACTGCGTTTATGGCCAGGGCTGTTCTTGTTGGTACATTAATTCTTCCATAATTGTGCCTGCCTGTGCATAGTTTGCTTTGTTCGTATTGCATCTGCTGTGAATCTGCCATAGGAAACTTTATAGCAAATAGTCCCTACTAACTTTTTCCTACTCTGGGGTAACTTCATACCTGTACATGATAAGAAACAGGAGAGAGTTTTGACAGAAAATGAAATAGGTTTTATTACACCCTCTAATACCCTTCCTTCATCATTGTAAGGTCTGTGCTGTGCCATTACCTCATACTGTAAACCTGGATTTGTAAGGATCAGAAAGACACAGATTTAAGAGGAAGTGACTGTTTACTCTTTTTTTAATCAAAGCAGGAAGAGGTATTACTGTTATATGAATAATCTGATCTTCTGTTGCCACACGTTGCTGCCGTAATTTGTGATATTCATGATCTGATCCATATTAAAGTGCCTCTGGCACACTTGCAAGGAAGCAAGATTAGAGTTAACAAAAAGAGCTTTATTTTCTATTAGTGATTTTATAAGGGATATGAGCTGTTGTGTTAAAGGAAAGAATCCTACCAGGGACTTTAATACCTGAGTCAGGAAGTCTAGCCACTCAAAAAAAGAAAGCTTGTATTTATTAGAGAGGGAAAAAAATTGTTACTGCTGTTCCAGAACAGGTTTGGATTTACTGATCCTTTATTGAGATGGGAGGGGCGTTTTTTAAATAGTAAAATAGTTATGTCAAAGTTGAACTCTAAGTAGGAATTCAAGGTTGCATTGGTTAGCTGTTGTTGGCTGTTAGAAGCAGGTGCATTCTCCCTGTGGGAGGTCACTTTGCACCCTACCTTTGATGTTGTATCTGAGAGATTACTGTGATGCTGCTTTGTTGTCTTAAGCGGAGATTATTGTCCTCTTGGAAGTTTTAAGTAGCAATAAATTGAACTTTTTGGGATTTAGTGAAATTGTAAAGATAATTCTACTTCGTACTTCCAGAATCTATAGACTTTTAAAAATTAAAGCTAAGTGCAGGTCATTGTTAAAATGATACAATCTTGATGCAGACCCTCAGAGGAGTGAGAATTGTGCGAATTGGGAACATTGTGTATTAGCTGTGTTCATTGCTCTGGAGAACACCAAATTTGGCTGGTTTCAGAGAGGGGAAGCAAGGTTGTGTCACATGGAGCTGTACTGAGGGTTATTTCAATATTCCATCTTTCTGACATGAGAATAACCAGTCTTCTGAAAAAGACCCAACTTGTGCTTCCTCAGAATGAGGTGGCAGCTTTCTCCATACTCTTGGAAATATTTGTAATTCTGTGCGTGCCTTTAGTCTTGGATTGATGAAGTCATAACATCAATTGCTCAGACTTTATTGGTGTCATTTTTTTCATCATAACAGTGTGGAACTCTGAAGTGATTCATACAACACCAAGGCAATAAAAGTATTATGAAGTGCAATCATTGCATGTTTCATGCTCAATAGCTAATTTTTAATTTCACCATCTTGGATATTTTTTCATCCCCTCAGGGTTCCTAAATAGGAAAAGAGAATCATTTGGACTTGGAAAACAGGAACAGTGATTCAAAAAGGAATTAATTTATGTGGTTGTTCATTTGTTTTACTTTTGCAATTATTTCTTCTGTTTATGTTTGAACAATAACTTTCATTCCGTGCGTCAGATACCCTCTTGTCCTGCAGTGAAATCATGGCCCTGTGGCTGTGAGGTCATTTGTTTACCATAAAGAGGAAAATACCTCACTTATGGCATCAGATGAAGTTGCATTATGGCTGGATCAGAACAGAGGTGAAAGTGAGTCTGGGAGGGGAGGAAGAAGCTGAGCCTAAAGGATTTTTTCTGTGCTGCCTTCTGGCTAGAAACTTCTTCCTACAAAGGAAATTGTTTCCTCCACATTTAGCAGAATATCAGCTTTATGTTCCTTGTTTATTGGTAGTAAAGCCTTAATGGAACTGAAGTCTTTATGGATATATATGTTTATTGCATCAGGCTACCTACTGTCGTGCTGAATTTTGGTCTTTGGCGATTTGAAATTAAAGAGATGCAGAAAATTTCCTGAACAACCCAAGAGAGGGGTCAGCTGGGGGTGACTTAGCTTTTATTGTACTATAACAATCGCTGAAAATTCTGCGAAATAGAACATAAGAAATGATGGATGTTGGTGCTCGTGTATCCTTTCTAGTTGGCATGAGCTTTCATGCTTTTGGAGTGGAGAGGGTGCGGGTTTCGTGGGACAGGCTGATTATCAGAATTGGCTGTGAACACTCTTTGGTGTTCACCCTGCTGGACCTGAGCGATGTCCTGGGACAGCAGCAGAGGGAATGTGCCTTGATAATGCCATATCACACTGGTACCAGCCACTTCCACAGGAGACTCATGAAAAAGCTTTCGTGGGAATTTCATACTCTTTCATACTCAAATATATCTTTAATGTCTGCCCAAATGTTTATATAAATCTTACTGAATTGTAGTTTAGTTTTTAAAAAAAGATGTACTTTCGTGTGTTTCCCATTTTTCTTGTATTAACCGAGTATCAGTGTTCTGGGAGATGTCTTTCTCCATGTTTAAGTTGGGGTATTAAGCCACTGATACTTGAAAATAGTCCATTTGAACATTTTGGATTTGTGAGTCAGATGAACTATGGTTTTACATTTCCTTACGGAGTCCTCTGCAGGATTTATGGAAGTACCTTTAGAGAATAATTCTCAAAATGTGTAGGATGAGAGGTGAATGGGGCAAAGCATTGCCTCTGAGTTAATGTTCTGTGTTTTCATTTCTTCAAGAGTCTTAGCTTATGAAAAACTAAACCTCTGTAAAGTAGGATTTTGCTTTTTTTTCCTGCACTGTATATTAAAAATCTTTGACACTCGTTGGTTTCTTTGCGTTTGCAAGGACACTTTCATCTTCCAGGACCCAGTTCTGCTTTTTGCTGTAGTTCCTTACAAGGAATAAGCAATCAAGGGTGTGGAATTTGGTGTTAAACAAGGCTGAAGGTGCTGTTGTAGGATCATCTCTGCTTTGGAGGACAGTGCAAGGAGCCACCCTCCTTGGTAGGATTGGGAAGGACAACCTCGAGGGTTGGCTTCTCTTTAGGTATTGTCCCCTAATGCAGCTCATCCAACAAAGGTTGTTTATTGCCACAGTGGTAGATATGTGCAACTTCCACTCTGTGGCTTCCCTGAACTTACAAAGTAACTGAGATCCACTCATCCAGCCTCATGTGAAGGAGTACCCTAAGTCTGATGGGGCAGGAAGCCAAGGGAGAGGTTGTGGAGGGGTCACACAGGCCTTTTCCCCTTTCCCACAGAGAGTATGTGCAGTTTAGGTGAAGTCAGTAGCCAAACAGCAAAATCCCAAGCAGTTTAAGTGGCATTTAAGGTTTCAATCAGTGATAAGTTTTATTAATTAAAAAAGTCCAATCACTCTTAACGTTTCCAGAATCTAACCTTTAACAACTAATAAAATCAGCATTTTCTTCTGCAGCCAGGGACCTCTACCTAGTGCACGTACACAGCTGTAGGTGTGCAGATGTGATGTGCCATTATTCTGTGTGAATCTGTCTGTGCCAATCCACAACTTGATAATGTTCCTGATGGTGCCCAGCCCTGCCTGTTTTCCTGGTCTTCCTTTCTCAGTGCTGTTCCTTCTGCAAATGGGAGTCTGTCCTCTGTGCCTGCCTCAGAGGGACGAGACGGGAGCGTTTCATGATTCCTGACTTGCAAATTGTCAGCAGGGCTCTGAAGTGAAATACCTGCTTGTTATTCCTGGGGGTGACTGACACAGAACTAGAGCATTTCCTCAGGAGATCTGGTAGTGCTGCTGTCACCGTGAGGCAGACTTTGCCATTCAGGGACTTCACACAGCAGCATTGTCTTGGGTTTTTTTTTTCTTTCCCTGCCAATGCCTAGATTGTAGCAAAGAAAATTTCATTCTTCCGTGGAGGTCTTGAAGTGGTAAGATGGAATAAGTAAATCTTTCAGCAGCATCTCTTAAAAACATTCATTTCTCAGAGGTTCCCCTGCTTTTGCAGAGGGTCAGTGGCCTGGAAGTTTCCCACCTAATGGCAGTGCCCAGGTGAGTGGTGGAAAGCACTGGGCACCTTGACAGGTTTATTCTGATCTATGGCTTTAATCTGCCCTCTGTGACTTCCTTTTCCCAGTTTCTGTGTGAAAACAGCCACCTGCTGAACTGGGAATGAAAGAGCCATTTCCAATTCTATGATCTAAGTGTGGTTCTTGACAGGGATGTTTTTAGCTGTGCCTAAAGCTGTGCAGGCTGTGGTGGCTGCTGGGCCATTCCATGAGCTGCTGTGGCTCCCTGCAGAACACATCACAAAACTTCACTGAGTTGCTCCCTTGAAGAGAAGCCTTGGCTGGACCACAGCAATGCTGTTCAGAAAATCAAGCATTCTTGAAAATCCATCAAAGTGTGAAATCCATCTTTTCCTGGAGTAGTTTATTCCAGTGCTTAGCTCTACCCTCGCTGCTTGACTTGTGCCTTATTTCTCTGTGAGTTTTTCTGGCTTAACTTCTTATTCCTGGTTCTTGATTTGCCCATCTTAATATCTTCCCCCAGTATTTCTGCAGCTCATGAACACCTCAATAGACTGAGTGCCTTCACTCTCCTACCACCACAGATTTTCTAGGTCATGACTGACTCGTTTTTCTAATACTTTATGTCTACCCAAACTCAGTTTTGTGGAAATACTTCGTATAGAAGTGTTTGGTTTAGGTAATGTGATACAATCTGGTGGTTTAGAACACATGTCACTTTGTATTAGAATGTGATATACAACAGTAATTTCATTTTGTGGCCTACCTTAATTTAATTTTGTGGAAAAAACTGATACTATTTGATTCTTAACCAATCGATGTCCCAGTGTATTTCCCTTTTTACTCTGTTACTAAGTATAGCTCTGTCCTGGAAATATTGTTCTTCAAATCAGTGTTTGTCTCTACTCCACTTTCGTCTTTGGCTCTGTACCACTCACATGGCAGTGAGGAGACAGAGCACGTTCTTCCTGCTTTCCCAGCTGCTGGTTCCTGTACTCACAGCTGGGCCAGGCAGGTGCGTGACGGGGTCCAGCCGGGCTGTGAAGGGCAGCAGGTGAACAGAGTTTCACAGAAAATAGGACACCGAAGTAATAAAACTTAGGGAAGCCAGAGCCATTTTACTCCTGTAGGATATGTTTTACAGATACTTGCAGAGTTTCCTTGGTTGAGGATACCTTTGAATTGCCAAAGAGTGGTGAAGAGACATCACCATTGTGCTGTGATACATTCTCAGAACTGGGTAGGGTATCCGTAGGGAGAGACTTAAACTTTTGTGGAATTACTTCACTCTGGAGCCTCCAGCCAAATCCCATGAAGGAATCAGACCTGACAGAAGAGCTTGCTGTGCATCAGCCCTTGCTGTGTCTGCTGTGATAAATTAAAGGTTGCTTTGGGTAGGACTTACACACATTTTGTTTGACCATTCCTGCTAAATGATTAATATCCTCTCTTAACGTCAGAGATAAGATGAGGAACTGCCAAGTTTCTCCACTGGGATGGTTTAATGAAAATTGTTCTTTGCCAAAATTTTGAAGGTCAAAACCGGCTTAAATATGTAAACAGATATTCTACCAAGGTAAAGTAAAAAAACTTACAATTAATCTCTTCTAAGAAGTCGCTTCCTTCCTTTGAGAATTTTGAATAGTGCTAGACAAGGTTCTTCTAAATTTCCTTCATCATCTCTCTGAAGATTCCCTGTTAATTAACTCAGCCATTTATGAATGTTATGAAATCATGTTATTGACTTATTTCTATTTGTAAAGGCACCAGGAAATTTGTGTACTGCACCCTTTGAAAAGTAATTAATGTTTCACTCCTAAATGCCTATTGATATTTTTGTGCTTCCTATTGATTTGAAATTAATATCTCTGCCAATTCAAAGCTCACAGGCTGGTTTGTCCAGCTCTCAAAGAATGGACAGGACAGCATCGCTGAGCTGATCTGGTTAAAATGATGACTCTCATCTGATGACCTCAAGAGAAAAATACTGGCAAAGTTCTGCTTAGCCTGGACTTCCTCCTTCTCTGGGCTGGTGGAAGGTCACCCTTTCCCATGTGATTTGGGAGGGGTTGGGTAGGTTTTAACTAACTGGTGGCTTAACGATGGGAGGAGTAAGATCAGAGCAATTTAAGTGCATGTTGCAATACCAGGGGCAGAAACCAGTTGATGCCCTTACCCCAGTGCTGCAGGATTATTTAACACTCTGGGCAAGGCCTTGGTGATGTTTTGCAGGGTTCTGGGTGGTGCAGAAGTTGCTTTTGAGGTCTCCTTGCTTACCTGACTAATCCGATTTCCTGTTCTGGAGCTCAGGTACAACCTGTACCTGAGAGGTTTCATCTCTGTGGTGCAAGATGTTGCTGGATTTTCATCCTCTGTGTGTGAGAAATCTGCCTCATCAATGCCTGACCTGTGGTGGGATGCAGAGAGCCCCACTGGCTCCACTCCCGAGGGCAGCTCAGCTGCAGCAGCTGTCAGGGTGCAGAGTTTGGTAAATGCACCCGGGGTGGGTGGTACTTTGTGAGCAGCCCCTTCTCGCCCACACCTCAGGGAACCTGCATGGCACATTCTCTTCCTTGAGCAAGGAACACACAGGAAGTTCTGCAGAAGTTTGGGATCTTCTATTGCTGAGTAACAAACTCATTTCTGGTCTGGGAAACAAACTTTAGTGGAGCTTTTTTAGCAGAGGGATGCTTTGTTGGCCAGTATTGCCTCTGCTCTGCATGTGAGAATCGCCTACTTGCACTGTCAGGTACCCCAAATGTAATTACTGGAAGAATCAGATATGGTATGATTAAAGGAATTCCTATTTGTTATTCAAGGGTTTTCTCTGTATTAAATACCTCAGCAAAATTTCGGTAACCAGTGACCTCTTTTGAGAAGTGACTCATTGCATTTTAAAGGCTTTATAACCAAGTCATCCCTTCTTGTCAGGGACATGGAAGATGAATAGATCGTTCCTGCCTGCGATTTCCAGTCTCAGGGGAAGTCCCTTTTCACTGCCTGTGGTGATGCTCAGCTGCACCACCGCTTTTAATTGCCTGCAGGCTCCTGCAGGACTCTGTGTGTCCCCTCTGGCATGACCTACATCCTTGCAGAGCCACGAATCCCTCGGCACTGGTTAGTGGAGCCTGAGCACAGGACAGAAAGTCCTGTTGTCGCTAATCCCTCGCTGTCTCCCAGTGCTGGAAGCTATGTGACAATCTCTTGTTTGCCTAAATTCATCTGGCATTATTTTGCCTGTAGAAGGATACAAATGAATTTTCTGTATTAAAGGTGATGGTAGAAAATGTGAGTGGTGTCTTGAGCGTTATGGATACTGGGTGTGTTACTGCACTGAAACCCAGAGAAGGAGGTGTTAAAAAGAGCACAGCACCTTATCAAGCCAGGAATTCACATATCATAATATATACATGTGTTTCTTCTTGAAAGAGGGAATAAACAGTGAAATAATCATTCCAGCTGTAGCCTGAATTGCCTTGCTGCAGGTCAAATCAACCTGCATGAGTATGTCAGATAGTTCAGTTTAATTTGGAAGGCTTGAGCTAGTGGAGGAATAAGATGATGATATTTTGGATGAGTTAAAGTAAGCATTGCAGTCTGCTATGGAAAGGAAGCATTTATAAGGTGTAAGGTCTTCTTGCTCGTTTTGGAAAGTTCTCCAAGAATATCTGTTCCACCATTCTGTAGCGCTGGAAGTGTCTGGACCTGCTGCTGGACTTGTAACACGAGATTGAAGTTACTGGTCCTGTGCTGTTGAAGTCCCAGCGTTCCACAGGTTCATCTGTTCCAGTGTTGCTTTTTCTACACTAGTGGCAGATAAACTGAGAACATTGTTCTCCAGGACTTGATTATTTTGTTTTTCTCCACCCAGCTTCCAGTCTGAATTTATTCATGAGCAGCAGTCTATTTATTTGTTCTTGAGCAAATGTTCCTGCCAAGTTTAAACAGCTTTTTTTCCTGTCTTTGAAGAGTTTATGAGAGATCATATCCACTTTACCTTTGCTAGGCTGACCTGTCCTTTAAATTTTCTTGGGAGATACACTCACTAATTCATCTGCCATTATCCTGCTCCATGTCTCCTGCACTTGTCTGATCTTTCTCCATCAGTGATGCTTTTGTGCTGAGTTTTATCTCGGGTGGTAACAGTACATTTTACAGAGACATTATCTTTCCAGAAATGCCTTTCTCTAGAAATATCTTCATGGCTTTGTCATGCTGAGGGCTCATAATTCAGCTGCAATCAATGGCTCTGCTGAGGTCGTTATCCTTCCTTTGAGTTAATGTATACCAGGCTTCCTATCACTGTAGGAACTTGCTGTCAAACTTAATCTCACCTCCATTATTCCACTTCTGAAAGTCATCTGGAGGAATCTCTACTTCCCATCTGATATTTCTCTGTTGCCACATCATACTGATATTACCTCCCAGCATGGTGCCATTACTTTGTCTCTCTAGGGTCTGTCCTTAACCAGTGCATAAATGAAAACTGCCTTTGTTTTATATAGACTTGTACCCGTTCTAAAACTGTTTGTAAACATTTAATGAAGCCTCAAACTGTCCCAGTGGAACAAGTAGTTTTCCTTCCAGTAAATTACTGATAGTTCTCAGAAATAGGGAGCTGGCGACTTGTTCAGCATCATGCCTTGAGTCAGAAATGAGCAGAGATGACACAATCCCAAGTCCTCTGCTCTAAAAGTGAAATAACACTGTATGCTCTTTATCAGGGAGCCATCTAAAGGCTTTTATAAAATGGGGAGTGTCAGTGCAAACTTAATGTTGGGATCTGGAAAGTTAGGAATGGGAACTGAGTTTTCAGGGTTCTTGGGTAACTTCAAATAGTGAAGCTTGGATATTTTAGCCACTGATATTTTGATGGATCTGATTTCTTTGGGTGCTGTACCTGCACTTCTCCTGGGCACTGTTGCAATAGCAGACTGAGCTTCACCATTGTTTTTCTTTATGTGTTTATTAAAGATGAGTAGCTCAGGTGAGCTGATAGCACATGATGCCACACTCATCTGTATTTGCTGTTTCAGTGGCACTTGCCTTGAGGACTTGTGCCAAGATGCGTTTTGAACTTTCTAACTCTTGAGCTGCACGCGTAATATCTGAAAAAACCCACCCCAAATGCCCACGTTGCTCCCTGATGCCCCCAATTCTAGTTGTTGTGGTTGTTGTTGTGTTTATTGTGCAGATTAATCTCGAAGCATGGAGTGATTGTGAGCTTAGGCAATAACGTGGAGTGAAATCTCCTCGGTAACCGAGTTACAGGGAGCGCATTCCTGAGAAAGCGAGCGCTAAGCTCCGCATCCGACTGTGTAACATGGCACCTCCCTTGTAGCCGGGATTAGTCTAATTCCCCTGCTGCCTCAGCACCGCCTTGCCTTGCTTCACTTCCCCGGGATCCCACACACGGGACGCGTTCCCACAGAAGCTGCCGCTTTGGGATTTGCACGCAGTTTTACCTGCCCATCCTCTGCAGCCGCCCTCCTGCCTCCGAGCTAGGGAGGCAGCTCCAGCTGAAAGCTTCTTAAAAAAAAACAAACCACAAAAAACTCCACCAAACCTGGGCAAATTTACCTTTTGTTGTTTGTTTTGGGTACAGGGTAAGACTATACCAGTTGTATACAAAGGTTGAGAAGAGCATTTAGCCCCAGATAAGATAATCTTTTGATGACAAAGGTTCAAATTTGCAATTAAATTGGCTTCAGCTTAGCAAACCATAGCTTTGTGTTTGAGTGTGAGAGCAATTGGGTCTACAGCGGCTGCAAACCTAAACCCTCCCTCTGTGAGCCAAACCAAGTCAAACTGCTGCAGGGTTTTGCTGTGGAAGTGCACAAAAGGGGTGTCACTGTGGCTCCCCCATGGCCAGAACAGGAGTCTGAGTGCTGCTGTGGCTGAGCTGGATGCCAGGGTCTAGAGTGAATTGTGGTCCAGAGTTTCCACTGGCAAAAAGTGGGGTTTTTTTCTTCATTTCCCATTGTTTCACTTGCAACCAGAAAAACCCCAAATTAGCTTTGTTTGTGGGAATATACGGAATCACACATCTGTGCTGGTTCACAGGTCCTCGGGCAACAAAAAACCAGGCAAGAGGGTGCATCTTTTGTTTTTTAACTCTCTGGATCAGATTCCAAAGGCGTAATCGAATCCTGAAGCCCCAGTCTGAGGATCTTGTTGCGTGCACTGATCTCTGCATGTTCTCTGTGGTTCCACCTCTGCCCTGGCCAGCCCTCGGCGTGGGATGTGGTGCAGAGCTGCTCCGAATTCCTATTAGAGGCAGCGGGAACCTTTCCAATGGGTCACAAACCAAGCCTACGGGGAAGGAATCTGCCCTCTGCACAGTAGCAGCCCTATTGCTCAAGCTCAGGGCAGATCCAGCGAGTGCGAGGTGGCCTTGAGAGGAAGTTTCTGTGGTGAGATGTCCTAGTATGGGGTGTTTGCATAGCTGGGCATTGTAGAGAGGATTTCTTAGGAGCAGCTTTTAATCTTTGCCGATGTGGAGTTGTGCAAACACTGTTCTGACATCAATCACGCTGACGACACGTGTACACAGAGCAGCAGTCGCTCCTTAAATATGGGAATCACAAATACGTGTTGACAGAAAAATATATTTAAGCAGTTTCCAGTGCGTGCTGTAATAAGTAAACCAGCCATTGTATTCCACAGAGCTGCATGCTTTAAATGCCTAACAGTAGAGAACAACCCAAAGTGAATCACAGTAATAGAAAAGGAAGTGTTTACATCTCTCAAAACATTCTGTACAATAATCATTCCTTCTTTATAAATTTGATTTTGGCAAATTTGAATCCAAATGAGATGAGGTTTGAAGCACAGGCTTTCACGGTGAGGTACGGCTCGGTGTGTAATCTTTTGCAGGTGGCTGTTACTCATTTATTATTTGTATTTCCATATTGCTTAGCAACCCCCGTCCTGGACCAGGACCTCGCTGCTGAGAGTGCTCTGCTAACACTGATGGAATGGATGGCTGCTGCCTGGGAGAATGCACTGTTTTGTAGTGAAGCCAAAAGCAAACTAATGGTTTCTCATTCTGTCCTCTCTGAATGAGAAATGACGAGGCCCAGCTGATATTTAGCGGTGGGATTACAACTCTTGAGTTACTGAGTCAACACAAATATTTGGGGGCCCTCTCAAGCATGCAGGTTCAAGTGGGTGTAGTTTTCCCAGATTTTGTGTCCCAATGGCCAAAGCAGGGAGTGCAGGCTCCGAGAGTGGGGCAGGCTGGATGGCTGCTCCCTGGATAACCATTTGCTGACAGAGTTGCTCATGCGAGCAAATAACTACTCATGCTTTGCGCGTCCCCGCAATTAAAGAGGAGCAGCCTACCCCGCACTGCTAAGCACTTACTAATGCCTCCTGTGCCAGTGGCACAGCACCTGGATCCCTCAGCCAGCCCCTGCACACCACGCTCCGTGCTTTCGCTCGGGGAGTTATGTAAGTCAACATTTGTGGAGCTGTACCTGAGTCCTTGTCTAACCTCTCAAGCAGAGATGTCCTGATGTTTCAAGGGTTTGTAGAAAGCAGTAATACCTCCGTTTGAGAGCTGGAAAGTTGGGAAAAGTAGACTAACTTTTAGTCTTGAAGTCCTTTCATCAGCAAATTCCACACAGCTCCGGCACAGCTGTGCCTGAGCACTTGGGAGTAGGGATTTGCTGCTGCCGAGCAAAGAGGAGCCACTGATCATTGGCAGCTTGTGTTTGATAATCGTGGCCAAGCTCTTCAATGGTGAAGTTCATAGCTGTGCTTCAAACCCTCCTCTCGCCCTGCAGCAGCCCTGCCTGCCTTGGACAGCAGGCAGGATGCAGCGCAGTCCCCCTTTAGACAGGAACCCTGATTGTCTGACACTGGAAGGGGCTTTGGGCACTAAACTGGTAAAAACTAAAACTTGAATGGTGTTTAAATTCCCCGGGGGAGTCCTTTGGAGCTGTCTCCAGTGCTGTACTAGGGTGTGTTTGGCTCAGAAGCGGTGAGAATAATTTTCTGCTCCGTGACAGTGGCCAGATGCCACCCAAGGCCAGGCCATGGCCAAGGCTCTGCGCATCTGTCTCAGGACATTGGTGGTTTGCACGTGGTGGCACTTTTTAATAGCAGATCCTTGTGCCTGGAGGTCACACGGGGGAACCGTGTGAAATGCCTTTGCATCGAGAGGTTAAAAACAACTTATGTTAATTCTGGACTCCAGCCAAAGTTACCCAGCTGTTTAGCTGGGCCTGGGAGCTGACAGACCAAGAAAAGGGCACACGCAATTAAATGTCACTCTCTGGAGAGACAGAGAGAGAGAATGGGGTAGCCATCAATGAAACCAAAGTGAGGCAGGCTTGACTGCAGGAAATGGCTTGGGAGGAGGTGGCCTGAGTGTGAACACTGTGGGCATGCGCTCAGTTTCCCCCCAGGAGCCTTGGGAGATGAGACAAACCTTCCTGTGAGGTACTGGTGGGTGCTGGGATGCTCGTGGTAGCAAAGGACCACCTAAGCTTTAGTTGCTGGAGTTGTGTGGCTGCAGTGTCGCCAATTGAACTTTACATTGGTGACTAAGGATGACAAATACCTGATGTAGAATTTACCTTTGTTGCAGGGAAGCAGTGGCAAGTAAAAGACTTTTTTTAAATGTTCCATGTATGTTGGTTCCAAAAGCCATGAGCTTCTATATTTCATTTCTCCAGACGTGGTACTGACTGACTTGTCTGTGACTGACATTTTGCACACAGCCCTGCTTAATTTCTAAATAGTGTCCTGTTCCCAGGTCAATTATTGCTCTGTAAATGCCAAATATTTGGACTCTGAATGCAATGGCCCATGCTTCTCGTTTGAGTCTTCTCCAGCTTTATTCTCCCTTCCTCCTTTCTGCCCACAAAACTCACATTGCTGCATGGGAGCAAGTTTTGGTGTGTACTTCCCCCTTCAGTGCTTTAACAAGTTGAGCAAACTTGTTGAGCAAACTCTCCACCCAAATACAAAGAAATTCATCTTCGAACTTTCCCAGCAGAAAGATGGAAACCGGTGAAATGGCCATTTGGATCAGTCTCCTCTGTCAATAGATGGTTCTGCTGAGCCTTCCAATGCCTGGCTCCTTCAGCCATTGTTTCCACAGCAGCTGTGAAACGTGTGCTGTCCTAAAAAAGTGACATATTTTCAACCTTGATGGCACTGCCAGTGGTTGAAGATCCAAACCACCTATTTTTCTGAGTTTGTCCGACTTTGCTCTACCTGAAATGACACTGATGGTGTTGTGATTGGCTGGAATGTAAATGAAATGGTGTCATGTGCAAGCCAGTCCAAAAGGTCAAAGGAAGGGAAGTTTAATATCAGTTTAGGGGAAAAAAAACAACAAACATCATTTCATTTTCTATCTTTATAGGCCTCCAAATCATCCATGATAGTGATGTAAACCAGCAGACATCAATCTTTTCCCTAATGAAAAAGAAGCATAAGTTGTCGAAAGTAATTTACCTTTTAAAGGATCCTGAAGTGTGAAAACATAAGTCCTTTACACAGGAATAGAGATGAACAAAAGGCAGGAAATATTTTTCATAGATGCCTGATGAAGTCTCATTGTTTGTGGCCTCATCAGATTTTTTTTTT
>VWZT01001193.1:586037-807663 GCA_013397055.1 Pachycephala philippinensis
TAATTTTAAAATAATTTCCTCTTTGTGCTGTGGTGAATTGTTCTGGATGGAAGTACCTCTGTACTGTGGAATAAAGATTAAACCTCATCTTTTTAACAGAAATGAAAGTCCTTGGTAGTCACTGGAGTAGCTCTGAAGCTCATCTGCCAGTCAGTTCGGTGTTTCAGTAATTAAAGAGGTCACGCACAAAAATATCGCGTACCTGGAGCTTTGCCAGCCTCTTTCTCCCATCTCTTATCATGCCCGTCCATTTGGGATTCTCCCACAAGCTTTGTTATATTCATCGTGTAGATTAGTGGTCTGCAACTATTAACAACAAACTTTGATGCTACAGAGTGGGAATTGCTTGAATAAACAATTTCACAAGTAAATGGAGTCACAGCTCTGAACCAAGAGAGCTCCAAACTTGTTTTAATTTACAGAGGTCAAAAAGTAAATGGGATTGTTGCTTGGGGAGGTAACTTGAGGAGAACATGCAGTGTTCCCTCACAACAAAGGGATGAAGGGCAAAAAATTTGATTGACTTCTGGAGTTTGGTTTTAATTGGCTTTATTTCTACCATCACCAGCACAGCAAGCACCCGAGTGAGCAGAGGGATGCTGATAGGTGAAGGTGCATTTTTTTGCATTTTTAAACCTTTTCAGAGCAGTTCAGGACGAACTCCCCACAAAGGATAAGCAGGAGAGTTTTCTCCAGGAAACAGGAGACAGGCAGTGGGGTAGGAACTGCCAAGAGGAGCGAGTCTGGGTCACTGGTAGTTTCTGCTTGTGTTTCCTGAACATCTTTTTTCCAGATGCCCCACAGCTGCTTCAGAGAAAGCAATTTTATTTTGTTTATTTGCTTGTAGTCTGGATTATTTGTGCAGAGGAGTGGAGTGCCATTTCCAGGCATTTTTAATTGCAGAAAACTGTCACTTCCAGTGCACAGGCAGTTGGGTTTACTGAGCATTTCCTGAGAGATTTAGCAGGATATTGGGAGATCAGTTAAGTGTCTGTAAAACATCTGACGTAGCGCTGCTCGCTCTGGATTTACTCACAGCCGTCCTCAGTTGCCAGTGGTGACTGCCAGGGTATTCCTGCCTCTTTCCAGCCCCTTCCCTCCTGCCCCAGCTGCCCCTGGCTGGTGGGATGGGGTGGGCAGGCACTGCTGCTCCTCTGCCAGCCCGTGTCAGTGCGGGCAC
This sequence comes from Pachycephala philippinensis, assembly GCA_013397055.1. Lineage (NCBI taxonomy): Eukaryota > Metazoa > Chordata > Aves > Passeriformes > Pachycephala > Pachycephala philippinensis. Next base: position 587,218 of record VWZT01001193.1, read on the forward strand.
GAGATGAGGGACCAGGGAATGATGTGGAGAAGGCCCAGTTTTATGGAAGTGTCACAGAACAGTTGGGGTTTCTGGAGGGGCACAGGGAGGTACAGCAAGCATAGACCAAGCTTCCTTAGAGCTCAGCTGCTGGTGGAACCATTTAATCCCAGGATTATTTTTGCTCAGAGCTGTTGGGAATAATGGGGAAGTCTATCACTGACTTTCCTCCAGCTTCCCACCCATTCATCCAACCTCAACACGAGTCAGCGATCAGTAACTTTTCTCCAGCATTGTAGAAAGCTGCTCTTCCTCCGTGCTTTGTGTTCACTGGTAAAGAGAATTTGGCTCTGCATGCTGATCTGCATCCTCCCCTCTTTATCCTCTGCCTTCAGCAGCTGAGCAGGAGCCACCACCTGACCCAGGGTGTTAATAAGTGTCACCCTCGGCAGTCAGCAGCTCCTGGGGCAGGTGCAGATGTCAGGCAGGGAGCCCCAGCTCCCCCTGTCCAAGGAGAGGCCGTGCCTGTCCCCTCTGTGCAGCCTGGCCCGTCCTGCTGTGCTTCCTGGGGACCAACACACGGCCCTGACCCCGGGCACAGGACAAGCTCCTCGGACACGTGCCCTGCCCTGGTGGCATCTCCTGATTCCTGAATGAGCTGTGAAATATCGTGTGTGCGCTCCCCATGGATAATTAAAGGCGACACAGATGGCGGTGCCTGCGACGCTTCCCGTAAGTCACAGCACGTAACAGAAAATGAAGTGATAGTTTTAGGTGGTGGCACATGTAGCTTCAGGTGTTTGTTTAATATTCAGCGTTCATGCTCGGTGAGAGCTGGGATGTGAGCTTTCAAATGTTGCTCCATGGCTGTGCATCACTGCACATTTTTTTTCTTGTTTTTTTTTTCCTTTTCAGGGCCTGACAGATGGTGATGTTTAGATTAAAAGTAATTTCTTTATTAAGCCGACACCCGTGTTGTCAGTGATTTTTAACAGGAGCTTCATTTGTTGAAACAAGACTGTTGTGAAGCTAAAGTGTCTGAAAAGGATGGAGGGCTTTAGAAAGACACCTAAGAGAAATTCAATGTCTGAAGAGCAAAAAGTGCTAGTCACACCCTGGGGCTGGCAGATCCGGCTTCTGTGTCTTTGGTGTTGTGACTGAGACCTCAAGGGTGCCATGAAGCCTTCCTTTCCAAAGTGCTCCAATATTTGCATTCCTAAACGAGGAAAAAGATACAGAAGTTAGCAATGGGAATTCTGGACAGACTAAACCCAGGCTGTTTTTCTGGACTGTTTTCCAGCCAGGTGTTCCACGGTATTGACCATGGATGTATTGTATGGGGTAGTTGGGATGTATTGTATGGGATTGTATGGGGTAGGCGCTAGAGGCAGCCTGTGCAAGGAGGAAAGGCCACACCACTCAAATATCCAAATTCTGTCTAAGAGATGGACCAGCTTCTGACTTGTGGGCCTCCCGAGGAGGGACTAGAGCTTAAATCACATCCCTCAGCAAACAGGGATCTCTGGTGGGGCTGTGGTGGGCAGGAGGTGGAGAATCAGAGGCAGGAACAGAGGTTTGCTGTCGGTCAGGGTGCAATCCAAGGCCTGTGGAGTAAATGACAGCCTGGATGGAGCTGTGGATGTGGTCCTGTGGGACACTTGTGCCACTGGCTGGTTCCCTGCGTTCCCATGTTCATATCTAATAGTTCTCGGGTAGTTCCTGGAGGAAATCAAAATTCCCTGCAGGTCCTATGGGCAGTGACCAGCGTGGTTCCCTGGCACAGCCTGGTCTGATGGCACAGGGCTGTGGCTCTGGGCTGCCTTTGGGTTTCTGTACAAGGGAGATGGATACTGGGAGACTCTTCAGACTATTTGTAACATCAGACGCACGTTATGGGCTAAAAACACAGTATCTGGTTAGTTAGCTTGAAGTTTCCCACTCAGCACTGTGCTGTAACATGTTCTTCTTGGGAATAAAAATGTCAGTCAAAGAAAACCGAATTTTAATTCTGCCATTGAAAGCCATGGTGGTGTTTTTTTTTTTTTTTCCTTCTAAGTTCCTATGGGAAGGTAGATAAACCTTCAAAAAATGAAAATGCTCTCTCACTAAAATTATTCTGCTTTTGGGGTCACATTTTAATCAAAACCATACCTGCCTTCAGGAAAAAAAAAAAAAGTAAAACTGATTGAATTTAATAACTAAAGGAACATAAACTGTCTGCTTTGAAATGTATAATCTCACATGACATTTATTTCATAATGTGATCAAATCATATATGTTGTTATGGGGACAGTCTTTATTAAAAATGCCATTTATTTTAACAAGTGCAATAAAAAGAAACCCATATTTTTTATTGTGGTAGAGGAAAAAATTGCTATTAGTCTGCTTTCAGCTAAATGAAAACATCTTTCAAGATTTGTTCAAAAATATTTAAATAAAGTGCTCTGGAATTTATTCATTTGCTGCCTTCCAGCATGAATTAAATTATCTTAAATACAATAAATGATATAGAAGAATTTGTTTTGGTTAGGGATATCCTTTGCTGATGAAGAATGAGATCATTTAAATATAACATTTTAATATAGGGCTGTAATTATGTCATTGAAAGCCCAGTCTGATCTCGGTGAAGCACAGAGTGAGCTCTGCAGCTGCAGCCAGAGCTTCCCAAAGGCACCAGAGGGGAGCTGCAGGGACACATCCCTGTGAAAAAGGGAGTGACTGGGAGACCATGGAGCACATCTGGCTTCTGTGAGGTGAAATTCATGGCCTGACCCCGAGCAGGGATGGATTCCCTACCCCATGGCGGTGGGGAGGAGGATGAGCACAGCTCTTGTTCTTCACAGGAGCTCATGGAGGAGGTGCCTCAGTGACAGGAGCACAGTGTGCAGTGACAGCCAGGTGTGTCCAAAGCATGGGGATGCTGCTTTGCTCGTGCTTCCCTCCACACTTCCCTGGAGCAGAGCCTTTCCACCATGGCTCCAGGCTGGTGGCTCTGTGCCACGGCCTCCCTGCAGTCTGAATCCCCTGATTTCCCAGTCCCATGGTCCAAAGCCCACATCACAGTGTCTGGAACGTCTGACCTGGAAGGTGAGGAGGGATGGGACCTGGTTAGCCCAGGCTGGGAGAGCTCCTGGGAGTGCTGGGGCTGGGGTGCCTCCCCCTTGTACCATCCAGCTGGCTCTGCCCTACAGACTGGCTCTTCTCTCCTCCTACCCCACCCCAAATAACACCAGAACCAGGGGAAATGTACAGTATTGCTTTATTACAGCTGTCAGATTTGCAGATAAAAGTTAGCTGAGGATGGACTTCTATTAATTAAAATTCCAGAAGCCAGACTAAAAGATAATAAATATAACTTTAGTTCACTTTGGGATCAATGCTTACCTGAAAAAATTGAAGATCGTCCTGTTCCCAACCTTGCTGTACTTTATTAGGAAGTGGGGCAGCACCATAATGGAATTAGACTTCATTCTCCACTTCACGAGTAAGACTTGGGGCCCTAACGAGTCGATAATTAGCCTAATGCCATGAGAAGCACTGAGAAGCTAAAATGTGTGTAGCAACTTAATGGGAGGAAGGGCCTTTGTTACAAGCTGGACAATGCAGTCTAATGGTTCCTTCTGCTTTTCAAATTCTGTGGGAAAAAAAGCCCACCTCTATTAGTCATTATTTCTGTTGCTTTTTGGTCCTTTTCCCTTAAGAAGCAAGGGCAAGACCTGGAAAAAGACAGTCAGTTTAGTTTCACACAAAAATTCCTTTATAGGATATGGAAAGTGGAAGATAATTTGTGGATGTGCTTTATCTGTGATGTTTTCTTGCAGAAGTATTTGAAGTTTCTAGCCATGTAACTCGTAGCTATACAGCTTGTAGCCGTATAGCTGTTAAAGAAAGGAGCTCTCTCCCCTTCCTGCTGATCCCTTCTAGGTCATGTTTTTTGACCATTATTAACCTAAAGCACCCACAGACAGCAAGCTCTTTCCCTCCCCGCTGAGGCTTCCCTGGAAGTACATGCTCATGTTTTGTTTACTTGTGTGGTTTTTCAGTTGTTTGGGATTTTTTTCGTTGTTTTGTGGCTGCTTTATCCACTGTGGTGTTTATGCTGTCCCAAAAGCAATAGAGCTCAGCCTGGCTTTCCACTGACTTCCTGGGACTTCTCTAGCCACCTCCTGTGAGGTTTGCTCTGACAGTCCCTGCAGCCTCCTGGAGCACAGAGGGACATGGAGTGACTTGGTTCTTGGCAAAGAAATTAATTGTGGATGGCATTAGAGACTTCAGGATGAAATACTACAACCAAGCTTCTTTCTGAAGCACCTAAGAAAATGCTGAACTGTAGTTTGGGTCTGAAAGTCAATGAATACTTAATGCAGTTCCGTGACAGCAAGTGATGGTTAGGTCAACAGTGTTCAACCAAACAAAAATGTGACTCTCATCTGAAAATCCAGCAGTTTAAGGATCAGTCTTAGCTAAGTGTAACTAACTCCCAGTGTTGTTTACTCCATACCTAAATAGCATAGATCTGTTACAGGTGGAGAACTAGGTCTAGATATGATAAACAAATTGGTGGTTACATCCGTACCAGACCTTTTCCTGTTTCTCATAAGGAAATAAGATTATTGGTCATCAAAGGGGCTGTATTTGCCGTATTTTATCTATATAAGTCTGTTTCAAGAAATAAAAAGCACGGTAGAAATACTCTTTGAAAGTATAAAAGTACCAGCAATGCAGAGTGATGCCCTGGAGTGGAAGTGTTTTAAAGTGAATCATGGCTGTGGAACTGGTTTACCTAAACTCATTTGAAATCAGCAGAGTGACAGAGCCAGCACATTAAGTGATGAAGGATTGCTCTGTGACGCCGTTCTAGGCACCGGGTTGGACTCTGTGCAATCATTTCCTTCTAAATTGGTTGTAGTCCCCTTTCAAATTGTCAGAGTAGTTTTCTTCTGCTTCGTTGCACTTGAGAAGCAGGTGGACAGCAAGCTGCTCGGGCTCGTTTGATCCACTGCTGTTCAATGGAGAGAGCAAATCAGACTGGAAGGGATTTCTGGTGTGGCTGTTCTGTGGCTGGATTAACAACGGGGAGCTGCTGCAACCCGGGCAGGAGGACATCTCTAATTCTGTCTTTCCTAGGGCATATTAAAGAAGACAGTGATAAATTTAGCTGCTCAGTGCCAGGAATGGCAAGTGTCAGTGTGACACTTGAATTCAAAATGTATAAAGTCAGCCATCACTGCATGAAACATCAATTCATTGGTTTTGGAGCACAGAGTGGTCTAGTTCTTGAAGTACGGGAGATTTCATTTGATCTAGCTCCCAAATCACTTTGGAGCCTGCTTTCCCCTCAGCCATCCCTCAGATTCCCCCATCTGAGAAAGGGGGGAAAGAACAACTTGGGAAGGCTGTGGGGCACAGTTCATAGAAATCGGCAAAATCTTTTTGGTTTTTTGCATGCAGAATGAGGGGCACACATCACTTGTGTCAAGGTGTTCCAGTGCTCTCTTGCTGCATTGCAATAACACAAAAGATGCCAATGTGCTCTCCGTGTTTGTTTCCTACAGAGGTTCCTTTGCAAGGACGAGTGCTGGCTTATTTGAAAATTCACCTGAGGTTTAGGCCATAGGCTGTGAAACAAAATGAGAATGGAAAGAGAACATTTCTTGTCAAATGGATTTGTGTTCTCTCATAATGAGAAATCGGCATCCTGCAAAATGAATTTGCAGAGAAATTCCTTGGAGCTGTTCCCTGCCTTGATCCTAGTGAGAGCTGAGCCTGATTTCGGGAAAGGGCACCCAGGCAGTAATTTGAATAGCACCTCTGCAAAGCTTCTTTCATCATTGAGTCTTACAGGGCACCTCAAAGTTATGACACGAGCTGTACAAAGCATCCAAGCGCATCAGGTGTGGTCACGCCGAGTGAGTGGTGATATCTTTGAGGCTTTTCACTTGTCACTTGTCTCAGTGACAGCCTCGGTGGAGAGTAAACTCTGCCTGCCTTTGAAGGAACCTTACAGAACCCATGGCTCCTGATGCAGCCAGATGCTGGAAAAGATGTGCACATCAGTGGTGGTCCTGATTATCTCCTCTTTCTGTGTAGCAACTTGGCACAAAATGTTCCTTGAACATCTCTGTCCTTCATAAGAGCAGCAGACTGGACTAACTTAAGTGCATATACTAATTTTGGATTTTTTTTTTTCATAATGTGGATTTGTGCTGTTTTTTTCTCCCACACATGGTTTGCCATGGAAAGAGCGGTAAAGGGAGGGTGGGCAGGATACAGCTCAAGTGCTCCTTGGCAGGGAGGGAATGTCCCAGCCCTTCTACCACACTTTCTCTGAGCTGGAAACAGGCACAGGAGCTTGGGGCTTGAAAAAGGATGCTCCAACCCAGTTAATCTGAGTCCTGGCAGTGCCAGGTTAGGAAGCCTTCCACTGCTCTGCAGCACCAGGATTTTCTTATGCTGGTTCCTGCTGGTGGCCTTCCCTGGTGAGGCTTCCTTTCTCTGACACTTTATACAAATATAAAATGTGGGAAAGAAACAAAATGACACATAATTCTTGACTCAGAATAGAATAGGGCTGGATTTTCCTTTAAAATCGCTCTACCCACAGATCCTGTGAATTGCAGTGGCACAAAATTGTTAAATTGCTTTACATTTGGGAAAACTCAGTTCATAAAAAATTGCTAACAATTTATTTTTGTACTACATGGTTGACATCCTTCTCTCGCTCTTTCTCTCTCTCTTTTTCTCTTCTCCTCTCACTCTCTCTGCTGGTTATATGCTGTTTTTTTTCCTCTGCATGTCTGCTGAGATTCCAAGAAAAACCCAAGTGTGTCATACAACATTGCTTTCTGATTTGCAAGTTAAATAGTTTACATAGGCAAAAATGTGGAGCAATTGGAATATTCCCTACCCAAACACTTAGGGACTCAAACTGCACATTTTAGCCTGGCAGGGCTCCACTGATATTTTTAGCTCGAAAAAAACCATTCTGAAGTAACAAAGGAAGACAGATCAGATCTAGGAAAAAAAAGAAAGTTAAAGCACTGTTGGACAGGTTTTGTGAATGTTGCAGTTTTGGTGTTAGTTTACACCTTGGCCTGTGTGTTCAGGAGTGCAGCACACGTAGACTCTGAAAGTTGAGGCCCTTTTGAAATGCCTGTTCCCAAGATGGGGTTAGCCTTCTTGCTGATTGATTTAGTCTTTTGGAAACAGGCAAACCATCAGGAGCTTTCTGCTCAGAGAGATTAGCATTCATAGCCTGCTGTTTTTTAATTAAAAAAGCCATTTAAATACAAGGGTTGGGGTTTCTGCCAGCAACCATTAAAAATACTTGTTTTGTAATTATCCCCCAACCCCTTTTTCTATTTAATTCCCTTTTTTCTTTTTTTTTCTTTTTCCTTTTTGTTTCTCTGAAGTCCTTGACAGATTGTCCCTGTTCCATCTACCTGCTCTTGTGGCATTGTACCTCCCACCGAAGTTAGCAGCTGGCTGCAAATCTCACGCCAGCCCTGCTGCAAGCAGCTGGCAGGAGGTGTGGGAAGGATGTGTTCAACATCCGTTTTCCAGTGACTGAGTTTATCCTCTGCCTCCTGCTCGGAGGATTAGGGGCACAAGCCCAGCTTTGTCACCGCTGCAGGACCTCGGGGGCACCGTCCCCGCGGGGATTCCCCCAGTGTGAACGTGGCCCTGTTTGCACACTCTGGAATGGGACGTGCTGGGGGTGGGACAGACCCTGGGTGGAAGCTTAAATCGGTCTTATCTCGTCTGCCAGAGAGAAAACATGGTTTAGCTGTGCTGTGTGTCCCTCTGCTTGTCTCTCGTGTGGAGATTGGGGTGTAGGAGTTGTCCAGACCACCTTCCTGAGGCTGGGCTCTGTTCAAGGTGGTTCTCAGTTGATGATCTTGGAGGTCTTTTCCAAACTTAATGATTCTCTGTAGGCCTTGGCTGAATATTCTGTATCACCAAATCTGCATCATTCTACAACCAACCTGGGTTCCTCCAGGCATTGTGCCTGAGCTATATTTGTAGCTGTAGATATATTGTTGTTTGGGCACGTGTATGCTCACTAAAAAGATGGTGACCAAAGGCATTAACCTGAGTGGTGGCTGCCTTTTGATTGCTTCTGAGGAGTTTGCATCCAGTGATTTTTCTCTTCTCAAGTCTTGTTGGACTAAGGCCTTGACCCCACAATATGAGCATCATCATTCAGCAGCCTTGTTTGCACAGAACCTCTACTATTTTTACTGCTCTGGAGCAGTGTGTGGGGCCATATAAATGGATGGGGGGAAGAGACAATTCCTGTTTTGGCATCTGACAGGTGACTGTCAAGTTCTCAGTTCATTTTCATTCACAGTAAGAGTCTCACTTGTGAAGTTTCAGTCTGTCCTGATCCTGTTTTGTCCCTCCTGCTCCCTCAGCCCATTGCCATCTTCAGCTCCATCGCCTCCCCCTGCCTCTGCGACCTCCTGAGAGGGTGTTCCATTACTGACACCCCCATGCAGGTGCTTCAAACTGCTCAAACCTTGGAGGCAAGATTGTTGGTGCCTGGCTTGCCTTGGTGCTGCAAAATGGGGAGGGAAAGTTCAGCTTTGGTCACCCCTGATATAAACAAAAGGTGCCCCTCTTTGCTCCTGCCTTGGTCTCCTGGCTGCTGCAAGCTCCCTTTTCCTTCTGTTTTTCGTTGCCTTTTTGCTGCCTTTTCCTCCTCCCCAGCTGCAGTCCTCTGGTTCAGTGTTACTGGTTGGAAAATTGCATGTGATCATAGTGCTTTTGACAAAATATTCTGCAGTTAGGAACAATTCCTTGGGGCGGCCTGCTGGTATTAGGTTGAAGGCCTAACCTCCTCCAGCAAATATTTAACACCAGAATGATCTCGATTCCATCTGGCTGAAAACATCCCACTGTGGTCCTCGAATCACAAGAAATCTTTCCCCCAATCAATTCAGACAGTTGTATTCTACACAAATTGATAGCCAAAGAAAGGACCAGCCCCACATCTGCTTTTAAATGCATGCTTCTAGATTTTCCTTTAATTTCTGATGGCAGTTTTTGGTTGTATTCTCCAGATAAAAAAGATCCACGTGCTGTTTTACAAATATGCAAATACTACTCTCATCTGACTTACAGACTGCACAAAAGCTTAGTAAAAAGTGTTGGAGAAATATTAAGGCTTGTAAATGTCTCTATTCAAATCAGTGCTTAAAATTATCTTCAATTTGTATTGGAAATGCAGTAAGACTTGAGCAGAATACTTTTGAAATCCCACTTGAGGTGCTTATGTAAGTTATGAGATATCTACTATCCAGTGTAAAGTCCGTGGAGATCTTTTCATCCCAGGGGGGCTTTTTTTGAACCACTATTTCCCCTGCCCTGGCAGGCCAGTGGTGTCAAACACCACCTTGCACTCGCAGCATAAATGTCAGTAAAATAACTCGTTAAAAAAACCCCAAACATTGATTTTCTTGTTTGCATTTTCATTTTCTTTGACAGAGTGAATGAGTGCAAACTCTTGGCCTGAGGGCTGTAGAGGCATTAGAGCAGTGGCAGGGAGGACCAAGCAAAGCAGGTGGCATTTTCTTGGTCCCTGCTTGGTGCCAGGCTGGCAGGGAGCACTTGAGGGGAGCAGTGTGAGCAGCCAGCTCTGCCTCCAGTGACTTCTTACAGTGGTCACAGGGCACTGTGCAGAGCAGGGGGAAGGATTCACCTCAGTCTCAGGCCAAAAGTGTTCATGGCAGGGCATCCTTCTTCCTGACCGAGGCTGAGAGTGCATCACGCGGAGCCAGCAGAGCTGCTGCTCCTCTCAGTAATTTGGGACCCTCTAGATCCTGTGAAGGTTTCCCTGGAGAGGTGTCTTCCCACAGCACTCGCCAGCTCTCTCTGCAAAGCCAAGGATACCAGCAACCTCCTTCCTCCCTCATTTCCTTCTGCCTCCATGCAGACCCCTCTGAGAGAGCAGCTGACCCACGGCAGGTCACCCCATCAGCCTGTGCCTGCCCCCCCAGCCCAGAGGTGACAGCCTGTGCTTGGCTGGTGGCATCCAAACCACCAAACTGTGACACCTGGGGCACTCCAGCAGTGTCCTGGGCTCTGCTCCCATCTACAGAGTGGCCATTCCCACACTGACCCAAAAGGCCACGTGCTGGTCGTGGACCTGCAAAATGCAATATAAACAGGTACAGCACTTGTTTGTTCAATCCCCAGCAAGCAGATTTTCTAAGTGACTCATTCCCTGTGCCAGGCCAAGCTTTCTGATGCCAAGGAGACAGAGCAAAAGTTTGCTGCTCTCCTAGCAGAGGTCAGTCCTGCTCTTGGTGTTATTGAAACGAGGACTGAGATCTGCGTTCGGACATCACAGGCCAGAAGTCACCAGACCGTGAAGTGGAGATTTGGACTCACCATTCAGAGTGTGCAGAAGCAGCTGTGCCTGCCAGATCATACCTGTTTAAAGCAGCTGGAATGGGTCTGAAGGTTCTTTACTCTTAGTACTGTTTTGCTGTCAGGAAACAGCCATAAAAGCCAATAGCAAAGCATGTGTCTGATCTCATCTCCTTTCAGAGCTGATTCTCAGATAGGATGAAGGCTTTTTGCTGCTTTTGGTTACTAGATAAGCTCACATGCTGGGAGCTCTAGGTGGATCTGAAGGATCAAACCCTGTTTATAATTCATCTGTGCTCAAGGTGAGGCTATGTGATAGAATTTCCATTTTTATAAGTTTGCTTTTTTAAAAAAAGAAAAAAAGAAAGAAAGAAAAGAAGAAATGGAAATACACCAAAGAGCTTTGTTCAAAGAGCCCCACCTTAGGAAATGGCAGAATGAAGTTGGTTTTGGTCTCTTTTCTGAACTCTTGCAGGATGGTGTTAATAACCTTCTTTTAATGTAGATTTTGAGCATGCAATACATGCAGAGAAGGGAGTGTACTGTGTTTAACATGTCTGTAAGTGCCAGATCTTGCAAAGCACAAAAGTCAGACTTATGTGGGCTAACAGTGGCTAAAATCCTCTTCTTTCTTTGTGTCACTTATATTTTGAGTCAGGGGGTTTGTAGAGAATTTCAGACGTTTGTTGAAGATGTCCCTGCTCATTGCAGGGGGTGGGACCAGCTGACCTTTAAAGGTCCCTTCCAACCCAAACTAGTCTATGATTCTACGATTCCATGTTTACAGAAGTGCTTTATTAACTTGGTCATGCAAAATGCAAAGTTGATCATTATATGAAAAGTGCCATTTGAAGGGGACCTCCGGTTGGACCAAGAGAAGGAGCAGTTTGTGAGGTGTTGCCAATGTTTCCTCTCTTAGTCTGGGGTACCCCAGACCCAAAACCGCTGTGAGATTCCCATTTAGGCCTGGAGAAATCCCCCACGGCCTATAAGGAGTGAGGGCTGGTGCAGCATTGTGTTTTACTCTGAAGAACAGAAGATGCTCATGATAAATAATGCACTGGTGCCAGATCTTAGCACCTTGTGGAAGATCCTGTCACCACTCAAGTGATTTTCCCGTACAACAAAAGTCTGGGGAAAGTTGCCAACGCCTGTTATACTGAACAATGTAATATATGCACTTTTTCTTCTCACTGCAAACATTTCTGTGTAATGCGAGATGCCGATCTGTCTGAGAGCTATTGATGGGTTCTGTGCTGTCTCATGGGAGCACAGAGGGAAGAGTGAGGCAGTATTTTAAGTGATATAGTCATATAATATCTTTGTTTAAAAACATAAAAATCTAACTGCCTTAACACTCCAGCACATAATTCTGCAGGACATGTGAAACGCGGCGCGCTGCAGCACTTAGTCTGTGAAGGATTCCCTTGTCACTGTCAAAATTGTTTTAGAAGTCTAAATTAATGCATAGCACTGCATTTATTAAAATGTGAAATAATCATAAATTTTTCATTCTTTGTACACTTAAGCTAATTTTCACATAAATGAAGCACTTGGCAGTTGAAATTCCACATATGGTTGACAGTGATGTTTGATGTCAGAACAATGCCCTGAGCTCCATGCAAATTAAACATATTTTAATTATTCGGGATATCCATTCTTCTTTTACAGTGTGTCTAAGCAGAATATTAAAAGGAATTTTAAGTGTAATGTATTGTCAGCAGCTGACTCCATCAGCCAGGGTGAATCCTCTTGCCTCTTCTGCTGCTGAAAGGAAAGTGACCCAAAGTGAAAATTAGAAAAAGCACAAGAGAAAGTAAAACTTTTCTTAAACTTCAGACACCATCTGGCTTAAGGGAAACAGAGTGAGCCTTCCCTTCCAGCAGTGACCTTTGTGACCACGGGACAGAGCAGAGGAGGCTCTCCAGGGCAGGGAGCTGAGCCAGAGGCATGTGTTGCCTTTGGAATGGGAACTCTGGAATGGGAGCTCTGGAATGGGAACTCGAGCTCTCACTGTTGCTTCCCAGGCACCAGGTTTCAGTTCCCTGTGACAAAACCATTGGGTTTCCATGACAGTGGTGATGTCAGTGCTTGGGCAATTCCATGGTTGGCAGCAATAGGAATTCCAACCAGCTCCAGGCATGCTGGGCAAGGGGCCGAGGTGATGCGGGGCTGTGCATTTTTCTCACTGTTTTACAGAGATGTTTAATGGATAAAGATCTGACCATCCCTGAGTTTCGGCTTCTCCTTTGGCAGTGTCTTGTTGCGTGATCAGGGTCTTTATGCCAAATCTTTTTACAGCTGATTGAAGGCCCCAAATGGACCCCCAACTGGACCCCAAATTTCATGGGTGTGTTTAGGTGTCTTTAGTTTCCCTTAAGAAAAGGAAAGGAATTCAAGCATCTTAAAAATGCCTCTTTCCATGTCAGTTTAAAAATGTTTAAACATTAACTGAAAGGAGAAAAAAAAAAAAAAAAGAAATCCAGCCTGGTATCTCCAAAGCATTGAAGGGTACCCCAGCCCTTCTCTCCCCTTGAAACTGAGGGGTGTTGGCCCGAGCTCCCAGTTAAATATCAGATTTCTAAGCAACAGAGGCACTTTTAGGAGACAAAAATAAACAAAGCCTGCTAGGCTCCAGTTTAGGCAAATGAGAAGTTTTTCTTAGCTTTGGCTAAGTGCTACCACACAACCTGGAGTGGAGAGACTTTCTCCAAAGTGGGATCATGCATATCCCAGGGTCCTGTGCAGATGATTTGGGTCAGCTCTGTGTAGTGATCTGAAGTCCTGGGGCAGTACAAGCGATAGTTAATTCTTTATCACATCTGTTGTCTAGGATTGCTTATGAACATTGACTATTGTTTAGGAGCATTGCTTTGCTAGGCTGCTTAGAATTTATTTGCACTTTTTATAGCACTTGTGATTATTTTTAGACATAAGAACATTGATCTTAAGAAGCTGGAAGCAAACAAACGCATAGTCAGTGAGGAATTATGGTCTTTGATTATTAATTCTTCAAAAAAAGAAAAATTTTAGTTTGAAAGAGAAAAAAAAACCACCCCTAGTAGAAATTAAAAGAGATATTCCAAAATGCCAAGGAAGTTTTGCTGAATTCCAGCAGAAGCCATTGATTCTGTATTTATTTAATGGTGGATGACTTGAGAGTCAGCAGGCTTTACTTTCCTTAGGATTACTTTTCCTTTTGTGTAAAAGCAAGAATCTTTTGCTAACTATAACCTGTGTAAAACTTTACCATCGTGTTCAGGTGCTTTGTTTTTCTGAGGGTGGGACGATCCCGTGGTCACAATCACAGGCATTTGACTTCGTTCTTGCTCTTGAAACAAAGACAAAGCCTGGAATGTCACTTGTTGCTTCTGGGTGGGGCTTTTTTTTATCATCTGTCCTCTGGGTAAATTTAAATCTCTGACCCCCTCTAGCTGCTGTAGGAAAGAGCTCCTTGACTCCTTGCCTTCCTCCCCTCCACTGCAGACATGAAGGGTGAAGTTCTGAGGAGGCTGGGGCAGGAAAACTAAGGAAGATTTTTGGCCCAGAGGAAGAGGAGATGAGATTGAAGGCATGGAGCCAGTAAACCTTTATTGTTCAAGAGTCAAAAACTAGCTAATAAGCTTCTAGATTATATGGGGGAGAGACTTCACGCAGTTTTTCAATCATCTTATTTTCTGTGGAAAGGCTTTGGGTTTTGAAATGTGGATGTAAGCACTCCAGTAAGTTCTGGCTTCCTAAACCTTGCTCCTGAGGCTTTCATGTGCAGGATCAGCTATTAAATTTGTACAGAGGCACTGTCAAAGATGAGAAGTAAAAAACTCTGACACTTTAAAAGTATTTTTTTCTCCTCTTAACTTTTCCTGTTTCAGCTTGAGGAATGAAAGCTTCAGTGCACTTATTAGCTTCCCAGTTAATGAGATCTTGAAACAGGGGTGTTCTGCTTTGCTTTCCCCTGGCTCATCACACCGCCTTCTCTTTGGAGAGTGGCCACAGAGTGAAGACGAGGAAAGAAGAGTGCAAGACTCATTTATGTGCTTGTTGGTTGTTGTGAGCAGAGAGATACTGAGTGAATTGGCTTTTTTTCAATTCAGTCCTTCCCCTGTGTGTGTTCCAAGCTTGCTTTTTTGGCACCTTCAGGCGTGGTGGGTAGTGTGCTGTTCACAGGCAAAATATGCTTGCAAACTTTTGTCAGGCACCTCAAAATGCAGATATAAAACTCCCAGAGGTTGTCTCTGTTCCCTTTCTTGTTTTAAGAACCTCTGCCACCTCCTCTATTCGTGTTCCTACAATAAGGCAGAGCTAGGAAATAATGTGGGCCATCAGATCAGGTTCCAGCAAGAAGTTTGTGGTTAAATAATGTTGACAAGTACCACAAATAAGACATGAAAACTATGGCTAGAGGAGAATACTTATTTCTTGTTTCTCCCTGTGGGATTTCCAACAGGTGATGAGACTGGACTAGAAGACATGGGAAAAATAGGCCTCTGTTTTGGGAGGAAGGTGAGAGTTAAAGGCATTCAGACAGAGAAACTGGTCTTGCTTAAACTGTCAAAAGATAAAAATACTTCAGAATAGCTGAAGTATTGGACAGAGCTGCAGAAATGCTGAGTAGGCCTCTCTTCTCAGTAGGGTATTTCATATATTCTCATTTATAAAGTGAACTGTTCCTCAAGCAGCCATCATCTCTTTAGGATTAGATGTGGATTAGGCTGGTTTGTGTGTGTGTGCATGTGTATTCTTCTACTTCAAGTTGCTGAGTGTGAATCTGGTTTCAGAGACAAGTGGATCCAAGGCAGTATGGGAACAACAGGGACAGCTTCATAAAAGAGGTGGCAGAAAGACAACCAAAGAATTGTGAGTTTGGGTGAGTTTTAGGAGAAATTAAAGACATGGGCTGAGTTTAGCTACAGTGTTAACCCTGGGCACACATAAATGCAGAACTCTGAAGGAGAGGGAGGAGAGTTGGTTTATTTGTAGATAAAAGAGCCAAGTGAAGCCAAACAGAACATCTGCACAGAGCAGCAGGACCCATGGAAATAGAAACTCCTCCATCCATCTCCTCTGAAAAAAAGCCCAGCTAAACCTGGCACTTCCTCAGGTCACGAGACAGAGCCTGCTTGGGCTGTTCTCACAGGGCTCACAGGTGGGGACCTGTGCCCTGTCAGCAGCCTGGGACATGCCAGGCAAGCACCATCTCTCCCTTTTCCACACAGGTTGGGCACACTTCTTATCCCTTCAATCCAAAGCAGATATCTCAGCACATAAACAACCCTTTTGCTGTGCCTAAAGGTTAATGAGGTTAGTGCTGGGAAACAATGAGGCCTGAGAAAAGTGGTTCTGCACTGAGTTGTAAGGGTTTTTAACAAGCTGCTTTGTGGAGGCAGTGGGACAGGTTGGGGCTGTTACTGAAGAGATTGCACCACTCTAATGAACTGGTGCTCACAGCAGGTGTTGTTGGGCATGTGGAGTCTAGAGATGGATGGGATTGCATCCCTAGGCTTTCCTGGCTTCAGCTGTGTTCCTCCTCTTGCTGCTGATGCTGCTCATCACTAATCATTCCATTAAAGTTCAGGAACAGTGTCCTGAAATTAAAGAAAGGCCTGTAAATGTGGCAGGATAACTCATAGTCCCCCTTAGCTCCTCTCTTAGAGTGAGAACTACTCAAGTGATTTGGAGAAGGCTGGGGGTAGATTTCAAGCGTTGAGGGGGGAATTCCATTTTTTCTGTTGCTTTTTTTAACATCTAGGAGGGGTAACAAGGAATAACAGGGAGGTCAGGATATGTAGGAATAGCACACACAAGTTTTCATAGCATATTTTCATCAGCTGAAATGTGACCTCCTGTGCTGGCTGGTTGAAAAGCTGTGTGAAAAAGAACCTTTAACTGTTCCCTTGTGAACATTTGCACAGGAAGGGAGGGATTTTTTCTTACCTAGGAGAAAAAAAGAAAACATGATAGAGAAAAGAAAAAAAGCATCAGGAGCCAAAAGGACCATTTATCATCTTTAAAAATGTATTTTCATTTTTACACAAAACTAAGCAAAGCACTTTTGTTGCCTTAATAGGAAAACAAGCAAGGTCCTGGATGTTGCATTCTTGGGAGTAGGCAGTGGCAGTGACAGGGACAGTTACCCTTCAAAAACAGGCAAGAGGCATCCTGTCTTTTGGTTTTGTCAAACCCACCACTGTTTGGCCATTTTGCTAAAATGAGAGGAATTCCCCCATTGGTGGGCTTCTGACTGCTGCTCAATAGGATTAAATTAGAACTGGGATTCTTCTAAGAAAAGGCCTGGAATCAATTGCAGTATTGATGCCATTCCAGAAAAGAGAGAGCCAGCATGAATTCAATAAGCTTCAAATAATGCCCAGTGCCTTTCATTGCTAAATGGTTTCTGAAAAAAAGGGGTTTTTTCCCTGTCTAGGTCTTTAATTAATCTTTCTTCTCGTAGTCTTCTGTTATCTCTGGAACAGTTAAATGTGTTGCATGACTGACTCATCCTGTCCTGTGCATCTGGATTAAGAGTTTGGGTTGGCATATGCAGACAGTGTTTGCAAATATGGGGGCTGGAGGACTGAGCCAGGTAAAGCAATTCAACTGCCTAAAAATGCTTGCGAGTGCTTTGTCAAACTTTCAAAGGCTCTAACATGGCTGAGTTGATTAGTAGGAATTAAGGCGACTTGAAAAATCTCCCTTGGTCCTTTGTCTGTGTCCTTAGGTCCGTGAGAAGTATTAAATGTTTTAAGATCTGGACCAAAAGGTCTGTGGAAGTCTAAAGAAAGTACCCATTGACTTCTGTGTCTTGGATCAAACTCAGACAGCTGGAGGAGGAGCTGGGAAGCACATGTGTGTTGGAAAGGATGTGCTGTAGGCTCTGTACATCCATCATCTGGGTTAATGAAGATTGAAACAGGATATGGGGCAAAACCAGAACTTGAATCCAGCATGTGAAAGTGAAAACTTTAATCTTTGGTGTACAAGGTTAGGATGAGTTGGCTGAGAGAGGGGATTAAATGGGCTGAGAGCATTCCAAGACCTTGTTGTTTCCCCGCTGTATTAAGAGTGAAATTCCTTGCACCACTCTGGTTTTCTTACCATCACTAATGTTGATGTTGGACAATTTACAGTGCCTTTCAGGATGGCAATTAAAGAAGCCAACAACCACACAGTCAATTAGTGGGGAAACAACAATCAATAGAACATACAATGAGCCCTAACTAGCAGGAAGACAATTAAGACACTGGAGATAAAACAGTGACCAGTGACAAGTGCTAAATCTCTTGCCAGGTGTGTAGGTGAGAGGATAAACCTGGTCCCTAGGGACAGCCAGGTTCTTCCCTCAGCCTTGCTACTGACACACCCCATCGCCTTTGCCATATCTATCAAGTCCTAAGTTATTTGTGCCATAGCATAAACCTTCAGTTCCTTCACAAACAGAAGTAGCAATGGGAGTCTGAGTCTTCACATTTCTGCGAGCTCCGTTTTGATGTTCTAGGTGCTGCCTGGTCAGACATAACCTCCTGGTGCCAGTGGTTGTTCTCACCAGCCCTCAGGGCCATTCAAAATCATGTAGGTGAACTTCAATAGCCATGGAGCTGATTTTTAAGGGTGTGAAGGTTTTTGGACTCTTTGCTTTGGCCCAGTTTATCAGCATCAGTTTACTGTGAGTTGTGTTGTGGCTCTTTTAGGGAAGGTTGTTGCTCCAAATTCCACCGGGTTTGCAAAGAGCAAGGGAAATGCCTTCGGGCTGGCACTGGGCCTCCATGGCCATGGGGAGAGGTGCTGCCTGTTGAGTCTGACAATGCTCATAAGTGTTTGCTGAAACGGGAATCATACAGCAAGTTGTGCAAGTATTGCCAAGATGAGAAGATTTAATGCGCTGTGTATCTGCCAAAGGCATCCCGGACCCAGCGGGGGTAGTGATGCTCTGAGGGCCGATCTTTTAACAGCAGTATCCATGTCTGCCTGACTGATCTGCTGGGGTCTTGAGGAGCAATATATAGGTTTAATGTGCAACAGCAGCAGAGCTGTGTTTCCTTTCTCTTTGGTGCATTAGCAGTGTCATTCATAAGTGTTCCCGAGTTACCCTGCCATACTGTACGAGTGAAAAGTGCAGAAGTTCATGAATAAGTTATAACCTGAACCCTATTAATAGTCCCACTGATGATATGTTATGGCAATCCTCTGGCTTCTCCCCCACCCTCCTGCTTAACTCTTACTCTGCCTGTCAGGAACTGGGCTGTGAAAAGCCTTCCCAACAGTGCTGTGGGAGCTGATTGCCCTTCTGTGGGTGTTGGTGAGCTGCAGACCACAAATGTGAGCCTGCTTTGTTCTCCTTCAAAGGAAAGTACCCCTAGAAGTTGTCAGAGTCACTGGTTTTCATTCAGAGTCAGTGAAGGTGGGATTTTCCAGGGCAGAACCTCCATGTTTCATTCCTGCTGCTGCTGGAAGACAGCTGGTGCCAGGTTTGCCCCCTCTCAGCCAGGATGGCAGTGGTGTTTGCTAAGCCTGATGTTTAGAGACATTAGGATAAATGGGAGGTGTCAGGGGTGTTGGTGGAGCATGGCTGGGACAACTTCATTCCAGAGACAGGAGAATGTGTCACTTCCACAGAACTGTTAATCTTCTGGCTTCAAAATATTTGTTATTAAGGACAAGATAGGTTGGAAAAATGCTACCTGGGCTTATAGAAGTGCTTTGCTTGAGATTATAGGGGGGCTTTCATTCTGTGATGCCAGTGACATGTACAAGCTATTCTTTGCTGCTGACTTGAGCTTCTGAGCTGAGCAAGTCTCTACCTTTATCCAGACTGCAAAAAATACGTCCCTACTCCTGCTCCAGCAAAGGACTTCCTCATTCCCTCTGCAGGCACAGGCTTTACTCCTCCATCCCTGTTCCATCTGCACCATTTATTTCCTCCATTCCATCTCCAAGAGAAAACTCTTGACACGAGTCAAGAATAAGGCTTTTTAAGTGATGGCAAACTCGATCATCATATTTACCCACATCAGGATAATTCCATGGAGCTTGAGTGTAAATTTGTCAGATTCTACTTCACCTTTGCCAGCCTCAGCCTAAATGCATGGCCAGGCCAGCAGGACTGCGCTTGAGCTGGTCACAGCCATGATGTAATTCAGCAAAATAAGCACATACTTGTATTACTGGTTTTGAGCTTGAACAGGTTTGCAAACTTTTAAAGCAAATAATTTTGAAGGCCACTCTCAGAGGTGGGGACTGAAGTTTTCCATGTACCATGTGCACCTGTGCAACCCAGAAATTGTCGGCAGTTGAATAATGATCCTTAATGCCATTACTGAAGAGAAGACCTGCACTGAGGTGAGCCTGTGCCATGCTGGAGCCTGCTGAGAACAATGGATAGATTTGCAAATAGGGGACCAGTAAACTGATACGTAATAAGAAATTGGTCATGGAAGAGTTTATGAAAGTGTGATGATCCCAAACTATCAAAACCCTCTAAAAAATCAGGTTAGAAAAACTTTC
This sequence comes from Pachycephala philippinensis, assembly GCA_013397055.1. Classification (NCBI taxonomy): domain Eukaryota; kingdom Metazoa; phylum Chordata; class Aves; order Passeriformes; genus Pachycephala; species Pachycephala philippinensis. The sequence goes on from VWZT01001193.1 coordinate 607,069, forward strand.
AAAGTGCTTCCTGTATGTAACCTCAGACTTCCCAACTGTATGTGTTGTGTGAAAAAAATTGAACTTTGTTCCTTCCTTATTAACATAAAAAAGGATTAATTCTAATTTTATGGGAGAACAAGAGATTGTTCATTACTGATAAAGGTTGCATTAAAGCTCTATCTAGACTTACAGAAGGGAAAGTGGGGAATTTATCCAATATTTTAAAACACATGCCCCACAGATTTTCCAGCACCACGGAGAAAAGCTTCATAAACCAGCTCAGATAGATGGAAGGCTGTGATAGGTCTTCAGCTGAAGGCATTGCTGAGATATTACAGTGATAGTCATGTTAGAAAAGATGATAGATTAGATGCAGCCCCACTGGAGGGGGCATGTGTGCACTGACTGCTGAATGCTCTGTGCACATAGAGATACAGCTCTGGAGCCATCACTTAGCAGCTCTGAAATGTCTGTACAATTTTTTATGCTGTAATTTTGTATTGTTCATAAATATTCATAGGTACTGCCGCTGTTCTTGATCTCATTTTAGTGAAGCAGCACAGTCTGTTGGTTAGGAAAGGAAGCTTGGAGCCAGTCAGAGCTCCAGACTTCTGCCCAAATGCCACTGGATTCCTGGGTGGCTGTAAACCAGGCACTTCACCTCATCATGCTCCAGTTTTCCTATCTGTAGATTAGCTATCACACAAATAAGTGTCCTCCTTGCAGGGGAGTGGGAGGCATTAATTAATGCCTGCAGAACGACTCGAGCCCCTCTACTGAAAGGTGCTCCAGAAGTGCAAATGGATTATTGTTATTAGGATGCTTTTCCATACTGAGCCATATTGAAGTGAAATGCTCTACTTTTATTACCTACCCTGGGGCTGGATCAGCACCAGTGGGGACACAACTCTGCATTTGGGGAGGGTTTCTCCCATTCACTGCATTTTGGACAGGTCCCACCTTGTTGAGCCCAGCAAAGGTGGGGATCAGAGCATCAACTGGTTAAAGTGATGGGGGGGAAGGGCAGGAAGAGTGGAAGTCCCATGCTTTTGAGGAAAATCGGCATTGAAGTCCTGGGGACATTATGTTAATGGCATTACTCAATTTCTGGAAGCAATGCTGATTAAATATTCATTGACTTTGATTATACTGAAATTAGGACTAAAGCGTGAACTCAAATTGAGTGGAATAATGGCAGTGTAAATAATGCATACTTTCTAAATTGAAAACACCAGCTTGTGCTCTGCTCCCCCTCTCCCCGCCCCCTCGGTTTGTCATTGTGCCATTTGTTTAGGAGACGATTATACTGATGTGTGCATATCCAGCTATCATTTTTACCAGCTGGGAAGAAATGTGAAATTAAAGGTTTTCTACATTGTTTGCTTTTCCCCACTCTTGGAAAACAGAAGTAAATACAGTGCAACAAAGACTAAGCTTGTTTCAGGAGAAGGGGTTAGAGGCTGCTGCTGAGCCTTAGTCCTCTGCATGTCTTCTAGAGGATGAGAAATGCCGATGGCAATTGGGCCCCTGGAGAAAGAGGCCAGGATGAAATCCCCGTGGGAGATGCAGGGCACAAGGGGAATAGGGTTGGTCTAGCTGTAAAGGTGACAGATGGTGACTTGGCTCAGTGCTCTGAGCCCTGGAGGCTCCACGTGTGACCTGGAGGACAACATCTGTCCTGTCCTGGGTGTGTGCTGGAGCCTGAACCATGACTGCCCATGGAGAGCAGGCTCTGAGGGGGCTGTGGGCAGGGGTGACACGGACAGGGAGAAGTCTCCTCCCTGCACATCACACCCAACTGCTGCCCTTTTCTGTGGCTGAAGCTAGGTTCTGTAGAGCCCCCCAGTTCCTGCTGCAGTGGAGAACTGGAGAACGTTCAGCACTGCCCTGCAAGCAGCTGTGCAAGGTCACCCTGAGGAACTCCCTTCCCTCCTGTCCTCTCTCTGGAGAGGGGTAAGAACAAAGCCAGGCCTGATCCTCCACTCCCACTGGCCCTGAAGGATGCTTCACTCCTACCCTGAATCCCTCTGGTTTCAGAGGAACCCATCTGACTCTGGGTCTGCAGTGCTCGTGTGCCAAACTGCCCTGTTCCAGACTTCTTATCTCGTATTTCTGTTACTAAAAATGAATCTTTTCTAGCTTTTAGCGAGATGATGTTCCGATGGCATATTTTTAAAAACTCTTTTTAAAATCAGAAGCATATTATTTTTAATACAATGCATAATGTAGGAATTGCAGGGAGGCTCTTTTGGCGGGGTTGCCAATCAGGCGGGAGGGAACAGGGAGCTGCGTGGGTTCCATGGGCTCAGGACTGCACACTCTGGAAACCAAACTGGTAGTTTCTCAAAGTTCACATGCTGATTGCAAAGAAAAAGCCCATTAAAAAGCAAATCGTTTAAGGCACAGCCTTCCTTCAAGCCCCAGGGAACTTGCTTTCTGTGACAGTGTGATGGAAGGGTTTCTCAGTCACACTCAGCTTTTCCCCGCGCAGCAGGGCTCATTGCTACCTGAGATTTACTCTATTGTGAAGTCCTCACCAGAAAATAGCAGGGGCACGAGCTCTGCCTAGATCTGCCTTTTCTCCTTGCAGGCAGAGAGGTGCTGGCTCCCACCCTGTCCTGCTCCAGGAGAGCACTCAGTGGCCGAGGGAGCAGGGCTGGCACAAGGAAGATGCTGCTGCCGTGCTCACGAGGTTGCAGCATGGCTGCAAACGCCACGGGCACTTGGACCCCTTCAAGAATGTTTCTGATTCCCATCCATGAGTATTTCTGCTTTCCCCTTGGTGTGTGTCACCTTCCCCAGCACCCGGGGCTGTGAAGGTACCGAGACTGATACTTGCAGTTCCCAGATACACGAATCTGCCCCGTTCTTGCTCCTTTCCCAGAGTGTCTGATTTCCCTCTAGGTCTTGGAGAAGATGAGGTTCATCCTCAGTCCATGTTTCTGCAGCCTTTGGAGTGGATCAAGGCTCTTCCTGTGGCTGTGGAATAACTCCACAGCTAAGCCATGACCTTTATGAGTTGTGTGATACATGCACGTGGTTTCTGTTCCCAAATCTCTTCCTCTTCTGGAGCTGTGTTCATACAGACATGAGCTATCACCCTCTGTAGCTCCTGTCTGGGGGCTGAAAGGGTGCCACATCTCTATTCCAGAGGCAGGGATTAGGATTTTAGAGTTACTCTAATTAGATTTTTTTTTCCCCCAGCCCCTTTTTTCCAAGGACTCACTTTTTCCCCCTCTCCTCTGACCTCTCACTCACGTTTTCATAGCTGCAGATGAGGTAGGTAGTGACAGTTCTGCTTTTGGTTTGGCTTTTTTTAATGACCAGAAATTCCCAGTCAGAGGAGGAGGCTGTGGGGCATTTTGCACTAGAGATTCTTCTGTTCTGTGAAATATCTTTTATTAAAACTGTTATTCACAAATCAAAGCAAAGTCACCACCTGATTAAAACTTGATAGGATTAATTTCTTTCCAGGCCGAATTAATTTAATGACATAAGCACAAAGATTTGTCTTTTTCCTCCTAAGGAGTTTCTTCTCATTAATTTTACCGCCATACCACAACACCATTTCATAGAAACATCTGGACTTGCAGAAAGTTAGCAAAGTGCTTTTTGGTATGCAGAATGACAAACAAATGTGGAGGAATTTGCATAGATGTTAAACAGCGATTTGTGTTTCAAGCTGAGGGGTTGTGCAGTGGCCATAGTGTTCCGATTTCTACAAAGGGCAGAATTTTATCCGTAGCCTTAAGAGTGTCTTAAGCTAATTTGAAATATTTTTTAATGAAATATTGAAAATGAGATCATCTCACCTGAATAGCAGGCCAGGCTCAATGTTGCCATTTAGCAATAATTATCCGACTTGTCTGTTAAAGTATGTTGGGGCAAATCTCCAAGAATTACTTGATCTTAGGAAAATATGGTAAATTTTAGACAGATGTTTGAGGATTTTTTACTACAAAGAAGGGAAATGTGTGCTTCCAACAGAATACAGCCTAGCTGAAGAACTTGTGGATGTGCTTTGAAATGGGTTGGGTAGATGACACACATCTCTCTCTGAAGTCTTGGTTGTTCCTAAATTTTCTCCTGATTCCAGTTAGCACCCTGGGGACGTGTTGCATGGAGAGCAGGTGAACATCACTGAAAAACAACCTAAACTTGATAATGTTTCCCAGTGCCATGCACTCCATTAAGGTATTTGGTTAGGCTTTTGTATGGCTAAACACAGCTTTCCTGGATGGATGTGTTGACATCAGAGTTTTCTCTCCCTATCGTAGCTTGCTACCAAACTGGGAAGTCACAACATTACCTGTAGTGTCCTGGATCAAGCCTGTGCTCTGAGCCAATGTACCACGAGCCTAAATGCAAATTGCTGGGTCACAGGATATCAAAGCACTAGGATGATTGCTTCCAAAAAAGTTTAGAGTCTGTTTCTTCCCTTTTCTTTAAAAAAAAAAATCTCTTTGCAGCCTGGCTCAGAACACACGTACTTAATAATCTATGCTTGTCTCTATGTAAATAATTAATCAGAAAAGGAAAATAATATAAATCCTAGCTATCATATTGCTATTAAAATTGCAGAAGCATTAGTGCATCCAGTAAGTATTGCTTCTGTAATTAGATAACCTTTCTGGGCTGTATCAGCACTCAGAATAGGGAACATGTGAACATCTGCTTGGAGGCACCCTGGAAGGAAGGAGGAAGCTTTGTTTTATTCGGAGACGTGGATTTCCTTGCAGAGGGAAGGAATGAGCCTAGCACAGGAGATAATTCATGCCTCTCCATTTCCCTGAGAGCTGCCTGAGCAGGGTGGTTGAGGTCTGCCTTAGCTAAGCCAAGGATCCACGTCAGCCCTGGCCACACATCTCCGTGTGTCACTCGGGGTGTGACATCCCAGCCTGTCCTGTGCTGTGTCCTGCAGGCTTGTGCTTGGTCTGGAATAGTCATTTCCACAGCCTGATGAGGTGAGGCAGAGGGGATGAATAGTTGAGCTGAACAACTGGGGATCTGCCAAATCTTCTCCCTGGATTTCTGGGGTTTTTTGCCTTGATTGCAGAGCTTTCAGTCTGCGAGGGAATGGGTAGGAGAGGGAGCACTCTGCTGTCACTGGACTCTTGCCTGTGCCTTAAACCCAAGTTCTGTTGGGCAAAGGTGGGCAAATATTCACTCTGTCCTCACTGTGTCACCTGCATGACTCTTGTCCAACCGAAGATGCCTATTAGCAGCATTTTAACATTGGAAGAACACAAATTCATAACCATGAATTGTTTTTTTCCCCATAAACGACACATTCTTTTCTTTCTGAAATGCTGATAAAACCCCATCAAGACACTGCTGAATTTCTGTAAGAGTGGCATTCTCAGTAATAGCAAATAATCAGGTTTTTGCTTGCAGTTTGAAGTCTTAGTACTCATGGCAGACAACCAAGCTTTTGTATCTGGGTACAACTATAAAATAATTATGCAGATAATTCATCCTTTTGAAGACTCTGTGTGAGAGTGTTTTACAATGTGTTTGCCAGGTAACTTGGGCTCTCCCTGCAGGACATACATGGGCTGTACCTGGCTTTTTTCTCCTCTGGAGAGGCTGTCATACTCTAGATTACATATGGGAAGAAATCTGGCTCTGTCACCACTCTCATTACTGCACATTCTTTTCCATATGGCAAAGCTAACATACGGTTAGTGGAAATTAGGGGATTTCTATTGCCCAAGTCCAGAACTGGATTAGAACGGATGGTGTTGTCCAGGACAGAGACATATGGACAGATGCTTTAGGAGCATCTTATTTAGCACTCATCAGATTTATGCAGTGCAAGAGTAAATTCTACTAACTCGAAAGTACAAAGCTTCTCCACAGATTAATTTGAACTGGAGTTTTCCAAGGAGCCTGAACAGATTAGGTATCAATCCCATTACATTTTAATGGGAACTGGACACATTTCATTATTAGGTCCTTTTGGAGATCTATCACTTAGAGATCAATCGGTGGAATAATTGAAATTGGGCCATATCTTAGTTAACAATTAGTTGAGGTTTGGGGTTTTTTTTTTCCCCCAGCATCTAAATCACTCGTAAGTGATTTGGAAAAACCCTCTGTGTGTGCTGGCGCAGTGGGCGAGCTTCACAGCCTCTATTCTCATTACACATTACTGCTGGACACAATTAAAATCCCAAATAAACTAAACCCCAGCAGGACAATGATTGCAAAATTCTGCAGTGCTTTGATGGCCATTCCCAAACCAGCCAAAGCCCCAGTGCTGGTGGAGAGGATGGTCCATGTCTCCCCTCGCCCTTCACTGCTGTGTCAAAGTCAGATGTCCTGTGTCCATGCCCAGCCCTTTACAAGATTTCATCCATGTGCAGATGCATTTTTGCTGTTGCAAATGAAGACTGAAAAAAGTATTTCCTCTCCTGTAGGCAAAAAAAAAAAAAAAAAGGCAAAGGGGGAAAAGATCTTCCTACAGTAATGTTTCCAGAGAGGCTTCATTTTCCTTTGAAACATCTTATGGATGGAGCTGGTCAGTCATCAAGAAGCTAGTTAATGTTATTATACAGGATGAGGACTCCAAATCAAAAATAAATTATCCTGCAGCTGCTCCTGAGTTCTCCAGCATGTCCTATCACAAGGATGCTCCTGGTACAAATGTTTCTATGGGCAACATGTGCTGCTCTGATAGCACTCATTAGCTCTCTGCACTGCAAGCTCGGAGCTTCTGCCAGGCAGGTGAATGCTGAGTTATGGAGAATCTCCTTTCCTGCAGGGGCACTGCACTGGGCAGCCTGCCCCATGGGGGTGCAGATTTCCCACTTGTGAACCCCTCCATCTCTGCCACATTAGGCGCAGTCACACATGCATTGTGAAGAGATATGAGCTATTGGAATTATTTAGTCATCCGTTCACATTAGCTGATGAGCTAATTTTCAGCCCAGAAATCCATATATACGTGGGGTTTTATTTGCTGTTGGTAAATGTTTCCTCTATATTGATGTTTAAAATAAAATTAATACTAATATTGGATGGAGGTGATAATGATTTAATTGCTCCTTGATTGAATTGTTACAGGAGGAAATGAGCTGTGGTGTGTAATGTGTTGAAGTTAAAATAGAGTAGTATGAGTTAATTTTATATTGCTATCAATTTTGTAACTGTAATGCGCCTTTCCAAGTTGCTGTTTTCAACGACTCTTGAGTCCCAACCTGAAAATTTTCATTTGTTCATCTCTTGATCTTGTGTCTATTGTCTTTTTGGCTTCTGAGGTTGTGGTTCTACACTTTCCCTTATTTTCCCCAGTCCTAATCTGAAAGTGAATGGCTTTTTTTTTAGCTGATTATAAGGAACTAATTATAAAATACACGTTTAAAAATATTCTTAAAATTTATGGTTCATAAATCAAGAGTAGAGGGGGCTGTAAGCAAAAACTGTGTGGGACAGGTGCTGGTTTGGCTCAGCAGCACGTGTTGCCGATTTCCATCTCGCTCTGCCAATTTGCTCAATGACTTAAAGGTGTCGCTGGAGGCTGTGCCTATAAAGAGGGGTAAAGGGGCGATTAGGGTGTGGGGGAGGTGTTTGCAGGTGGAATACGATATTATCTATGTGAGCCTTTTAGCTGTGGAGTTGTAGGGTTTGTTCAGAGGAAAGTTTGGCTCTTTGCTGTTGAGGAGCTGCGAAGGTGGGACGGCGCCCCGTAACCAGAGAGATCTCTGCAGCCCCGCTGCCAGCGAGGAGCTCTGACCCCGGGGTTTGAGCCTGGCCCTGGAAACCTGCAGGGTCTTCTGGTGGCAGGAAACATCCCCTGCTCAGGGCTGGTGTATTTGTGTCATCCTGGTTTAAGCAGAGAGAGCAGCGCATCCCCCAGGTACGTGCAGGACTCCAGAGCTGCTGCCACCGTGCTGATGTGAGAATGGGAACCGGGCTCTTGCTGATGAGCAAATCTGCATTTTCCTAACTCGAATCCCCTGATAAGTCTATTAGCCTTGAACCTCTCCCTCCCTCACCCCTCCCCGTTCCTGCTGCACAATGCGGGCAGTCCTTCGTCATGGCACGGAGAATTATTTTCTTGTTTTAAATCTCAGTTTGAAAATGTCAAAGTTCAGGTTTTGGAGAGAGAAGTCTGGGTGCTAAAAGCAAGAATGTTCTTTTTAATTAGAGTTATGCCCTCGAGCAGTGAGAAACCATTATGTTTTTATTCTTCCTCTGTGCTTGTTCCAAAACCTTTTACATGATCACACTAAAAGGTAAGTGCAAATGAGTAAGCAGCTGAAGGAGTAAAGCAGATTCATAAAAAAACCCCAAAAAGCAGGGAGAACTGCAAGTCTTGCTAGTTTGTATTTATGAAATAACTGACACTTTAGATTATGCTGCTGTTTTTGGAGACAAGATATTTGAAAAGACCATTTCCCTACCAGAACATTGTACTTTGGGGGTGTGTGTGGAGCTAAGCAGTGTTTGTATGACACATTTTTAAGCATTTTCAGTTACTTGGTTTGAGAAATGATGTGATGCTTCAGCCAAGGAGGCTGAGGAAGATGCAGCTGTGCTTTTCCAAGGCCTGACACAGCTGTGTGTGCACTGGTGGGTGGGTGGGATGCCCCTCTGGTGTCCAGGGCTTCTCCCTCCCCCTTGCAGTGTGACCAGAGAGAGAAATAATTTACTCCTTGTCTCAATTTACTGCTGAGTGGGCTTTAAACCTTAATGATCCTAATGAATTTTGGGAATGAAGACATTATATTTTTAGTGTAAGTTACTGGAACACAAAAGAAAAATGAGGCATTTGGGAGGGAGAGCAATGGATATTGAAAACAAGAAACAAACCAACCCCAAACTCCAGGACTTTTTAATTTTTTTTCCTTCTTTTTTTTTTCTTTTTCCTTCTAGTGAATGGATGAAAAAATGTATTTGTGTTTATGAATTTTGCCACGGGTCTGTATCCCCTTTGGCACATGCCTGACCTGGAAGGGCCAGGACTATCTTGTGCTTGGAGCTCCCAAGCTGCAGCTGAGGGTGGCAATCACCACGTGTGAGCTCCTGTCCCAAAGCCCAGCTCATGTCACAGTCGTGTGTATCCATCCCAAATTGTCTGGGCTCTGCCTGAGCACCAAGAGCCTGGCTCTGGAGAAGCACCAGCCTAGAAAACTAGCTGAGCTTTTCCCCATAATCATCAAATCCAGCTATTCACAAGGCTCTGTGCAAGCTGTTCACTTGCAGAGGTGCCCGTATGCAGGAGCAAGATAGATCCCCCCAACACACGCACTTGCAGATACATTCCTGCATAAATTATATTCATGTATTACATGAAAGACACATCAGCCAACGTGTGAAACCCTGACAGGCAGGAAACTTTGAGATAAGAGAGGGAAATAAAAAAACCCTCACCTTTTCTGTCTTATGTTTTTCCTGATAAATTTTCTTGCTGTGAGTGTTATAAAGGAGGATGTTATTTGATACAAGATACAAAAATAGGAAGGTGTTATCGTGGAGAGGAAGGCACTTTGTTTACCCTGTTCTGCCTTTGCCACAAGGTTGTTCTCTGCCTGGAAGAGTAGGGCGAAAAGGCCTTATTTTCAGAGGTGTCTGGGGCTTTATTTTCTTTCTAAGGTCCATGTTCCAACATGGAGCAGTGCGAGGCTCTACATGGAGCTGCCTTGTGGGGCTGGAACCCTCGGGCTGGGAGTGGTGCCCACTGCTAAATTATTCTGCAAATCCCGAAATAGAGGAGGAGGTGGAAGCTGCAGCTGTGTGTTTATCACCCAGTGCTTTGCGTGGTGAGAATCCAGGTCCAGGGCTGATATCCTTGAACATGGTTCAAATGTGTGGCAGAGCCCAGGAGCCAAGGCAGCCCAAATGCTGGGACACCTGAGGGCAGCAGGAGTGTGTGGCTGGCCCTGGCACCTGGAGACCAAGCTGGACAGGTGCCTCTGGGCAGCACTGTGGGTGCAGTGTGATGGGAACGGGGGGATTCTTGCTGGAATACCTCTTTGCAGAACCAAACTGACTGGAGGCTGCCAGCACAGTCTAGTCATAAAGCAAAATACTGCTTTTGGGGATTTCCCCTGCCATTCAGGCGGCCTGCAGGCAGTCCCTGGTGAACAGAGGCTGTATTTACAGTGACCTTTAGGCTCCCTCTGTGCCCGTGGGAGGGTGGTGGTGGTGCTGGAGGGCACGGACCCAGCCCTGGCAGCACCTCTGGCTGCCCTGGCTTGGGCAGCAAACAGCTGAGATGAGGCTTCTGGGTTGTGGTGGCTGCTTTTGCAGCATCCAAGGAACTAAATCATCTCATTAGAGGGATGCCTGGAAAAGAAGCGTTGTGGCTGCAGTTCTGCTTTGGACCTGAGGTCTGAACAACAGATGTGCCTTGTATCCAGAAGCCTGCATGTGTCTGAGAGCAGATTTTCTCTTATGGGTGAGAACTCGGGAGGATGAAAGGGACCAGGAGGAGAATGATTTAATGGAGCACTGATAAAGTCTGACTAAAGAAAACAGACTTCTGTTTAGTTTTGTTTCTCCTCTTGCTTTTCCTGGTTCATTAAAAAGTGTTTTATTTACTTTAAAGGTTTTATATTTATTCCCACCACAAGGGATGGAGTGAGGGAGGGCAGAGAAATCAAAAAGAAACATTTTGATAGCAGTTGCTGTCTGTCTAGATGCCAGCTTTCTTCAGGGAAAATCTTAACTGGCATGCTAGCTTGTTGAGTATTGAATAATAAATAATGAGGTGCAAGGTGGACAGATGGGTGATGGATGAGTTTTGCAAGGCTTAAAGAGAGGAGAGTTTCCTTTTACTGGTTGGGGTTTTTTTTAAGCCTGATTCAAACAAAACAGAAATAGATGATCAGCTGAAAAAAAAAATCTACATTCTCTCATTTTAATGGCGTTTCATTTCAAATATATTGAGGAAAACAAAGTTTGCCTTATTTAATATAATTGTGTCTTCATGTGCAAGATGACAGGGATTCTTGAGCTGCTCTAGTGGGGCAGGTTTGTGTTATTCTCCCAGGTGTTAAAACATGAAGCAGAGGATGTTCACTCAAGGTGCTCTCCCTTAGTGACTCTGTCTTCATTTCCTTTTTTTATTCTCCTCAGTAATGAACCATTTGAGTCTGGCAATAAGTCTTGGGCTGTGTTTGGCAGTGCAATAATAAGTGGGAATGTGCATCTGTTTATTTTGACAGAGACCATTTCTCGGGAAGGTGTTTATTGTAGGTTCCTGTTCCCCAGGTGCTGGCAGATGCCTCTGCTGTCTGTGATGCTCTGGGGATATCAGCACCTCATGGCCTGGATTTTTGCATACCCCATCTTGGAAGCGATTGAAAATTTACTCCAGATCAGTCTGTGGAGGGCTGTGGGGTGTGTTCTGTGACACAGAAAACTGAGAAGATGTGTTGTACCTGTGCTGGGCTGGGTGTGTGTCCCTGCATCCCACTCCCAGCTGTTTCCCAGCTGTGATGTGCCAGGAGCAGCTGGGCTGAGAGCAGGATGAAGCTCTTGTTCTGCTGGGAGATGTCTCCTGGCTCTTTTCCACTGGTGCTGGAGTGTTCACTGTTTCCCTGGGGGATTACAGGAGTCAAAGATAAGTTAAATGATTGGAATGTGATGGCCTAAATAGGAGCTCAAGGTGCACGATCGAAATCCCACTAATGCTGCTGCCAAGGTGTCCTCTCCCCTGTCTCCCCAGGAACTGCAGCTCTGAGCAGGAGAGAAAACCTCCCTGGAGGAGGGAGCAGCCCTGGCCCTCTATCCCAGGCTGGGCTGCTCTAATCTGTGCTCTCTGCAGTTTGTGAGCTGGTCCCACTGCACTGATCCCGGGGAGCCCGAGGCACCGGGAGATCAAGGGGAAGAACTCTGTTATTGGGATTTTTGTGCAGCCCACCACCCCTGAGCCCCAGGGGCACCGAATTGAGATGGGGGTGCTTGATCAAACTCTTTACTGGGGGGAGCTGAGCTGCTGGTGAGAGCCCCCAGCTGGTCCTCTCCCCATGCTGCTGGCACCTGCCAATTCCAGCCCTGGAGTTATCAGAGCGCCCGGACCTTGGGTGACCTCTCTGAAATGCTGCGTCTCGTGCAAACTGCATAAGAGAACTTCTAATCTTTCAATTAAAAAGCCAACTATAGAAGAGGCTGTCTCAGCTGCTCTGCCTTGATAAGAAGGGAAAGCTTTACAACTTGCTGTCAAGTCATAACTCCTTCGTGCACACACAGGTCTGCTCTGCCAAAAGCAGGAGGAAAAGCAGAAAGAAAACCTCCCATCAGTTTCATCTCTTTATTGAAAGCTATCTTGTCTGACAGTGAGTCTTTTGAAGGTAGATGTTTTCCACCTGTAGAACTCACCTAGGGCTGTCAGCATCCCATCCCTGTTGCCTGAGGACTTTCCTGCATTCCCTCATTGAGTCTTGCAGTCTGAGATTCCCTCTCTGCTTCTGCCTATTGAAATATGAAAAATAAAATAAAAAAAACCAGGCCTTAAGAGCACAGGTCTGGCAGCTAATCACAAACATATTGGTTATTAGGTATTAACAGCTTAATCATCCACTATTTATCCACTGCTGGGAGAACACAGTGTTTGAGTTGATGGCAACAGAAGAATTCCTACAAGTGTTTCTCCACTTGTGATTATTTAGGATGAAGGGAAGTAACTGCCTTAGGCTATGATAAAAAACTTGCCTTGGACTCGTGGGTTACTGATCAGGAATTTCTATTATTTGAACAATGCTTCTAATCAGCTGAAATAGCAAGTGCTGTGTCAGAGGATTATTCTAGGAAATGAGTATTACGTTTGATTATAACATTGATTTCGCACTTATTAAATCCTAGCCAAAGAAGGTGTTAAAGAATATTATTTCTGCCCAAAAGTGTTTTGTTACAGGCAGCATTTGTGCTTGCTAAGCCTTCTCTTAAGCTGGTGGTTATCCATTAAGAACAGTGCTCATCGCCTGAAGGGAGGACATTGGTATGTTTTGCTGAGAAAACGGAAGCCCAGGCACTTAAAACAGCTTTTCTGTGCTTCCTGGAGGTTGCTTGTGCAGGGGTACACAGAGTCATGGGATCATTTAGGTTGGGAAAGACCTTTAAGTCCAACTGCTAACTCAGTACTGCCAAGTCTACCACTAAACCATGACCCTTAGCACCACATTTACGTATCTTTTAAATCTCTCCAGTGATGGTGACTCCGCCACTTCCCTGAGTAGCCTCTTCCAATGCTTGACAACCCTTCCATTGAAGACAATTTGCTATTATCCAACCTCAGCCTTCCCTGGCACAACTTGAGGCCATTTTGTCTTGTCCTGTTACTTGTCACTTGAGTGAAGAGACTGAGCCCCACCTTTCAGGGAGTTGTGGAGGGTGATAAGGTCCTCCCTGAGCCTCCTCTTTTGCAGGCTAAAAGCTGCTGCTCACAGGATGTGTGCTCCTCACCTCACCAGCTTTGTTGCTCTTCATGTGCACATCTGCCTGTGATGGGGATAGTGCTCCTGCCGGCCCAGTGGCAATGAACACATTTTTTTTTCAGTGGTTTGGAGCTTTGGAAAACTTCTGTAATTATTTACTTGGAGAGTTTGGTCTCTTGATGTGTTGGAGCCTGGGGGCTTGAGCCAGGCTCTGGGGATGGGAGGGGAAGAGTGCTCCCAAAGGAACAGAAATCAGTAATCCTAGGTCAAATAAGCAACCAGATACTGCATCTTTGATATTATTTGTAGAAGTGTAGGATGGTTAATATTGAGGTTAATTATTTGTGAGTCTCCTTTTTAGCACTCCTGTGAATGTCACTTGGTACCTTCTAATTCCCTATACCACCACACCTGTGAAATCCTGGGCACTAAGAGGTTAACTAGCTCCTTCCTATCCACCAGCTAAAGGCTGTGTGCTGCAAAAAAGGGACACCAGGAACCTGGAATGTGGTGGTCTCCTTCTGAGTCAGCTAATCAATAAGCATTAATCTATTATGCCAATTAAATGCTTAGGGAAGGTGAAGCACTATGGAAGTGCCAGGTGTTGTGGGAAGCCTGGGGTCACTGCAATGCCAAAGGTGCTGTCTGATGGATGGGAGATTAAACAGAAGTCTCCACTACAACTGCTCATTAATGATTCTGTAGCATTTTTCATGACAGAAATCTTCCCTGGGAATTAAAGGTGAACTGATCAAAATCTGAACTTTTTTTTTTAGCTTCTGGTCAGTTAAAATTGGATGCAATGCTGAAATGCAGTATGAGCTATGAAAAACACTAACCTGAAGGTAACAGATGGTAAAAGAATAATGATGGATCCAGTCAACAATAATTTCCTGTCCTATAATTTTTTCTGGCTGGGGCACTGCACTGCATGCTGAAAGGCTGAGCTAATTTCCGGGCTGTACCGTGGGCTTTCTGTATGATGAGATCAGATCATATAGGCCCGTGCTCCTCACTTGGGATGCCTGGCTGCATTCCCCTGGGATGATTTGGAGCTGCTTGTTCTTCCAGCACTTGCACTGACTGTGCTTGGGGCTGGACCTGGTGCCCAGGCTCTGCAGAGAGCTCACAGCTCCCTGTGCCAGCAGCCAGTTCAGCACGGCTGGGCAGCACCCAAGTGCCCTGGAGGTTGGATCCTGTGTGATTTGGCCATCACACAGAGGGGAGCCTGAGCCAAATCCCCCTCTGGGTCTAGCCTAGTCCTTAGCCAGAGAGGGATACTTCCAACCAAACCAGTGCCTAGCCCCTGAAGGTGAAGTCACCCAGAGTTAATGCTTTTTGTAGGCTGGAGGAGGAATGAAATCCCACCTCGTTTGCAGCTGCAGGATGTGGCCAAGTTCATTAGCATTTATTAGGTAATGATGAGCTGTACCGTCGAAAGGCCTGTAAATAAGCAAACCATCCACAGATGGCCACTTAATAGGCTCTGCTTCCAGGCTGTGGTACCTGACCCCACGCACAGATGTTGCTTTCCTCCAGCAGCTGTGCTGCACAACTCTGCTTCCTGCCAAGGAAACCTTCCCTACCTGCTCCAGCTCCATTTCAGGCTCTCGTGTGCTGTGTGCTTCCTTCCCTCCCCACCTCAGCCCTGCTCCCGAGGTATTCTCATCCCCAGTTTGCTGTTGGGAGGAGCAGGCTGTGGTGCCTGTCATCCTTTGTGTGCGCTTTGTCTTCGTGCCAGCTCGCATCCCGAGGAGCTGCAAAGTGGCACCCGTGCTCCCTGTCTCACAGCAGGCATGTTTTGCATTTACTGACACATGGGGAGTGACTGACTAATACTAACATGAAAACAATTCTGACAGAACAAGGGCTTGATGCAGGGGAAAAAAATATATATATATATATCCAGGAAAACAGAGCGTGTTCAGCATATGCTATTGCCTTCACCAGTTCAATAAATATTTATTGTATTTCTTATAATTGAGTTTCTCCACTGTAAACGTAAATGGGAGAGGGTGTAAGAAGTTTGGGCAGATGGCCTTTCAGAAAAAAAAAAAAAAAAGGAAAAAAAATAAAACAAGATTCCCTACCCAAGCACACCAGCAGAGGTTTCTTACAATATGAATGAGAAAATATTCCAAAAGAAATTTCTCCCAGGAGTGAAGAGAAGGGGAGGGAGGAAAACAACAATAGAAAAAGCAGAGGAAATGCAGCCCCCCAGCCTTCTCTCTGCCTTGGCTTGGGACTTGGGGTGTGTGTGTACATGGCAGCCTTCATCCAGCAAATCTTGCTATCAGATGAACCGTTTCATCACCAGAGCTTTTAAACACTTATAAAAAAATAAATCTGTGGTTAGGAAAAGGCAGCAACCAGGGTCATAGTAACAGATGTTCTGAATCCATTAAAGATGAGATGGTAGAAAAACTGCTTGATCTGGTGGGAATAAATCTGAAAATCCATAGGTCTCGTGTTGGCTCGTTGTTCTGCTGGATAGCTTTTCCCTGGTCACCTCTCCTTCATTTCCACACCTGACTGTTAGACATGAATTTTTTTTTTTTTTTTTTTTTTTTTTTTTTTTTTTTTTTTTTTTTTTTTTTTTTTTTTCCCCCCTTTTTTTCCTTTGTTGAGCTGTTAAAGCCTTGGATTTAACGAGAATTTTCAGGCTGTTTGGAATTTGTCATTTTTAATGCTACTTTTTGGCAGAAGCATCCATGTTCTGTGACATTTCCCTTTAATTTAGAGCCACTTTGGAGCATCTGTAAATGGTCATGAGATAGGAATTTTAATTGTTTTAATTATATTTCTATCTTCCCCAGCCCCCTCTCTCCAATGGACCTTTTTTACATTGCATCAGAGAGAATTTTCTTCCCCCCAATACATTTTTCAGATACTGACATCTGGAGACATTCATCAAAGAATAACTTCTACCAGAAACCAAAAATCCATTAATGAAGCTGGAACTATTTGCATAGTAGAAATTATACTTAATAACCTTTAAGGGGAAAACTCCCGTGATTGATGTGGAATACCATTATAGTTAATGGTCAGGGTGCAGGGGTGTTGAAGCCTGTTGTTTTTCAGATCTGCTCTCCATCTGTGGCACGCTGGGGCCAGTGCCCCTTTGCAGGGCAGGGGAGCTGGAGGAGGGGGCTGTTCCCAGTGACCCCCCTGAAGGGCATCCTCTGGGGTGCACATTCCACCTCAAAGCTGCCCTGATGAGGGGGGAAAGGCACTGAACGTGCAGCAGAGAGCTGGGCTGGCTTGTGGCAGCTGTGCTGCTCACCAAGGCCTGGATGTGGGGATGCAACACCATTTCTTTAGGATCTGTTGGGAAAAAAAGCCATCAGTAGGGACTGCTGTGCTAGGAAAGGAGGAAAGTGTGAGGTTTGCTTCAGGTGTGAGGGTCTAAAACCAGCTGCTTTTGCCTCCTTCTGTGTGTAGGACACAGGGAGACTCCAGGAGGAAAATGTTGCCTGTAGTGGCCGTGGATATGAGAGGCTTCTTGGAAAGGTCAGGTATTTTTGAGTGTTCTGCTAAGATGGGGTAATAGAGCTGGCAAAGAGCCCAGGAGGCCCCTGGGAAGAGGAACACGCCAAGGTGATGCTGAGGGTGCCCAGAGGGACTCAGGGCTGGCTCTGTGAAGAGGTTTTGCACCAGCGTGGAGGAGGTAGCTGGGAATGGGACCTGTGTCCCTTCCTCCTACCCCTGTGCCTCAGGAAGGAGCTTGGCTTGCTCCCCTTTGGCCGTGCTGCTGCCCCATCCCACCTGGAGAGGGTCAGCTCAGCTCCCGGCTGGGGAAGGGCATCCAGCACAGAGCCAAGGGACAAGGGGATAACTTGGACAGTCTCCAGTTGCACTGGGGTGCCTGTGTGATCAAGTGAGCATCTGGATTTGTAGCAGGTTTTGATCCTTCATGATGAAGTAGGCGGTATTTCTGCGATTTGGAGTTTATTACATCCAGAGTCGAGCGTTAGTGCTGGGGCTGTGGTGCCCATATCCAAGAAGGGTTAGTGCTGAGCTCTTTCAGTCCTTTGAAGAACTACCTCAGGACACCTAATTATGCTGCTACCGAGCCGCCCCTTTGCAATCTCCACTCTTTCTGCCCTTCAGTACTGCCCATTGTGTTTTCATTTTCCAGCACTTGGGTCCTGGCCTTTGGCCAAAGACAAAAAAAAGTTATTCTAATTCAACATGAAGGTAAAGGTGTAGTGTTATCCCCTGTGTTCAAGGTGAAGGCAAAGGGCTGAGCTCTGGGGAAGCAGATGGAGATTTCAGAGTCTGTGTGTACTAGGAGCAAAGCAGAGCATGGAGAAAAACAAGCCTGTACAGAGGAATCTGAACTATTTAGGGGACCTCTTGTTTGGTACAGCTGGCCACTCAACCATCTCCATTCCTGCCTGAGAAATACCAATCCTGAATTCTGCTTTTTTAAAATATGCAGAGTGGCAAGCAAGTCACGAGGGTGGGTGCAGAACAATTTCCTCTCTCTCTCTGTCTCCCATTGGGCCCAGAAGGGAGCAGAGGCATCTGTGTTTCGTTGCCTGCCCGTGCTGGAGCCTGGGCTGCTTGGTCCAAGGCACAGTCCTGCCGAGGCAGGTGTGGAGGCCAGACCCCTTCTCTCCACAGCCGCAGCAAATGTGCTGCGTGGGGGGATGCTGAAGTTCTATATTCCTCCAAGGATTTCCGGATTACAGAGTTTGTTTTTCTGTTTTTAAAGGGATCAAAGTTTCTAAGCTGATTTTTCATTCAGATGTCTAACTGATAGCAGTGACAGTAGAGGAAATCAAAGGAGGGAATTATTGTCTGTGCATCTCAGTTAGTCATTCTCGTGGCTGCCTTTATCTGCCAGAACATTTCTGTTCCTTAAAGCCACACTTAACATAAACATAAAACCTTTTTGGCAGGTGGGCTCTGTGCTGGTACTTGGATTTTTGGATTTCTCTGTGACAGATGGAGTCTTTGTCCCTTTCAGATCTGGGGCTTTGCACTTACATTCTGTTTTCAACTGCTTTTTTATTTATCACTCATCAAAGGGAAACAGCATAAAGGAAGCAGGAAAAAAAGAATATTTAGTATTTTTTGAGGGGAAAAAAATACATTAAGACCTTCCATCAATACTGCATGAGCTTGGGGCAGTATTAGTATGTTTTTGCAAGCTGATTTCCTTGAACCAAAGCATGATTCACTATCACAGGTAGGCTTGCAGTTTAGAGCTGCAGGGTTCTGTGTACTGAAGAATTTGCCCTGAGAAACTACTGGTAGTGATAGAGGACAATGGCTTTGCATCCTCGTAGATGGTGACCACCATATTTAAAATTTTAGTGGTGCCAATCCTTATCTATCCATAATATAACCTGATAAGATGTCCTGGTACAGACTTGCCCAGGCTGAAAAGTGTTTCAGAGAGAAAGGGCTTCTTGCTGTACGGTCTGTTTGCCAGTGTCTGCTCTTTAGTCATGCCTGTAATTGAACTGTGAGCACTCTCTGTGCTGGTCTTGCCAACCTCAGATGAATGCAAGGCCTGGAGGGGCCACTTGACATCCAGACTCTTCATAACTATGGAAATTCAGACTTGACATTTAGGGCACGGCCTGGGCTTCTGCGGGAGGCAGCTGCGAAGAGCCAGGCGATGCCTGTAGCTCTGGCTGAATCAAAAGGTGTGAAAAAGGCAGGGCACAGATCTTCCTTCTGCTCTCCCTCCCTTCCTCCCTCTCTGCTTCAGACCCGG
The DNA here is from genome assembly GCA_013397055.1 of Pachycephala philippinensis. NCBI lineage: Eukaryota > Metazoa > Chordata > Aves > Passeriformes > Pachycephala > Pachycephala philippinensis. The sequence continues at coordinate 626,161 of VWZT01001193.1, forward strand.
TTTCATATTCCAGACATCCCTGCACCTGCTGCTCCACAGTGTGAGCGGGAGTTCAGCGAGGAAGGTGAGGAGCAGCCTTGTCCAGGAGGCAGAGCGAGCCCGGCTTGGCCAGAGAGCAGCCCCCCTTTCCCAGGCACCTGCTGGGCTGTTTCCATTAGCCACCCCCACAGAAAACAAACACAGCTCAGGTTGCTGGCCAGTGCAGCCAGAGCTCTCTGAGAAAGCAAATCAGCTCACCTGCTGAAAGCTGGTCGGGGATAGGAGACAAGATGCTGGAATCAAGATCCTATTCAAAACTGAGCCTGTGCATGATTATTCTTTGTCTTACCACTCCTCGAGGATGTTTAGAGGACGTTAATGACTTGTCTTTCACTCGGAGAGATCCCAGAGCAAATTGTGCATTGCACACAGTGTGATAAACCTGCTCTGCAGTCAGAGGCACGCCTGGGCTGGTCTGAGGCATGTTTCATTTGTGCTACAGTGCCATTAGGTGGCACGAAAAATAATAATTTGTCAAGCTCCCTCTTTAGCGCTGTACCTGAGCTAACCCATGAGCCCAGGGCAGATGCTGCCCTTCCCCTGCCCAGCTGGGGCTGGGGGCCTGTGTAGAGCTCAGGAACCCCCAGACCCAGGGTAGGTCTGTGCCAGTGAGAGTTAAATCTGGGTTTGTGATGCTGGGGTGCAGCTGTCTAAGGAGCAGTTGTCCCACCCAATGAAAGGCAGCCATCTCCAGGGAAAATGGACAAGTTTGCTTTTAACCAAACTGCTTAGGATTGATGGCAAACAAGATGAGATTTGGTAGATGTTAGCAAAGGTAAATTAGAATTGCTTAGCAGTTACTCTCTGGAGTTAGATTCTTCCTGGAAGTAACTGATTAAGGCTTTGGTCTTGAGTTTTCTCTAAAATCCTATTCTTTCTTCTCTCCCTTTTCACCTCCCATCTGATCGGAGGAGAGGGCTGTGAAGTGGTGCTGGTGAAGAGAACCAGCAGCACTGCTTTTCCTGAGTCCAAGTTTAAGTTTCATTGACTGTCTCCAGTTGTGAGACTGATCCAGCCACAGGGCCCAGCCTAGGAGCTCTGGTGGGATCACAGGCAGACCATGAGAAGAACAAGTGGATTGAGTGTTAAGGGTTTCCTCAAAACAAATCTCACTACCACAGATAATTGAATAGATCTTCTCTGTGCATATTCCAGTTTTGTGAACTCAAGAGACACACTTTAACGTGCTTCATTTTACCCCCAATTAACTTTAATTCATCTTTTCTTGAGCTCTCGAGAATGGAAACCATGCCAGATTGGTTGTCTTAATTTCTTTAAAAAAAAAAAAAAGAGAGAGAGACAAAAAATGTGAGGTTCACACTGATTGCACCAAATTCTTTAAAATAAGAGCATTCAAGTGAACTATTAATTGTTCACCTCTATGGAAATAAGGCTCTATGTGCAAAGTGGAGAGCCTGACAAGTGATTATTACTTTCTGTGCAACGTAATTGCCTTGAAGTAACTTAGGGAAAAAAAAATCCAAAACCCTCTCACTTTAAGTCATTCATTTGGAAGGGTCTAATGAGTAATATTAAATGATCCTACCAGAAAAACACATTTTGAGGGTAAGCCACTGTCGTTCCATTTTGCATTGAGACTAGGATGCATTAGATGTGACTGCAGTTCTTGTTGTCCACAGAGGCATAAAACCTTGGAGTGAAAAGAGTGGAAGGAAATGGAGATTTCTGTGGCTATGAAGTTGGCCTGAGTGGTGCCATTTTGCACAGACACTCCATTTTGTAGAAAGGAATAGTTTGCATGCAGCATTTTCTTTTTCCTGCTGCCTCCACTTTTCAAGACTCAGGGATGCCCATTTGCTCAGAGCTTTGACTGCTGCTCTGGGTTCTGTGGGCAAGGGAGGCTGAGACATAAGGTAAGGGAATAAATGCTGAATAAAAACAAGAAACAAGGTGCTGCAAGTACAAAGCTTCTCAGGGAAGCAGTTAAAATAGACAGAAACCTGTTGGACTTGGAGTCTTCCAACATGTGAACATTGAAGTATAATCAGCTGAGCAGTATCACAGTCTGGGAGTACAAGTGTGGCAAAACACTCAGCATAAGAAAGGTGGAAACTGGAGAACCAGAAGTGTCCCTTGTCTTTGACTGAAGTTTTTTTTTGCCAGCAAAAAGTTATTCTTATTGCTTTGTAACTCTTTAACCTGGCAATAAAGTCTCTCATCTAACAAGAATACTCATTATTACTGCCTGATCACCTAAAATTGCTGTGCAACAGGAGAGCACCTAATAGCCAGAGCGTTATCCCCACGGAAGGAAATGATCCATTAGCAAAATGCTATAAACTGACAGGCAGGAGGGCAGCTAAGCATTTTGACCCTATTAGCCTGGAGATAGCAAACCTAGTAATCCTAAATGTGATTGCCTCAGAGATAAGTTTAATTACTGAAAATGCTAGAACTGCAGAAAGCCTGTGAAAATCCATCTTTCTTTGAGAGCAAAAGGAAGCAGTGCGTTTGGTCTAGCGGTTAGCAAAGGGGACAAAGAGCCCAATAGTTAGTCCATTTCATCCTTACGTGATGCTAACACATAAAATACACCAACTCTCTAAGGGGTTATGGGATGCCCTCTTGAATAAGTTATTTCTGCTGCATTTTTGTTTCTTTTTCCCTCTGTCATCTGGGTGAGGCCCTCAGTTCTGAATCTGTGAGGTATGTTGTGCCCCATCCTTTCAGTCAGAGGGTGCAGAGAAAGTGTGGTCACAGAGCCATGGGCACAGGAAAGTGAATTCCAGGAGCAAAACTCCACAGTGCTGTTTATTAATTGTGGCTGTGACAGGAGATGGTGGAAGTTATGTTGTGTGAGGTGGGAAACTTCTCAGAAACCAAAGCGTTGTCCTTCAGAAAGTTTTAGTATCAAGCATAATAACTATTAATTTAATCAAGCATCCAAGTGAGGATGTGCAATGTGATATGGGTGGTTTGTGACATTCCTTTGACAGCTGATCCTCCTGGGAATGAAGGCCTAAGAAGGCAATTCATGGTGCAGCTGAGGTCTGGAGGCAGTAGTTTTGAGGGACAGGCAGTCTGCAGTCCAAGTCTTGTGTCCTCAGATCTGGTTCAATGCCTCAGGGGCAGTGAAGGGTTGTTCAGCTGTTTGACTGTAGAAATCATAAACAACTATGCTTATACCCCGTTGTAGACTTACAGAATGTTTTGTTTCACAGCACTGTCTCTCTTTCTGTGAAAGCACGAGCAATAGTATTCCAGGTTATCATTAATTTAGGTCCTTGCTGGTGGTAGTCGATGGGTAGCTGTTGGCTACTTTAAATAAAAAGGCCATTTACATTGCATGAACTTGTTATAAACAATTCCACTGTCAACATCTGAGAGCAATGCCAGGAAAGCCAAAAGCTTTGCTAGGTGGCAGTGCAAGCAGTGTGATATATCTTGTATTTATGGTGACAATACACCTTTGGCATGACTGGCTGCTTTTAGCGTGTGGCTGATTAAGTGACTGTATTATAGAACAGTCAAAGTTATCTCAGTGAAGCCTTGGCAATCTCCACCATGTCTCCAAAGGGAAGTCTCATTCCAGCAGCACAGCCATCGATGGAGGTAGAAAGAAACTGTTGGCATCAAGTGGAGCTGAAACTTAAGGTAGTGATTCCTGCCTTTTTTTCTCATCTTTCTCAGGAATAAAATTAAGACCTAAAATTCAGAAGTCAGATGCGTCAAATAATGTCCTGTTCAGAGCCAGTTGCACTGTGGTGTGCTCTGGGAACTAATAATCTCTTTCCTGGAAGGGTTTGGCACATTCAGTGTGGGCCCCATGTGTTCACCTGCTGGTGTGAAGAGAGATGGTTATCAGCTTTCTGAAGGTACCTGTGGTGTGAGATGGTGAGAGCCCCTGGGGGAGATGTTTGTATCTATTATGGTGTGCCAGACTGTCAGTCCAGGGAAGCAACTCAGTAGAATTCCACAGATGTGTCCTCGGAGCCTTGTTAGTTCAATGCTTAAAACCTTTCCAGCTAATCCATGGGAAACAAAGCACAACTGAATCCACAGGTGGGGACTCAGGCAGCCCGAGGCAGGAAAAGACAATGTTCCCTCCCTGGGGGAAGATGCAGGGAGATCCTGGAAGCCTCCTCTCCAGTCTCAGGGGCTGGAAACAAACCCAGCTCTCCTGCTTAGCTGAAAGCCAGCGAGGACCTTGCAGTTGTTATTCCAGACGTGATCAGATGGGCAGGAAAAGTTAAACTTCAGGGAACTGTTGTGCGTGTTATCTGACCCAGATGGTTTGCAAAACAGTCCCTATGACTGAGGAGAAATAATTGTGCTGTTTAGCAGCTCAATAGCAGAGTATATCAATCATGTGGAAAAAACCCCTACCCTACCCACTAATTGAAATAGGAGTTGATTAGCAGCGGGCGCAGCACCCGCTGTCGTGGCAGGGAAACTGGTTGTTAAGGAATCACTTGGAAAGGACTGGCATTGCTGATGAGCTTAAGGAAGAGCTGTGCCCTGGTGTCACTGCAGGAGATGGACTGATGAACTGAGACTAAAAGGGATGACCCCCACTGCTGGTGGAGAGGCAGCAGCCTCCACCAGTGGTTTGATTTCTCCTTCCCGGGCTTTGGAGTGCTGTTGCATGGGGCTGCTTGGGAAAAGCCTCCAGCAAGTCTGAGACTTCAAAAGACCAGATGTGAGAATTTTGTTTTAATGCACTGACACTAAGCTCAGGGTCATTGGTAATATCTTGAAGAAATAACAAGTGATTGTGTAAATATGTGTCCCCCAGCCGTCTGCTTCTGTTAGACAGTGCTGGGTATTTTATCACAAATTAATCATGCATTCTGACAGTAGCTGGAGTGGCATTTTCTGCTAAACTTATCCCTTTAATTAAATGTAGATGCTCCATCTTCAGGCTGACAGTCTCAGGACACCTGTTTAATTTTTTAATTGGGGCCAGTGCTTTGCCTGTTCATTGTGCTTCTCCTTTTTGCATCTTCTCATCCCCACACACGCTCACAAAATGTACCAGGCAGAGCTACAGATATTGAACAGGACAGGCTGGGCTGACAGCTAAGGTCACTCCAGCAAAGAACCAGGGTGCTCGTGTGCTTGAACTGAGAGGGCTGCTGTGTCTGTTAAATGCAGATTGACAGAAGTGTCCAAGGGACAACCTTTCTTTTCCACAGGAAGCATTTAATTACTGCTTTGCATTCTGTGGAAACGCTCACAAGTTTCTGCACTCAGATCTCCCTGAATCATGATGTGTCTGATCACAATTTTCTTTCTCTTCTATCCAGCCCGCTTGAAATGTGTTTGAGAGAGATTTTTGTGAGGGATTTGGAGAATTAAAATGGCCTTTTTGATCCTCTTAGAATACCAAAACAACGAGTGGGTGAGCTGCTCTTTTCTTGTGAGAATCTAGATGTATGTGCCTTTGCTCTGTGCAATTTCAAAAGGCTGGTTTGGAAATATTGTCTTGTTTAGTGATTATGTTCTGAAGTGTTTTATGCCTCATTCCTCCAAATGGAGGATTTGGCATTTTCTTTACTTTTCTTTGGATTCACAGTGCTTTTCTGAAGTCTAGAAATATATGTATATTTTTATTATTGTTTTTAAAGAATACACTTTGCATTTTTAGCACCTTTCCAGCTATGGATCTTTGGAGAGCTCACAAATGAGCAACTTGGTAGTAGGAGGTGTCCCTGACCATGGAGGGACGATCTTTAAAGCCCCTTCCAGCCCAAACCATTCTATGAATCTGTGATTGTAATTAAGCTATACATCCCTTCAGGTCTGGTTTGCCTTGCTTTATGGAAGAAACTGAAGGGTCTTCATATCTTTCCTGCCCTCTGAAAACATCATTCTTAGTAAACATCTTTTCTGGGTGCTCCAGTTCGGCAAGGAAGGGAAGCGTAGCTCTCTCTGCTCATTTTGCACCCATTTTTACAGAGCAATTTGCGAGGTAACAGCTGTCAGATGGCTTCTTGTGGAAATGAGGCCTGGAATAATTCACCACTTACTCGATTGACTTGGGTCAGTGTACACCAGGGCTGCTTGTGCTGCTAATTCCCATCGCTGCACCTTGCACCCCGTTCGTGTTGCTGATGTTTCAGGCTTGGGCAGGAAATCCTTTCTGGAACAAAGGAACCTCACAGTGCTGGTGTTTCGTGTGATAGAGGAGTTGCTCAGAATCCTTCCCCGTTACCTCATTGGTGGCAGTCTGCCAGCCTGCAATCCCATCCATATTGCATCATGTCTGGTTCCCCTGCTGCTGTGCACCTGGGCTGCCCCACAGACACCTTGACGTGAGGACACTTCTCTGTCCTGATGCTGGCACTGAGATAGAAGTGTCACACTACTTCTTATTTGTGACAAATAGCTGTGAGCCGCAGGAACACCTGTATTTTATAAGTCTCTGATGTGGACTTGCTGTGCTGGAGCACTTTGACCTACCTGGGCTGGACTCACTGGTACAGCAGGATTTCTCCAGAGTCAGAAGTCTGTTCCTAAAATTGTGCACAAAAGGTGCATTTCAGGCTCACGCAGCCCTAACTCAGGATCCTAACTCAGGCTGGAGAGATGGGAAACCTTTCAGTGCCTGTCAGAGGACAGGACTGGGGAGGGCTGTTGCAGAGGAGATGTATCATGCTGCAGGGAGGGAGAGACTTCCAGGCACTTTATTGTTAGATGGAAGTTGGGAAGGCGGGGCTAAGGGCCTGCTTGGGGTTATTCCCAGTTTTGGGAAACATTCTGCTTCTGAAATACAGCAATTGGTGAAGGGCTCTCACTCACTGCTCCTCTCTTGTCCCCATGGTCTTTTAAATGGCACTCTCAGGAGCAAAGGGTTGCTCCTGGTGCAGCAGCACAGCGCCAAGAGACAGTTTTCTCAGATTTACTTAAGCTCTGTGTGCTTCCTGGGGGAGCAGACTTTGTGATCCATGCCCTACCATGTTCAGAAACTCATTTGTTTACAGCAAGCTTATTATTATTATTATTATTAATAATTTTGCTGTTTTAGATTGTTTTAAAACAGCTATACTCGAGCATGTTTGAGCTTTTTCTCTTTGTATTAACGTCCTCCCTTCCAGAAAAAGGCTTGACAAGAAAGAGAAACTTGGCTTCTTTCACAGAAACATACTTTAACAAAGAGCAGTGGGACACTAATCCTGTCTTTGGCTCCTTTCTGGATTGTTTTTGAAGCTTTATTTTTTTGCTGGAACACGGAGCAAACTCGGTGGGGACTTAGAGAGGGGACCAAAGGAGGCAGTGGGTGCTGCTTACTGACTGAGCAAGGCTCAGAGCACTGCACTGAATATCTGAGTGTGAAGAGTTAGGAACTGGAATGAAGTCCTGAAGGAGAAATACAAAACCTGACAAACGGTGGTGCTTGTTTAGAGCTCTGACAACCTCCTCCAGGTGCTGCTCTGACAGGGCTCCAAAGCAAAGCAAACTCGTTAGGTATGGTTGTCTGGGTCTTGCTCACGCACCTTCCTCTCCAGGGCTGGGCTCTTTCCTGGTGGTGTAGACACATCACAGCAATTAAAAGGAGTCTTGCTCTGGCTCAGGATCTCTCTACCCTGATTTGGATCACTGAACCAGTGCAGAGCTCTGCATGAGCAATGTGTGGGGCTGCTCCCCAGTCTGGCACTCGCGGCAGGATTCGATGTGCAAGTTCATACTAAAACCCTGCTGTTTAAGAAATACTTTCCCTTTTACCCCTCTCCTCTGGGATTTGCCCAGAAATGGCTGGTGTCTGATAGCCTGATAGCATTTGTGAATGAGCTGGTCACAGTCCAATCCTTAATAGCCATCTGTAGTTCCCTGCGTCAGACCCCGATCCAGCTCGGTTGGTCTGATTAGCAAAGCCCCAGAGAGGCCCCTGGCTAAATATCACAGGGAGCAAACCTCAGCCTCCAGCTCTGGGCTGGGTCCATCACACCAAGAGGCAAAGGGATGCTTTTTTTTTAGCCACTGATGATGCTGTTTTGGCAGAGTCTCTGTTTCTCATCCAAATTGTTTGGGCCAGGTTCCGATTCCCTTAAGTCTGGCTTCGTTGTAGCTGAGTTTGCGTGTAGCCATACCAGTGAAAATAATTAAAGAGTAAAGGATTACTTGGTGTGAAGAAAGGTGGAAGAATTGGACCCTTGATTAAAGCACTAAAAATAGCAAAATAGAGTTTCAAAGGAGATGTAATTACTTCTTTTATCTGCCCAGCTCTTATCACTTGTGACAGTTACTGGATGTTTCTTGGTGTGTTTTCAGACCTGTGACTTGATTGCATATTGCAGAGCCTTTTATGCAGCTCCTGAACATTGCAGCAATCTCTGCTTAAACAAATGTAACAATGGCAGTCAGGTACCCATTGCATTTGCTATTTTTGCCCTGTCAACTCATCCTTTCAAAAGACACAATTTGAAATCAGTTTCTTCCATATTTATTCTCCATCAGTGAACTCCCAGATCAGATTTGCTCAGGTTTAAAGCCAAAACAAGGTTTCTGTGCTGAATGCTCAGCCTGGCGTCTAAAACTCAAGCTGTGTTCTTCCTGTCGTGCACGTCACTGTGTCAGCAGTCACGGTGCTGGAACCAGCCCTTCACTGGCAATTTTGCTCGAGGTGCAGGATGTGGAAAAAAGAATTTGCTTCCTGGTCTACACAAATTTTGTTATCAGAAAACTGAATATGTATTGAGCCAAAGTTCGGTGGTTTTTTTGCAATGGGTGAACTCCGATGTTTTCGGAGATGCTTCAGGATTGTGCAGGTGCTGTAGAGGGGAGAGTGGGACCGTGGACATGGAACAGGCTTTGAAGGCAGCAGTGGGTGGTACCACAGCATCCTTTAACTGATGTTGCCCTTCTGTTTAAGAGCAAACAAAGAAACACCTCCTTCAGTGTTTAGTCTGCTTGTTTCCTGGTGCAGCCCGTTACAGAGACAAATGGGTGCACAGTAGCCCCCAGAACTGTCCCATGTGCTGTGGTTGAGAGACAAATGACAGCTTGACAATTTCCTCTGCGTTTTCTCAGCAAGGCTCTTTTTAATTGTTAGAATGCTTTCTCTTCTTCCATTAGTGTGATGTCATTAGACTGCAGCTCATGGGATTTTACACTAAATTTTTCATGCTGGGAAGCAGAAGTGGTTCTATTTTTTTTTTTTAATTATTATTATTTTTGCCCTGCTTGTCATGGTTTTGATTAGGAATTCAACTGATCCCTGTCCAGAAGAGCCTTTATCAAAATGCAGCTAGCGAATTAATAAGTAAAAAGTACAGGAAAACTTTTTGTCAGAGTTAGAACAATAAGCATTCCTAAAGCTTCTTAGTCTTCTGTCTGTCTCTCAGCCCTCTTAGCTTGAACGGGGAGATAAATTAATATTCTATTAAGAAAGTTTTTCTTTCTTCTTGTTGAGTTGATTTTGGCTTGAATGACCTGCTGTGTGCATGGGAAGTTGTTAGGGATCTTGTGAGGAATAAGCTGTGCTTTGGATACCTGTGAATGTTCTCTGTTCATTACAGTGCCTTTGTTTCTCTCCAAGTTTCAGTGTTTTGGATCTGTTTGGAAGACCTTTGGCAGAGGCAGGATGACAGTTAGTTAGAAACTCAGTTCTATTTTCTGAAAATACAAAAAGTCCAAATGTCAGTGTCGTTTCTGTGTGTTCTTACAATTGAGCCAGTTGGGTAATCTAATTTCCCATCCCCCCTAAGGTTAAATCAAACTATGCTTATTTATTTCGAAGGACAAACGTTCCCCCCAGTTCCTTTCTCTGGGGCTAGACTTGAAGTGTGCAATCTATGGGAGGCCATCTGCCAGTGCAAGGAACGTGAGCAGAAATCTCTCTCCCTTAATGAATGAGTTTACTTGCCATTAATATTGTTGATTGGTTTCCTGACAAAATATTGCCATGCTAAACAGAGAGCTGCCTTGTCTTCCATCCAGGAGCTGCTTATCAGTGCTGACAAAACAAGCTACTTCATTGTACGTTTGCAGGGGATTGTGAAATTTCTTAAAGCAAGTGGCAAAAGGTGATTTCTTTTTTTTTTTTCCTGTTTCTTCAAGTCTATGCATGCCAAAGTCTTGACAAGGTGAAGCCCTGTGCAGTGTATTTGTTGGCATATTTCCTTGCCCTTCTGAAAGTCTGTTTTGATTGTGTTGGTTTTCTGCTTTGTACCTTCGAGCAACAACTCAACTTTAACAATGCATGTGAAAAACTCCACAAAGAGTTACTTTTATGTGATGGCTGGCTTGGAAACAACTCTTTTCTGCGACTTACATCCCCACTTCCAGCTGCCAGCTGAGATATATAGTGCTTACTCCACTGGATAGCAGTTATACAAATTGTACTTGTGTGGGCAGCACCTGTCAAATCCTCAGCCTAAATACTCAACTTGGAGCCCTAAAGACTTTATTCCCAGGACTTGTTTTTATTGCTCCTTTCTGTAGCGTGTCATCATAACTTCTGGAGCCACTGATTGCTATCAGCTAACCAAATGTGACAGGAAAATGGTAGCCTCAAAGGTGAGCCTCTGAAATCCTTGTGGAAGATGGCTGATGAGGCACTTCTATGACAGTGCCCTCTGCCCAGATTGAAAATATCAGTGTGGGCTTAGCTGCTCTTAGATAAAGAACACCTTTCTCTTAGAGAAAAGATTTGTGTGGGAGAGCTTTTGGGCAGGCTTGGCTGCAGGAGGGGTTTGGAGAAAGGTTATACCATCTTGGTTGCCTGTTTCAGTTAGTGATGAGGTGGGAGTCTGCTGGGAAGGAGGCTTCATCCTGTGCCTGCAGAGGTCCTGCTGTGACCTGCAGGCTGCAGACTTTGCCCTGTGCAGGTTTAAGCCCAGCTGCTGAGCTCCTCCTGTGAGGATGGTGGGCTTGCTCAGGCCTTTCACGGGGCTCTGACTTGGCTCTTCTCTCTTCAAGTGCCTCAGAGTTTCCAGGGCAGGGTTTGTTGGGAGCAGCAGGCAAAGGCTGACAGCCTTAGAGGGTTGGTTCAGCTCCACTCAGTCCTAGTTCAAGCCAGCAGAACTGGGCTGGGAGCTGTGGGGTTGACAGGCTCTTTAGTGTGTGTTTGCCAGCCCCTAAAGCTGTACCCCAAAACATGGAGCAAGGACTGCCGAGCCAAGGACTTGAGACAGGCAAGAGGACAGCAGAGATTTTCCCAAATCCCTGAAGTTTCCTTTCAGGGTTGGTTCTCAATGTTTTGCCTGTATTTCTCCTTGCATTTAAGATTTAAAATGCTGGGAAATGGTGCTGTTTTGCTTTTGGAATGGCAATTTAACTCTCCTGTAATCCTCAGCTCTTCTGTCTCAGTGACAGTAACAGGAAATCTGGAAGAAGCTGTGGTTTGATGCCAGGGTGAGAGGTGTTTGTCTTGCCTTCCCAAGGAATTTAGGAATTGCTGTACTGCATCATCCCTCCTGATCACAAAAGCTCCTACTGTCCTTCAAAATAAGCCTTGTTCTCTTCTCCCTGTCACCCCAATCTCCATCTTCTCTGTGTTGGACTGTGCCCAGATCAATATTCTCCAAACCCTTTGATTCTCACATGTGCTACAAAATCTGTAGGCTCTGCACTGTTTGGGTGTAATTAGAGAGACCTCATGTGATGGCTCACCTGCTTGTGAGAGATTTCCTTGCTATCTGTTCTTGGCATGTCCCCATTCCTTGTTGGATACTCTGAGATTAAATCTGGTTTTCACTTCATTAAGTGATTCTGAAACGTGGACACAGACCAAAGCCCAGGCAGATGACAGTCTTGATTGTGCTATGTACATTTTTTCGCTTTGAGTGGATGAGTTTGTAGCTTTCATAATGATGTTTGGCTGGTGTCTGAATGGGGCTGAGATGGCAGATTGCCCAAAGCATTGTGACTGATCTAGAATGAGCTGGGAGCCTCCACATCCTGGGGAAAGAGGGACTTGGCAGGCACCATGTCCCATTTCCTAATGTCCTTGGCTCCAGGAATTTCTCATTTCTTTAGCAGAGAAGCCCAGTCAGGCCCAGCATGTTGTGAAACAAATCTGCTGCAGATGAAAATGGCATTCTTGTTTCTTAGCAGATCCCATTTAAATGGCAGCGTGAGCCTGGCGATCATCTGCTGCGTGCACTCTTTGTTCTGAGCTCGTACAGACAGGTGATTTGCATGGCCATCGTTTCCAAAAGTGTCATCTGCCTCAGACCAGATGTTCACCCTTTCTCCACTGAGGCTCTGCACTTTTCTTCTTGTTCCTTACTCTTGAAATAAATCACCTACAGACATTATCATCCAGACCGAAACTAGACAGTCTCCCTTTGAGTGACACACATCCAGCTGATATCAGGGTGGTTAATCCTGCTGAACCCTCCCTGTGACAGCTGCTGCTGTTCTGGCCACCAGTCCCTCCCAACATCCTTTTTTCAGGCCTCTGCACACCCAGGTGTGAGATGGATCACCATAACCTATTGACCCCCAGCTGGAGGAGCATTTAAAGCCTCGATGCAAAGGTTGGTGTCCTGCAGGAATTATCCTTCCCCACTGCCAAATCAGCATGGATGCTTGCAAAGGTTAGCTGCAGACCGACTAGAGGGGCTGAGGACTGCAGCAGCCCTCATAAAGGGGACGGGTGTGGTGTTATGATCATGTGAACACTTGTAGGACCATGCTCCATGAGGATGAGACCAGGATATGGTCTATTTTATATCATAACACACAAAAAGAAGTTCCTGGCTATATAATATCTTTTTACCAGCTATCCTGGTACCATGAAAACATCTCCAGTTTTTGTTGCTTATGTTTCTTTTCCTGCATTTAATTCTGCCTCTGGAGTTCCTAATTCTTCCTGCAAAAAGTGACACCAGCAATCGCTCACTGGGAAAAGACTCTGAGATCTTGAGTTGCTAAAAACGTACAACATGTTGCACAGTAACAGGAAAACTTTCTGTACCTATCTCTTTCCTCCCCCTATGCCCACCAAATATTTCTATAATGTAAAGATAATTTGGACAGAAATTTCTATTCTAAATTCCCTTTCTCTTTGACTGAATAGGGCATGTAATCCCTACAGTAGGATTACTTTCACTTATGATGCTGTCTTTGAAGATTTATTGTTCTTTAAACATTTCTTGGATGCTGCATTTGAATTTGATCCCCTTTTTTTTCCCTGCAACTAGCAAGAATCCTGTGCATTGCTTTTGTGCCTTTCTTTCTGTAACATGAGTCAAATGATGCAACTAATTATAAGGAAATGAAAAGTTGCCTGGTGTTTATTAGGCCCTGACAGTGTGGTCTGTGCCTCGTGGAACAGGAAATCACAGTCCCTGCTTCAGTGTTCTCTGGAGCTGAGCAGGGCAGTGGGTATTACATCCAAGACAAGCAAGGTCTGGTGAATCAGATAACCAGAGCTTGGTTTGAAAGCTGTTTGTTACAATTTGTTGGTGAGTTTGTCTGAGAGGTCTCACCAAAGCCATGTCTCTGCAGAGACACAAACGGAAGGAGTGTGGTCAGGCACGTAAGAAATCGCAGATTTTATGCATGGGTGGAAGGTGAGACTTCCACAAGAGTGAGCAAAAGAGAGAAGCTGGTTAGGACCCTGGAGGGAAGCACAGGGAGTAAAGGGGGAGGATGACTTCTTGTGGAGATGTGAGTGGGAAGCAGGAAGCTTGGAATTAGAGTGGTAGGTAAAATGAAGTCAGTGGTGTGATTAAAAAAGGGGATTGCGCACAACTGAATGCAGGAAAAAAGCAGAATTGCAGAGAAAGTGCATTGGGCAGACTGAAAGCAAGTGAAAAGCAAAAAGCACCAAGGTTGGACTGTGGATGGACAGTGAACATGAGTTAGATCAGTCCTGGATTCCTGAAAACAAAGCTTGAGGTTAGACTGAGCAAATAAGAAGTGAGCAAAAGCAGATGGCAGGGTGGTTTGAGTCCCTGAAAATAAACAGGAGAGTTCAGTGCTTAGCAACTTCAGTATTCCCAACAAAACATTGAATAAGTCTTTCAAACTGGTTGTTTTTTGGTTTTTTCTGTGTGGTTTTTTTTGGTGTTTTTTTTGTGGTTTGTTTTTTTTTTTTCCCCTCTTTATTTTCTTTATTTTTGGAGTGCAAAGCATGGCTGGGTTTACAGTGGTAGACTTGGGCCTGACATGGGAGGTGGAGCTGGGCCAGAATGGGTGGCACAGTTTAAGCTGCTGGGCAGAGTGTGCTGTTCCAAAGCACGGGTTGGGTGTTGGACTCTCCCTTAGATCCCCTTCCCTCAGTCCTCAGGGACCTGCCCTTGACGCAGGTAATGCAGAGGAAATGAAACAGCAGCAGAGGTGGATGGAGAGCCAGTGCAAAGGCTGCAGCCTGCTTTGCAGGAACTTGGATGTGACTCCTGCATGGAGCTGGCAGCTGGGGCTGCACTTGACAGAGCAGTGCCTGCCAGGATTGCAGTTTCTTCTTTCCTAGTTGTATTTTTCTCAGAGGTTGATTTACATAATGCAATGCAGTAGTGGGATGCTGACATGTGGCATGGTGGAGTTCAGCTCTGGGATGGCTTATTTGCATTAACGCCCATCAGCTGGTGCTGGCAACTGCCTTTTTTGTTTAAAAAGGGAATCTCCCATGTCTCCTTGCTATACCTGCCAGCTAATCAGCAGGAGATGGGACAGCAGATCCCTGTCTCTTCTTGTAGCATCTCTGGATTAAGACTTGGAGATGATAATGCCCAGGAGAGACAGGCACTGCAACCCAGCTGGATAAGTTCCCTGATCTGCTTGTGGATGTGTTTTCCAAATGGCTGCAGCGTCAATGAAGTGAGCTGATGCACGTGCCAAATTCCTATTGAACTTGTCCTGCTCCTTGCTTCCTAGCACAAATTCCTACCCCCATCCATCCTGTGTGTAATGAGTCCCTTTGCTAACACAGTTCCCTGCAGTGCTTACACACTCCTCCTTGCTGGGATGGTTCCATGGGCTTCCCAAACCCCTCAGAGCTGGAGAAGCTGGTGGCCTGGCCCTGCTGGCCCCTGCAGGGAGAGTCTCCAGAGGCTGAGTGCATGGTGGCATTCCCTGGATGACCAATGGTGAGTGGCACGTTCAGCTGTAGCCATGAAATCGGGGAGCAGTGCTGACTGCCCAGCCTGGAGAGGATTTTTTCGAACAACTGGAGTGTGGAGCTTAGGCTTGCAGAGCTGAAAGTGCCAGGTGAACTGTGAATTAATGTGTAAAAAGCCCTGGGAAAGCTGACGATTGTGGACGTTGTTATGAAGTTGATACCCAAGTTATGTTGGGTCTATTGAGCTGGATACATTCCGTGATCCTTTAATTGCCCTTCAAGCTTTCCTTCCCCTCTAGCGTGACTTCCTGGTTTTTCTCTACCCCCTCATTCTCCAGCACAGTAACCACACCTTGGTGTGTTTCTTTGCTCACTGCAAGCTAAACAGGGACAAGTTTTACAGATGCTGAGATTAAATGGGGTCTTCTGGAGTGTTTCAAGAGGGACCAGACCCCTTGAGCAGACTGGAAGGGTCCAGGATTGCATGTGGGCAGCAGAGGGGTGAGCAGTGCCTCCATCTATCAGCTGCCTGCAAGTGGTTATAAAACAATCCACCACAGACTGGGAAAAGGTTGCAAACATATGGAATTACTCATTTGGCTACCTTTAAGCTGGAAAAGAAAATAAAGCTGTGCAATTTACCCAAAGCATGTGGAGGATACAGTGTCATTTTCTGGAGAGCTCTTTTAGTGTTTGGTGCTAAGGAAGAATGTTTGCTGGGGGCCTTTTTGGAGCAGGCAGGAGGCACTGCCAGATGAAGCTCCAGCTAGTTTCTGTACCCCCAAGGTGACTGGGATGAGGTAAATAATCTGCTGCTTGGGACTCAAATATTGTGGGTTGTTTGGCTTTGCTCTAAGAAGGAAGGAGAGCAAAAAAAATAAAGATGCAGTAGGTGATTGTGGGCAAACAGTCACACTTTGATCATTTGCTAGCCAAGGACTGTCTTGAATCCTGGCTGCATCAGGCTGGGATTGTCCATGGTAAATCTGCTTGGCTTTATTGCCTAAAAAGTGTGAGAGTGGCAGTGTGTGTCTCTGAAGGTGGCACTCCTTCCTCTTGGGCTGAATTGCCCAGAGTCAAGACCAGGGGTGAGGGCTTTCTCTTTCAGCATTGGAGCTGGAAGATGAAACATCCTTTGAGAAGGTCACAGGAAGGGCTAGAGAGGAAAGTGGGAAAGCAGACATCATTAAGTGCCTCTTTGCTCCTGACTTTCCTTACGTGATTGTCTGGAGTGGAGGAGGGAACTGATCCAAGCATTCCTTTCCAGTCCTTGACCAGTGCTCGCTCACTTGCAATTGCTTTTTACAATCGCCACTTTAAAATGAATATTTGCATAAATAGTCATGAGCTGGACCAAAACAATCACTAAAGAAAAGCTGGTTGGAAGCTGTTTCTGGTAGCACTGTCTGCAAACAAAACAAGATGTGCAGTACAAAACCTATTAACTCGATTTGCTGTATTTATGCTTTGTGTGCTCAGGAACAGCATGTTGCTATGGGCCATCGTGTAATCCAAATTGCCTTGCAGGGGCTCAGAGGTTTAAACCATTCCAGAAGTTTCACAGCACTTTCTTCCCTCCAGAGGCCACCTGGCAGCACTGCAGATTTCCACATGTGATTTTCATCTAAGGTCTTCCCCAGCTATATATAAATCATGGCAGTGAAATCATCTGAGGATGCTAGGAACTTTGAAAAAAGCCCTCTGGGGCTGGGATGTAAACAGGCCTTTCCTGATGGGATTTCATTTATGTTTCATTGAGGCTAAATTCTTCCCTTGGCTACACTAGGCTGTTCTTAAAATAAATGGCTTAAAACTGGTTTTGGGACTGTTTTTTTGTTTGTTTTTTTTTTTTTTTAATAAATGCTCTTTCATGTCAGAGCTACACTGGGTCACCTCTGCCTGAAATGTTGAGGCTCTGTTTCAGGTGTTACCCAGAAAGCATCCATTAGTGTTTTGTCCATGACATGAGTGCCTGGGAAGTCTTCATGTGGTTGCTCTGAGAAGGGGGAAATGGTGGCTTGTTTGAGTAAAGACACAAAAGGAGGAACTTTTTTTGTAACAGTACTTTGGAGTCACCCACTACACCGATAAAAGCGTCCAGCAGTGAGGTGGTGGGTGCAACTGCTTTTGAGTACTTTTGGATGAGCAGGAAAAATAATGCAAGTGTGGTGTTGCTCTTATTTATTATTTTTAGCTGGAAGTCGGAGTCAGCAATTTCTCCTGCCATGGCAAACCATGTGTTACTACCCCAGCTGACAGAATAGGTGCATGTGCAATTAATCCTGAGGTAAAACATGAGAGAACTGCTTTGTTAGCATTGGCTCAGATGTTGTAGACCAGGAACTCACACACATCCAGCAGAATTTGGCATAACTGCAGGGGTTTTGGCCCAGACCTTGTCATCCATTACCTCAGGGCTCTGGAGAAATCTTTCAGTAGTCACCTACTCCTAATACCCAGTACCCTTGACTGGTTGCTGATCAAAGGTATGGGGGGTTTTGTTTTTCCTTCAAATACTAAAACTGGCTTTATTTTTGGTGCCTGATATCAGCGGTGGGTAGAAGGGATTAATTCCTTCTGAACTAAGTGGGCTTTAAAAAAAAAAATGCAGCAGGTGGATGATGTAGTGCTGCTACAGCTCTCCTTTAATGTAGGAGAGTGGAGCGTAATTGCATCAAGTAGTGGTTTCAAAATATCAGATGTCCATTAGTGCATAATTAGGAAGTTAATGATGTGTTGCCAAACATGTGGTGACCTCTTTTTCTCCGCCAAACTTGGAGGCACTGTTGCTTATTGCATTATTTTCTTGGAAAATGTGCCCCACTGGCTGTATCTATTGGGCCTGTCTCTGAGAGTTGCTGAAAGTGGATGGAAGGTCTTACTGATGCTGAACACGCCTGAAAATGTTATCCTGAGTGCATCTGGGCTCAGCAAGTCTGAGACGCCTTAAAACACAAAGGGTAAAAAAGCAAAAGGTCAAAAGGGGAGAGCGAAAGGGAAATTTGGAGCACTCCATGGAAAGAAGTAAGTGAAATTCTTACAAAACTGGCTCCAATGGGATGTAAGGACCTAGCACCCCGTCCATCTAATGCTTTTTTGTGGTACATACAGAGTACTTGATTATCTGAGGGAATAGTTACAGATTTTCCTTGATCTTTTATTCACCCAGTACTGACCATTTTAGGAAAGCCAGATCATTCACCGAAGCAGGGGTTTTTTTAGGATATGGAATCCAAATGTGGACATTTTAATTGAAAATGGTTGTTGATAAGAAAGCAATGATCTTTTGTTCATTTCTGACATAGTATATTATGTTAGGTCAAGTTCCTTTTTGGCTCGTATTAATGAGATGTCTGCACTGATGATTAAAAATAATAATTAAAAGATTGCTCTCTTTAGCTACAAAATCTCTATCTGTTTGGACAGCGAGTGTTGTCCAGGGTGAGCAATTGCACGTTCCGTCAGAACCAATTTTGGTGTTTGGTTAAGGGCTGACAAATAGCTTTGTGCACATTGTAATATTATGCCAGGAATGATGCTAGCCTTGGACATGCTTCATGCTAAATGGAAGATGCAGTGCAGATCTCAGTGGGTAAAGTAAAACACCTAAAAATTTCCTTATGGTTTGGCAGCTACAGTTTAGGGGTTTTTTTAGGATAGCCAGGTGTATGAAAGGTTTTTTTGTCCCCAATAAAGCTTAGATTACCTTGACCTATAAGTGTCTGGCATATCTTTGTACTGCTGAGTTCCTTTTCTTTGACATGTTCAAGTATTCTGCTTGTAACTTCTCCCTGTGTTTCGATCACCAGCTCTGATTGTCCTGCTTTCTTCCATGCCAGCTTTCACACAGATCTGCCTCCATCTCCTGAAAGATTAAGTGATCTATCTCTCCCTTTTCCTGTTCTTTTTGGATATAGTTGTTTCCCCCGTGAAAAATGATGCTTGTCTCCTAACAAAGATAAGTTGTGTTATGTCCTGCTCTGGATGGTCTTGTGGTGTTACTCTTTAAATGTTGCATTTGCTAGAGCTGAGTTAAGGTTTACAACTGTAGGAGAAATATGTCTTGCTTTGCTCTGTCTGAAAGGTCCTGAGTTGTAGCATGCTGCAAAGGCTACACTGTTCATGTCTGTTGGGCCAAATTCTTGGCTTGCATAATTCTGCAAACTCTGTTTATGCTTGCTTGGACCATGTTCTTATTTAACTTATTACTTGCAGCATCAAACTATAAGTCAAGTTTTAGAGTGACTCAGAATTCTTCAGTTTGCCGAGGAAGTCAGGATTATAGCTGATTTCACCACCTCCGAAATTCACTTTTTGTGCTGAGCATAATATAATCATATTAAAATACAAGATAAAGCTTTGCCAATTCTCCTTCACTTGAGGTTTGAGGGGCAGGGGAAGATCTATAAAAAATTAGAGGTTCTAAAACAAAATGGTGCCCCCTTCAAGAGGAACACAGAAGTACTTGGGCATTAGAAAGTGATTATCGTCTTTGCAATGGCAACAATAAATGTTTGATAAACACAGGGGGAAAGAGAAGGAAATCTTCTTGTCCCCAGTTTAAGAAAATCTTGCTGGATGTTTATCTGCTGAAGAATTTATTCAAGAAAATTGTGGTTGGTTTGTGTGGAAAAAGAATGGCTGCTGTGAGGTTGTCGGGGTTCTCTTGACCTGTTGAGCCTTGCAGGGGAAGTGCAAGTCCCACAGTTTAGCTCTGCCTGGGGATCAGCTGTGCCGTGCAGGGGAATGAAACACCTTGACTTAACTACATCCAATTTTGAGGTTAGTCCTTCTAAAGTAGTGTGTTGGAGTAGAAAATCCAGAAGATGTTTTTCTATCTGAATTTTTCTGTGATTCCTCTACCAGTTCAAGAAGAAAATATAAGTTTTCTCCAATAACGTTGGCCTGTGTGATTTCTGTTCCATTCTGAAGAAATGTCTTTGCTGTGAGAGTGGATTTTTATTTGTTCTTCTTTTGTTTTGATATTTATTTGAGGTGGTAGAAAGAGCCGACAGAATGTCAGGAACTGATGAATTTAAAGAAAGCTAAAAGAATAATCATTTAAAGTAGGCAGAAAGTGGTGTCACCATTTGACAATTTAAGACCTTAAAAGTCTTACCCATTTTGAGCTGGGTGAAGCTGTGAAATGATAAACAATCAGGCTTGTTTTGGTTGAGCTGGGCGAGGGAGGATTTCTGTATCTTTGTTTGAGAACAAGTCAACTAAAACATGCCCTTTTTTTTTTTATTTCAAACCCTATCTCCCTTTACCCACTTTAACTGTAAACCAGTCAAATAGAAAATGCAGATAAGGTAGGCATGAACAACAGGTATGAGACTTGGGAAGACTGCCTTAACTTTGAAATTCAAATTGTGTTAAAATTAATCCTTTCCAGCAAAGCACTCATTTGAATTAATTGGTGTGTTATTTTATTTTATTTTCCCACACAATACAATTTATTTTAAGCTTCCTATTTGTTTAAAGACCTTATCTTTGATTGATGGCTGGGATATTCTATAAGTAAGCAGGGTTTTTTTTCTGAGATGAAAGTGTAGTAAAGGAAGTCAAGGAATCATACCATCATACCTTTGCTTGCTCTTTAAAAGACTATTTTTAATCTTGACATCCTAAATAACTGTTTAAATCATCTACAAGAAGAAATATATCAATACCATGATCTTATATTAAAAAAACCCACCAGATGTGACTGGCAGAGTATGTGTATTTATAGCTTCTCTATTGCTGCTGTAATCTACATTCATTTCTCTGTGACTCCGGAGTTGTACAAGCAAGACTGCATCTCTTAAAAGCATTTGAATGATTACTTGTTCATGTCAGTGTGTGTAGTGATGCAAAGGAAAATTCTTTTCCTTTCCTCCATTAATATACCCTGTAAATAAATGCTTGTTTGTTCTTCGTCGTGCATATTAATTCTGTAGAAAATCTGTGATCTCTTATGGCCTTGGATGAACTGTCTTTTTTTAATATTATTTTTCCTAGATGCCTTTTTAGAAATGGAAAAAGCACTTCAAGTTTTTCTGTAGCAAAAGATGCTGCCAAGTGTTATGAGCAGTTCAATTAGAATATGCTTATTTTAGAAGGCTGCTTAAAAGAGGCTTAACAGTAGGAAAAATTGGTGCAAACTCTGCTTTTTAGAAGTGGTGCACCTGGGTTCTGATACATTATGCTCATGTGAAGAGGACAGGACTGGGTCTTTTTGGAGCACCCATTTAGCTGTCGGCAAGTGATTAAGTGGCACTTGAATAGGTTCTGCAATATGTGGAAAAGTCTGATCTTTGACTTCTTAAACTAGAAACTGCAAAGTAATAATGAAGGAAAGAAATACGTGGAATGCAGTTAATAATATTTTGGGATTGCAATTTTCCCCACTCGTTTTGTTTTAGACTGGAAACAAACTGTGTCCGTAGTGAATCAGAATGATCGGCTACCTAGAGATATTTCCATTAAAGGTTTCTACTGCAGTATCTTTTTAGAAACTCTTTTTTTAGTTTTCTTTAGAATGAAAATGTGCTGACAGTCACGGAGTTAAAAAAAAAAAAATCCTTTCCCCACTATATTGTTCTCGGAGGATTATTTTTATTACCGATGTGCATGAATTACAGTAGGATGCAGTAGCGAGATCAGGCATTAATACAACCCTTCAGTGTAACATTCCAGCCCTAAGATTAGTCTAAATCTACCCAGGCATCTAAAAGCAAATGAGAGGAAGTAGGAAACGAAGGCAGGGAAAAAAAGGAAGAGGAGATCTATCTTGGGACCGTGATTTATATAGTTTTCCGGGATTATACTGCAATCTGTGAGCACTGAAATAGTCTCTGGATTCTATAGAAATACAACCCAAAACATTATTTTAAGTGCCAAAAAAGCCTTTTCAGCCAGCCCAGTGGGGCCTGTGTTCCACAAAAGCAGGACAGTGGCCTGTTTGTTCTTCATCCCGTTTTCCACAGCACGTAGATGATGTGCCAGGCAAGGCTGGGCATTGCAGTTTTTCTTGGGACAGAAAGATTTGGGGAGCTCTTGTTGAAATCTGCAGAGACAATGGGGAAGGGCGAGATGTCAAGGTCACTAAAACTTGACTTCTCTCCCAGTCTTATTGTCAGAGCCCAAATCATTGTCTCTCAGCTTTCCCCTTCTCCTTCATCCCTATGCCTTTGAAAATATCTGGAAAACTCAAACTAATTTTGGGGGGTTTTGGTGGTTTAGAGAACTATTATAGTCCAGTCCCTGGGATCCCTGAGGCAGACTCCTACTGCTCTGAGCTCTTTCCTTCCCCTGCTTACGCTGGTGTGTTGAGGTGGCAGGGAATGCTGTCACTGCCTGTTCCCACACAAATGTGCAGTGCTTAATGTGACGCTGTCCCACCCGCACTGGGGGCCTCCAGACAAAAATTAATAAAGAATGAAGGTGATAACAATTTTTTTGAACAGTCACAGCTGATCAAATAAACTCCTACCATGCTTAAAAATTAACAGCAACAACAAAAAAAAATCCATTTGAAAGGCAAAATTGGGCACGCAGCACCTGCCCTGATTTTTTTTTTTTATTTTCTAAAGTAGCACATCTCTTTGCTGACGCTTGACTGCGGTGACTCATCATAGGAGGCTAAATCAGCCATGTAGAGTAATGCAGCGTGACTGATTTAGCCAGCTCTGATGCAGCATGATGACAGTAACTTTAACCAGGAATTTGAGCTCTTTCCCCCTCCTCTCCCAGCCTAAGAACAAAGGGAAAGTTAAACATCTTTCCAGCAGTCAAGTATCTTGCTGCAGGGCAAAGCTTTTTGTTTGTTTTCTGTCGACTAAGAATCTCGTGTGTAAGAAATAAACATTAAGATCTTGAACCAGAACCATGGAGGGATGTGCAGGCAGAGCTTGTTAAAAACACCTGAGTATAACAAGTCTTTAGTGCCTTCCTCATCTAGGACACTCATCCAAAAGTGAGGATTTTTGAGGGCAAGTCCTTAAAATACTGCCTTGTGTGGTGTAATCCACATAGAATATAGCCAGGTTTTATATGCTCCCACAAGGGGGGCAGTGGCAAAGTGTGCCTGACCTTATGGGACCTGACCAAATTCCATCTGCCCATCCGGTTATCCAGCATCAGCTGGGCCCTGCTGCCTGCCTCTGGCCTCTTCTGACTCTTCTGGTCAGAAGCAGTAACACCTCATCCTGCCCAAACACCTCTCACTGAGATTTAAGCACAGAGAATTTGTTTCACAAGGTGAGCACATTGAGCCACAGGGATTGTCCCAGGTGAGAGGCTTCTCAGGACCGAGCAATTTGATTGTGTGTCTGAGCTTTTATTCTTGGATGCTCTGCACATTTTTGCTGAGGCAAAGGAAGTTGGCTTTATACCCCAGCCACTGAAATTCAGACCAGAAAATAGTGCAGAATGTCAACCAAATGGTGCATTTTGAGATGAAATGGAGGAGGAGTAGGCTTAGAGGGGGGACGAGATTGTGTGTTCTCATTTTTGGAAAAATCAAGTGGATTCAAGTTCTGCTGAACAGGAGTGGCCGTATTTTGCAAAGGGGAAATAATCCTGTTCAAGAATATAATTGGGCTGTTTGAAATAACCAGCATCACTTGAAAGTGGATCCTAAAATGGAAGAACAGAAAATAGAAAGGTAGGAAGAAGGAGCTTTTCTAAACACTTGTTTCTCCAGATGTTTGGCTGAATCACGTCAGTGAAGCAACTGTGAGTGGCTTTTACTGTTCTTTCCAAATTTAGATATTAGGATAATGATGAGGAACTCTGCTTACACAGTCTTTTCTCACTTGAATATGGTCCCTTGCATCTCTTCTTATTGAGTTTCAGTGATTTAGGAGTCTTGCAACACAGACTTTTTGTGCAGGTACTCTTTCAATCAGCTTGAAGTGCTGGTCTGTGTATACATACGTATATATATAGGTATAAAAATATATATTCTTTTTCTTTCAAGACAAGAGGTGCACTGAAGAAAATGGGTTTAACTTCACAATTGCTTTAAATCCTACCCGGGATCGGCTGCTGAGCCCAGAAAAATCAATCATCAACTCTTAGTCCAATGGAACATCTTGAGCAATGACATCTGATTTTACTTTTTTTACCATTTCCAAGAGTTTTGATTCAAAAGCAGATATTTCAACCTTGGAATTCAACAAATAACCTCCTGCAGCTTCACTTGAAAAG
Organism: Pachycephala philippinensis; assembly: GCA_013397055.1. Taxonomy (NCBI): domain Eukaryota; kingdom Metazoa; phylum Chordata; class Aves; order Passeriformes; genus Pachycephala; species Pachycephala philippinensis. Next base: position 650,363 of record VWZT01001193.1, read on the forward strand.
GAAAAATTCATTATAGTGTATACAGATACTTTTTTTCCTCCCTTATTGCTGTTCTGTGGGGTGTAGATGAGTGGTGACACCTGTTTCTGCACAAGAAATGCTCGTTCAAATCCCTCTCTTGTCCTGGTTCCCTTGTGTTGGTTTTGAAACACTTATTGATTGCATCTTTTTTCAGGGTTTGTTTCGCAACACCACCTCAAGATTTTTAGATATTAATGAAAAAATGATTGTGAACTACACATTGCTCTGCAGCCTGAAGAATGTCGATGCAGAACCAGAAACTCTTCAGCTGAGCTGCGACTTGTCAGACACAGTGGTTGTCAGCACAGCTCATTGCAGAGTCTTTTGTGGGGGCCAAAATTTAGTTGTCATTTTTCTGATAATTTTGTATAAGGCGCATGATGTTAGTTCCTTAAGCGACCTAGGGAAAAAAAAAACACAACAACATCAGGAATTCTGATTTTTTTCTCTTATATGACCAAAGTAAGCAGGAAGCAGAATTGTGTTGCAAACAGTGAGGAACACAGGCATATTATCCCTTCACTTGAAGTCAGTCTTTGTTAGGCTTACTGAGCAACCACCACAGAAATCTACATTGAATCCGAAAGAAATACCTGAAACTGCCTCTTTGTGCTGAAGGGTAGAGTCCAATTACTGTGTGCAAGAGCAATGTATGAACTTCAGGCAGGAAAACAGGATGCCATACCCAATGCAGTGGCAGAGAGGGCAGGAAATGTGAGGGATTTGTGTGTGGGTTGGGGTTCTGCTCATGGGAGAGGGGCGTTTGTGGACCCAGGATGATAAAAATGTTACCTATAACAGGGCCGATGTTCAGGAACTGCATAAGGAGAAATTGCAAGACTTCAGCAATTTGTTTATTAAACATAATATTCGAAAAATCTGCATTTTTTTTTAAATTCAACTAATATTTTCTGTATTTTCTTCAATTTGTATTTCTGTGCATACTTAAAATGTAACTCCCCTGTAAAAATTCCTTAAAATTCCTTAAAATCTGGTTTATCTCAGATTTAAAGTGTTTTACTCCTGTTTTGTTTTACGCCCGTTACTTTTTAAAGTTTAAACAGCATTTTTTAAGCAATTCAATTGTCTTCATCACCTTCTACAAAAATATGAAATATTTTTACATATTTATGTAGTATTTCTGCCAATTCTTGCTGGCTACTTTACAAGTATACTTAATTCATGAGAATTAAGTGAAATATTAAGCACAGATTTAAGAAATGGTTGCTCTGTGCAAGTTTAGTGATGGTTCTGTGCTATTTTTTTCTGGTATTAAGCTCAATTGTTTTGCTTCAATCATAGACTGCAGCCCATAAACACTGAGTTCATGTTTCCACTGCAGTCCTTTCACTACTGAGAAGTTAATAGTGAGTGGTGCTCTTCCTTGTCTTCCTCCTCAGTGGAAATCCTGTTATTTATGCTTGTTCCCGGGGGCCTGGGGTTAGATCTGGGATTTAACTCTATTGGGGGGTGATAGATGATCTGTTGTTGTCTTCAGCAAGAACCAATTTAAGCCTGAAATTCTTGTCAGGCCCACTTTTTCCAGCCTCCTCCAACACAACGTCTTTCCAGCCCGAGGCCATCTTCCTGCCCACTGCTGCTCCTGTAGGATGGATGAATCTCATTTTGAAACCCATGATGATTTTCTTTAATAACTGAAGGTGTTTATAAAGCTGTTTTAAGTGGGGGGTGACGTGTTGGTGCAGCATTGCATGGAATATCGTGGGTTGGAGGTGTGCTCTGGGGATCACATCCCCTGCATCCCAGCCGAGGTGGGGTTTGGTTTCCAGCTCCACAGCTCGTGAACTCTGTGTCCTTGGATAAGCTGTTGAACACTCTGTGTCCTCCTGTGTGTATGAGAATGCTTATCTCGCAGGTAGGGATTAATCAGTGTTTGAAAAGTAATTTGAGATCCTTGATGAAAAGCACTGTGTAGGAAGAAAATATGTGACCGCACAGGAGCGTCTCGGAGATTGTGATCACCCCCATTTCCTTTCCTGAGCTTAAGGGAAAAAAGTGGCCAGAGGGTTTTTAAAGGAGAGGGAAGCACGCTTCTCTGTGTGTGTTTCTTTCCAGCACAAAGCACCACTACCCCTAAACCCCGGGTGTGTTTATCTTGTGTGTGTCGTTCTGTGGTTTCAGTTATCTTCGCAAGAAAATGACTGCTCTGGCTCCCGAGACCTCTTTAAGCGATGATGACCTAAGTTAGTTCACAGCCACCATCCTTTACAGTGCTTAATCAATAAGCCCTGAAAGCAAACTAATCTTCATTTACTTTTGGAGGCCACTGCAGGAAAAGAAGAATTGTCAGATAAAGCTGGGGATCAGCATTGCTACCTCAAGGCCAAGGGTCAGATATTAGTACACAGGGAGATTGTAAATACAGCGTGGTCCAACAGATGCTAAAATGAATATGGTGGAAAATTATACCTCCAGGGGACAACACTCTAATGCATGCAATAACTGATAAGATAAGCTTTTTTATTACCAAAAGAATGAATTTAAAAACCATATATAATTTGTCGTCGTGCTTAAGGGAGCAAGGGAAGAGAGTGGACTATTAGGTGGAGATAAATGGCTCACTGGAATATTGTATTCATATTCTGGTATTTCCTGAGGATTTCAGGTACATTTACTGAGGTGTGGAAGGCAGGGTGTCCCAGGTAAAACACAAATCTGATGGAGGTTTAGCATGGTTTTCTTCCTGAAGTTAAGGAAAGTTTTCTCTTTACAAACTTGATTCCCAGCATGGAGTTGTTAGCAGTTAAATGTGGAAGGGGGAATGCATTCTACAGAGGATTCTGCATTATAGTTTACTACATTGTGTGATGTAAATGAGCAAAACTCTGCAGGTGCCTTCCCAAATTCGCTGCAGAATGTCTCCTAGCTTTAGAAATGTGATTTTTGAAGCTTACACATCATCTCCACATGAGCAAACAGGCATGGCAGGCTAAAGGATCTGCCTTTGCAAAATAAACCTTGTACATGTTCACAAGAAACAGAGGGCTAATGGCACTGGCAGGATTTTATGTGGTAATCAGTCTTAACCCCACGGTGTTTGATGATTCCTCTTACATCTCACCTTTCTTAATTTCATTGTTCTCACTTCTTTTAAATTGTGAAGCATTTGAATGAGGAAACAATATTGTAACTGTGTCTGTTCTCGTATACCTGGCCTCTAGGATAATAAATATAGGGTTTCCTATTTAAGAAAAAAAAAAAAAAGCAAGCCCATTTAGTAGTTTCTTCCCTGTTTTTATTATTTTTGGTTTTAAATCACTGAAGGTGATGGTGGATATGCATTACCTTTAATGCTGGCAGAGAGAGGATGCTGCTCATTTGGCCAGAAATCAGGTGAGTGCTGGAATGGACATTTGCTACACGTGTTTCTAAAAGTAGAATCAGAATTTCTTTGCTGTATCAGCATGTGTCTGCTGTGTGTTTATGTTGAAGGAAATGCCAAAACTTTCAATTACTGTGCTTGAATGTTAGAACTTTTTGGCAATCTTAAGAGGTAAAACCTCCTGATTTTGCCTGAAACAGCTGTGTACGGTCTTGCATTGTACATATGACTTTTGAAAATTGAGAATAGCCTCCTCATTAATTATGAGAAAACTCGACATAGTGAAATTGATGATTCAATAGTAATTTAATTTTGTCCATGTATAATTTTGAGTGTGCTGCCTGCAGATGTCCCATTTGCCCACCATCTTGTTTGACTGGAACATCACTTCATTAGGAATCGCTGTCAGGAAAAATCATTATATGGAGGGCCTTCATGTAGCTTTTCATTGGGTGAATAATTGAGTTCCTAGAGGACCTATTTGATCTGAAGGCCAAAACTTTCTTGTAATACAGACTATATAAAAGTAGTGTAAACCACAGTGAGAGATGAAACAATGCATATAAATGCACTCTAAGAAAAAAAGAAGCCTCGGTGTAGTCAAGTCTTTCGATTGTTCACCAGCCAATTACCCATGTTTTTTAGGAATCATCTTGATTTTAATCTTTTGAAAACCCTTTTGAACGTTGATGATCTCATCCTACTTCTTAAATTCACCTTTCAAAAATATACATCTTAAAAACAGTGACGGATTTGTCGAATTTAAATGTGTTTCACCTTATCAATTTCTTTTGCTGTGCCAACTTTGTTATTTCCTCTTCTCATCCCAATGCTGTGGATAATCGACAATTGAAGATAAGCTTTACAGAGGAGATTAGGATAACATTATGTTTCATTAGTTTGGAGTAATACAGAAGTGCCTAACCATGGATAAATGACAATGGTGCAGCTCTTGTCCTGCAGGATGTGCAGTGTGTGAGGTGAAAAAAGGGTTACACATAAAAGCAGAATTATAGCTATATTTATGTAGGATTACAGAAATACAAATTACATGCAACTTTTTCTCCATCAGTTTTCCCAACCTGATAAAACTTGTCCTTTGCTGATGTACAGTAACTTATCCCTATACTCTCCTTATTTTCCTTTCCTATTCCTTCCTTTCCTATCTCCTCTGCCATGAGCATGTTATTCTAACAGCAGACTAGAGAATCTTGGTGTTTATGTGCACTTATTTCAGGAAAAATTGTCTTGAAAACAAGAAAAGGCTTTTTAAGAAATAGCGAGAGATGAAGAGTTGAGCAGCAAAAAATCGTCCACAGACAGAGATGTGTTAGTAATTCTTAGAAGTCTTTGATTCTGGAAGTTTACTGTCTTTATAGTCTACCCGAATTGATCAGATTTTAGGTTTAGATTATTAAGGGCCAGTTTTAGTCTTTGCATCCTGTAATCTGTGGAAGGCCATTAATATAGGCCATTCTGTTTCATTAAAAAGAGTTCAAAGGAGAAAACAGTTAAGATGTTCATGTTTAACCCTTGATTTTCTGGAGACTGATGGTCAGTACCTGAGGCCTTGAATGCTGTTGCAAGTTCTTTAAATATTTGTTGTGACTTTTTTATGTTGCTCTAACAATTCACAATTGGTGATTACATACTCTGTCATTCTGAGCCATTCAAGCAATTCATCCTTAAAAGCAAACATAACCCATCAAAAAACCCACACAAACCCCTAAAAACAAACCCCAACAACAGCCTGAAAAGAAATATGAAACATAAGGGATGAAATAAGCAAAGGCTTTTTGAGTATAGCAGTTGAGGCAGCGAAAGAACGAAAACATGTCATAAGCAGGCAGATGTATCTAAATGCCCTCTAGTCATTGTCATGGGAACTTCAACGGGTTTTGGCTTTAAAAGCTAAAGATGGTTTGCATTTATCTCATTTCTCTGGATGCAAATTGCGTTTCTGACAGTTTGAAATCTCTGCAAAAAGCCTTGAAGAGCAAAAGGGGTTTTATCACAGTAAAAGTTAATGTGAGAAACCTTTGGGTTTCTGCTGGTGCAGATCCTGAAAATGGGTGTGAGCTCTTGAGTCAAGAGCCCTTTGCCTATAGGCTTTGGGTTGGGGCTGTTCATTTGGATTTTTGGTGGAGTTTTGTAATTATTATATTATTTTTGAGCTGGTATCAAGGCTATGATGGGTGGTTGATCTCTTGGTGCCAGTTGCTTTGGAACTCCCATGTAGGTGGAAGACTTTCTGCCTCCTGAATCTGTCCTGAAAATAAAGCTTTTTTTCCTGTGACCAGCTTCAGAAAGTTGATTATCCAGGTTCTGCCACTGTGGAATCAACCTTGGGAAGAGCTTATGAAGTTATAACTAGGTTTCTGTCTGCTAAGCTTCAAAATGTACAACTTCCATGAATATATTTGCAGTACTTTTTGCCTGGTTTCGAACTCCTGCCAAGTTCTTGCCTTGAATTTAAGACATCTGTAGGTAGAAAGAGACAGCAGAGCACTTCAGCTTAGATGGACAGAAAGGTTTTGTGGGAGACATATTTCTGCTGTCAAAAGCTCAGCCACCAGTCATCTGTAAACAGATTCCCCTTGGTCACCACTGAACAAGGTCAGCACACCTTACTAATGGAGATAGGCATGGAGAGGGTTTTATTTTTGTTGTTAGTCTTATTCTTAGTGGTGTTTTCCTCATAATTTTAGTCTCTGAGTGAGACAAAATGACCCAAGAAAGTGTTCATGGGAGTTCAGTGGATGGATGCACTGGGTTTTCACCCATTGAGACCTTTCTTCAAATACTGGTCTGACTTTGGCATGAAAAGGAGCTCTTACCTCTCTGCTCTCCTACTGGGTTTTGCACCTTTGTTAAAAAGGTTGTGAGTTTAGCCTTGACTGGCTGCTGGCAGGTTTACAAAGGGAGACTTACTGCTCCTCAGGTGTTTGTGGTGATGGATGCTGTGCCAGTACTGCAGGAGCCAGTGGTCAGGAGAAAGGTGAAATGTCAGAACCAATCTGTTTTAGCAAAAGACACTTTCTGAGGGAGGTTGGCTTGCACTGAATTTTTAACAACACGTTCTCCTTTCCTTTCCTTTCCTTATACGTATCTAAACATAACTTTATTCAGCCAGGAGAGATCCTCTTGTCTCCCTCATTTCCATTAATGCAGAGTTGGATTTCAACAGCAGGCAAACTGGTGTTTACCATGGCAGTGCTTGCCATGTTGACAGTGCTGAGTGATTCTTAAGTGTTCAGTAAATCAGTGAAATTTTCTGAACAGTGGGAAGTTTTGATGTCATTAACAAAAGATGCATGTTAACTAGCAGCTGCAAATTAATTAGAAAAATAAATTAGAAGTTGCTTCTTTTTTTTTTTTTTTTCCCTTCTCCTTTCTGCTTCATGCTGTGTGAACCAGCCAGTCTAAAGCAAGGATATCCAATGAACCCAAATGTCCAGAGCTTTCAGGATCTGAATATTCCAATTTTCCAAATGCTCACTTAGTTGTATGTCCTGCACTAGCTGCTTCTAGAATATTATGGGTCAGGGCATTGCCTGTCTTACAATGGTTTTCATTGTCAGTTTTCCTAATGTGCTCATCTGGGGAAGGTCTGAACCTCTCTCAGTCCTGTGCCAGCCAGGACCAGCTCATGTCCATCTGAGCAGGGTCCAGCCTTGCCAAATGGGCTTCACTGTGCTGAGGATCCCATCCAAAAACAGGCAAATGGGATCGGGGAAGGCGAGGCAAGCAGCATTAAACGTGTAATGATATCAATTAATGAGTGCTTGCCTCGTGTTTTGGAATACAGGGAATCGTTTCATAAACCTGTTAGGGTTGTGTTTAGAGCAATAACTTTCTACTTTCTTTTAAAGGGAAACAATCTTACTTTTTTTCCCATTTGCTGCTTCTAGCAGTGTCAGCTTCTTTAATTATTGCTATTTAATTATGTCTTAGCATTTGAACTCTCCTCATTAACCTTCATCAGACTGAGACACCTAGGATAATGCAATGGCAAAGCCAACATCTTGTGTAATTTTTTTTTTTCCTCCCTCCACCCCCTTCCCAAATCTCTGGAATTCATTAATTGAATGTTAGAGCATCTGGGCCACTTGAGTATTCGAATCATGCAGCAACATGGGTAGTGTTAGCCTGCTATGGCTCAATAAACCTCTCATTCTCTCGTTCACGGTTCATTTGAATTTTGCAGAAAACTCTGGAAAAAAAAGATGAGGCATTCAAATAAAAATGGTGCAGATAATGGTAGGAGGAGATGAAGAACTCAGACAAATGTTTACCCCAAGTACTGTGTGTGTGTGGCACTGTCATCCCTTTAATTGAAAAGGAGAATGGGCTTTAGAGCAGAAACCCACAAGCCAGGCTCTGTTCCTGTGTGACCTTCAGCTGTCACTGGAGCTGTCCTCTCTATCTGAAAGCAGAGTTTTTATTTTATGCTGCTGAAGTAGCAGAGCCTAATTTCTCATTTGACAAGTGCTCTAAGATCCTGTGAGGAAAGGTATAATAAAAGTGCAAAATAAAACTATGTGGCAGTATTACTCCCGATTCTAATGGATTTTAGTAGGATCTTTAATCCCTTTATCTACCATGAATAGATGCATTGTCTATAAAAGAAGCTTTAAGCTCTTTCACTTCACTTTAGTAACACCTTGGCAATGCAAATACGCCTTTGGAGTGTGTCCCATGACACTGGAGAATGAAAGTGCAGGAATAAAGTGTAATGACTCTGATGGGGGTTCTTTAATGTGGCTGCTGGACCTCAGAAAGACGTCTGTCATTTCCCCCCATTTCTTTGCTCTCCACACCACAAAGACAAGGCTCATGCTGCCTTTTCTCCCAGCACAACCTATTCCCAGGGCCTGCCTTGGATTAGGCAGTCATGAAATAGAACGTAGGCTGTGTCACACCTGACAGAACTGTATCTCCGACCTGAGGTTTTACTCAGATCCCTCAGCTGTAAAACTCCTGTGTGAAGCAGAAGCAGGATGAAGCTTTCACACTGAGAATTGCCTGTGGTAAGTACGGATGTGCTTGTGATAGGAGAGAGCTGACCTTTATTTCACAGAGGGAGAAGGGGGAGAGACTGAACTATAGATTTGTCATAACTAAATATGAGCATTTATCTGAGCTGCCCAGGCTGGAGGCTCCATGTTCCCCTTGCAGGCAGTGCAAGAGCGCTGGAAACTCCAAAGGGTGCCTGGTCCCACTAACACCTGCTTTGCTCTCTGGAGGTGCTTGGCTCATTACTTACATACTTAAAGCCAGGTGGGATGAATCCTGGTTGGAAGCCAAGGTACAGGAAGGCAGTTAGGTGCCTCATTCCTCCTTATCGTCTAAATCCCGTGGATTCAAAAAGGACAGAGCTTTTTTGAATATCTTCCTGGACGTGTTCCTGCCTAATCTCTTCCCTGCAGCCTCAGTACTTCCTTTGTCAGGCTTTGCTCTCCTGTGCTTTTCCAGGGAGCCAGAGGAACTCTCCATTCCTCCGCCTGAGGCTACAAATGACCTTTTTTTTTTCCCCATGTAACATTTGTTGCTACTGCTGACAAAGGAGCTCTCCCACCGGCTTGGCTCTGTGCTGCCTGACTGCCGGGACTGAGGTACAAACCTTGCCGTTGTCAGCACACGAAAGGGACTCAAGGTTTCCACCTCGAATGGGAGAGAGGAGAGTTCTCCTTTGAGTTTAGGATCTGAGTCACTCTGCCTGACCCAGATATGGCTGGGGGTTGCTCAGTCAGGCAGTGAAACTTCGCTTTTCTTCAGGAAAAGAGTTGTGTTGTGCCTTCCAGTGGTCACATCGGGCTGTCACCACTCAAGCTGAGTGTCACTGTGCTGGCACTCCAGCACTTCATATCTGCTGCACAAGTAGCATCCCCACTGAGGCTGTCACTGCTTCCTTTTGGCTGCTTGTTATTTCTTGCTGAATTAAGTAACACCTTGGATTTTCTAAGGGCTGGTTCTTCCTCTCCCAGTCCTTCATAGCTGGGAGTCTGGAATAGATGCTTATTTTTTTTCCCTCTCCTCTTTACTGTTTGCATTCTGCATTTGTTGAGCTTCAGTTAAAGTCTGTCTCCATCCATAGAAAATGGAGTGAAACCTCCTCCCGAGAAACCTTTGACCTTGTCTCTTTATAGAGATCTTGATTACCTCAAACGAGGCTGTCCAAAACCAGGCTATTTCACTGCTTTCCTTTTGTTAAGAGCTTGATATTTTTTTTGCCCTTCATGCAGAAGTAGTTTTCTTTGCTCATCTTGTCCTTTTTTACCTCTTTCCTTGTCTGAAACTGAAGTGGAAAAGAGGAGTGGAAGAGCCATAAACAGTGCAGAGAAAATGACAGACTGCTCTGTGTCACTGACTCTGCAGAACAGGTCACCAGGCAGAGACATCAGCCTCCTATTGCCTATGCTCAGTGTTTCATGGTTTTTATTTGTCTCTACTGTTATGTATGTGATGTAGAGACATGCATTTTTTTGACAATGACCAGCCAATAAGTCCACATTTGTCAAAGAGAAAATGAGATAATCATCATGTGGCCTGGTATTACTGGGAGGGCAGATTAGATTTGCTCAAAAACGGTGGCATTTTATGGTTACTTTTATGCTCTGTAAATACAGGAAGAGACAGATTGAAGAGATTACTTTACAAAAAATTCCATTTCAAGTCACTGGGGAAGCAGGTAACCTTCAGATCTGAGCTTTGCATAAGAATGCAGTGGAAGAGGGAGGATTTCTATTAACGCTGCCAGCTTCTTAAAAAAAAAATAAAAACCAAACCAAAACAGTGCTGTCTGCTGCTCTACATCAACCTTTTCTCCCTGCTTGTTTTCTCCTTTCCACCCACCTTGTCCCCTGGCAGTGCCATTAGAGATGAGCCAGTGACTCGGGGCCATTCCTTAGCCGAGGCAAGTAGTCACAGTTCCATTGGCTCCAGTGGAGCAGGAACGATTTGTGCCGGCTGAGGGATGGTCCCTCGCGGTTTGAGCCTTACCCAGAGGTAAAAAAACCCAGTTTTTTTATCAGCAGTACTGGAATTTTTGTTTGGTTTTCTGTGTTATGGAGGTCACTTGTAAAGTTTTCACCTGTACCCAAAGTTTGAGGCTGTTCATGACTGGGGTGTTAACGCTTTTCAGAACGATTCTGAACCAAAAGTTGGGGAAACTGGTTTAGGGAGCAGGTTGGCTTCTGGCTGAAAAAATCTAAGGATATTTTAAAATAAACAAACAAATGGGCCTTTGTATTATTCCTGTCTTGTGCCATCATATCAGGTATTTATTCTCCTGTTTGTGCTTAGATTGTGGAAGAATGGAACTAATCTGCCACTTTTGTGGCAGCCTTTGAGGCAGGACTGTGGTTTTATGCAGGGCATAACCCAGTGCATCTCTTGTGTCTTTAGTAAGGAAACAAAACAGCCACTGTAAAAACGCTTCAAAAATGTTGAATGCTTTCATGCAAAACCAAAAAAAGAGTCTATTGCATTGTAACTATTTGCATACTCTTGGGTGACGGTTGAGTAGAAATAGGAACATCTGGATGCTTGTTAATCCAAGCATCAAAACTGTGTCTATCTTTGCACTTGAGCTGTGCACCCACTTGGGACTATTTCAAAAGCAATAAATGAAGTCAGAATATGGTCCATCATGCTTCCCTGTACCCACCACAAAAGATAAATTGAGCCAATTAGAGTAAAATAGTTGTGTGTCAAGCACAGATGTGTAGCAGTCCAAATAGCCACCAAACAATATGTTTATTTTAATAAAGATTCAGGGGTGATCTTTTACCACTGTTTTAATTGGGTTTAAATGAAAATTAATTTCATGTTCCATCTGTGACTGACTTTTCCAGCGACTTCAGGTGATCACCCATATTCCCAGATTTGTCATATTTGACTTTTTAACCTTGTGAAATGAAGCACCAGATCCTTTGGCATGGATCACACACCTGATGCAGGAAGCTATGTGAAATCCCACTTGTACTTTGGCCTTCCTTTGGTAGCCACAGAAACTCCAAGGAGTGAAATACTCATGCTGTACTGGCTGAGCACACAGGGGAATCATGGATCTGTTGAGGTCAATGGCACAATTATCGTTTTGTCCATGGTTTCATGCTTGGGGGAAATACTACTTACCTGAAAGGCCTGAGAATGTTGAATAGACAGTATGGGCAGCTAAACCTGGGCAAGGGAACTGTGAGATTTAGCAGGCTCTTGTTTGGGCTGTGGGTCTGTTGAAACCTACAGCAGCTCTGATGCCTTAGGTTTTAACTTTTATATTTTTCAAATTCTGCATTCCCAGTGTGTAACTGCAGTGTCCTGCAGCCTGTGAGCTGCTGCTCTCTCATGCTGAGACAGACAGAACAAAGCCTCTCCAGGCTGCTCTCCAAGGACACCCAGCCCGGCCTAGGCCCAAAATGTGTAACCCAGCATCTTGAGAAGGGGGGCAAGCTGAGGGCAAATTCCATCATTAGCTAAAGTTTAATTGGTGAAATTATGCTGATATGCAAATGGACCAAAGCTATAAAAGTGTGAAGAACTCGTGACTCGGGGTCCATCTCGGGTGCAGCCTTTGGCCTGCCCAGGGTGTGCCTCTGAAGGCCTTTCAAATAAATATCCACCTTTATTCCCTTCCTCCTGTCTAGTCTCTGTTTCTAGGTTGGCCTCTTTAGGCATCAGCTCCATCAGCTGGTTATTGAGGAACCAGTGTTCCATCACAGACCTTCAGACTCTCCTTTCCATTGAGATTGCCTCACTTCAGAAGCAGGAGATGAACCTTTTTCTTGTTTGTGGTGGTGTCTGGGTACTCTGTTATCTGCACCTCCTTACAGACACAACCTCTCTGCAGAGCTGGCTGTCCAAATACAAGATAAGTAGGAGATCTCATGAGAAATCAGGTATTTATACCTGCTCTACCCTTTTCTGGTGTCACAGTACTTTTTCATGCAACTCCTGGGCCCAGCTGTTGCTGTAGTAGAAAACTTGTAAGGTTTGCATTGCTGTAACTCGGTGATCGACTTGGTGCCTAAGTTAAAAAAAAAAAAGCCTTTTTTTTTTTTTTTTTAATTGAGGAAATTTAACTTTGTGCAGGCTCTGCACACAAATAGAACAGCTGCTGTTGAGCTTGTCAGCCCTGGCAGTGTCCTGTTGAGAGGCCTCCTGGTGTCGAGTGCACTTGCCTTCTCAATATGAAAAGGAATTTATATTTGTAATGAATATTCATACAAGAAAGACATGGGTGATCCGCAGATAAAACAAAGGTTTTTAGCCTCACAAAAGCAGCACTGTGAGAATTAGTATGGGGGGAATCTTAAATGGCACAATTCAGCATATCTCATCTCAGGAGCCAACTGGTGCAATTCTGCCCAAATTGATGGAGTGGCTTTCATTTACCCCAACAGTGAGTTTGTTACCTACCCAGCCAGACCTAATACTTTTTGACACGAACAGATGAGAGGATCAGTCTATTAATGCAGAAGATTTAGTAGCTATTTGGTGAGTTTTTCCCATCTTTGACATTTCAGAATGGAGCTTAACGATGCAGCAGTTTAGCACAAACAACCTGACTGCACGGGGACATTTCCTTTTCCTCTCTTTCTGCTGCCTTCTCCAGGCTTGGCATTCTCAGTGTGGGTGACTTGGGACATTAGGGTCCCTTTTCAAGTGCACCTCCAGGCTTTGCCACAGCTGTTAAGCTTCCTTTGTGAAGCAGGAGCTCTACAAGGCCACAGGTTAGTCAGTTTTTCGGAGCTTAAAATAATCCTGTTTCCCTGGTTCCTCAGAAGATGTTGTGTTTAAAAAAAAAAATAAAATAAAAAAAATTACACACTTTAATAGAAATACTTTTCCTTCATTAAATTAAATCTCTAAAGCCCAATAGCATTTTCAGTGCTTATATGAAAATGCCAGTGGGGATTTGAGATTAAAAGCGGTATTTTTGTACAAGTCAATGAAGATCTCAATAGGAAAGAACACTCTTCAAATATAAATTCCTCCAGTATCGAGAAAGACAGATTTTCTACTTAGGTCCTTGATAATACTTCTCCCAACCTTGTTATGAAATTCTGTTTTCACATATCTGATACAAGGCTGTTACACATTAGCTCTCCATTTAATGAAATCTTATTAATGGTGCCTTTTTTATTATAGAGATATGCCAAGCTACTCAGATTTAATTCATGTTTAACAGTAAACATGAGGTACTGTGACCCATTTATATGCAGCTCAGGTTCTCTTTTTCTATCAAAAAAAAAGATTGAATGGCATACTAAAAATGGAACCAAAATATGTCTACTGTTGATTTATATTGGTGCAATCTTGGACATATGTTGACATGAAAGGCCACTTACATATGTGACCCACAGCTAGAGGAGTATGAAGGGAATATAACAAAAAAAAAATTCCCAGGAAAGATTTGTTGGTGGTTTGTTTTGGGTTTTTTTTTTCTCCCTCTTCTGATGTCTTCTATCCATTCAAGCAAAAAAAAACCAAACACCCTAAAAACCTGAGGTCTGCATTTTTGTAGATAAAATAGTGCATGATCAAGGTGCAGATTTTGGGAAAGTGCTTCCCAGGTTGTTTTACAGGGAAGAGGAAAAAACAGGCATAATTTGGCTTTAGTGATAAATGCAAGGAGATGTAAAGGTTTTATTTGATTCAAGGATCTCAAAGCAATGTATAAAACCAGTTAATCATTGCTAGTGCTTTCAAAATGGAGGAAAATAAAGCCAGAGTTGTGAAAACAGACATCAAAAAAAAAAAAAAAAGGGGGGGGGGTATATACAGTCCCTATACCAATTTTCTTCATGGAATGGTCTGGGTTGGAAAGACCTTAAAGATCATCTTATTCCAGCCCCCTGCCATGGGCAGGGACACCTTCCACTGGACCAGAGCTCAGAGCCCCATCAAACCTGGCCTTGAGCATGTCCATGGGTGGACATCCACAGCTTCTCTGGGCAACCTGTGCCAGGGCCTCCCCACCCTCAATTTGGAAGGTACCTGATCTGCAGCTTAAAATAATCATCAGTTCTTCAGTAGTGATCCGTGCTCCCAGAAAAAGCCCAAAATAAGGTTTAAAAAACCCAGTTAACTCAAGGCAGTCAAGCAGAGTGTGCTCAAGGACGGTCCTTGGATTCTGTTCCTGTTTTCAGTTTACGTCTTCTGCCAGCACTGGGAAGGTGCTCTCACTCTGGCCTCCCTCCTGAAGTTACACAAGAAAAGTCAGGGGAGAGCTGGGATAGGGAAACAATATTTTAACACACCTCCTGTAATTTAGGTTTTCCAAACTGTGTTCTACCTTTGAGCCTTCAGAGAATCCTGGTCTTCGGGCTTTGGGGATGGGAAGAGGTGCTTAGGTCTTCATGCTGAAGTTTTCTTTGTCACATAAGTCAATATTCACTGGATTAGCTGTTGAGCAAGAGCAACCATGATCCTGTAATCTTGTATTCAGGGTGTCAATGTAGAAGGAGGAAAGTCAGGATTCTGCTTCATGTGCTATTTAATGCTGTGTACTTTAAAAAAGAAAAAAATTCTCCAGTCTAATGTGTTTAGGATACTCCTGGAAGCACAAATGTGGTTTCAGGTGTCTTTAAAGAAGGGGTTTTTCCTGGAGACTTTCCTAACGCTGGGCAAGTCTGCTTAGCCTAAAAGTGTTGAAAATGCAGAGATTGTTGCCACTATTTTTTATTTTTGTGATTTCTGTGGTGCTCTTCCCTTAGGTACAATTTGGAAATATCTATTAAAACTAGCAGCAGAGGCAGAGGTATGTGGATTTCTGGGAGACTTGGCCAAAGGAAGAATTCTGGTTGCCTATGGATACTGACATCTCCTGAACTAGGTGACAGCTGAATGCAGTTTTTGAAGATCTAAACTATGGACTTAAATGGGATTTAGGCTACTTTTGTGGCTAAATCTGTTTGCGGATTTATTCCTGAATGTCTTTTGAAAGGTTACTCATCAGTTCGGTGGAAGAGCACCAGAAAGAACACAGGATTTTTGACTTCTCTCCTCATATTCAGACAGTGCTACATTATGTGTTTGATAGAGGACAATGACCTTCAGAAAGTTTTCCATTATTTTAGAAGCTTTCTCAAAACTAGGACAGTGGTCTGGGCTCAGCCTTGACAACTTCTGAAAAGCCTCTCCAGGGTTCAGTCCTAAATATCATCAGTGTGGACATGTCTGGTTTAAAAGTTTAAATTCTGCAAAATGATGAGAAAAATCTGCTTGAATTTAATGGCATGGAAGCTCTCTTTTTTCTTTCTGTGACTGGGAAATGTGCAGGGCTCCCTTAAACCAACACTCCGGAAACAAAACCGCTTAAATCCACTCTGGCTTTTGCATGTGCTTTGTGTGGTAATAACTGTGGCTAATGGGAAGATAGCTTCCACAATTATTATAATCAATAGATTGGGAATGCAAAGATAAAGCAAATTAAGACTAATCTGTTCTCTGTTTCTTCTAAATCAGTTCATAAACCAAGAAGACAGTCGGTGCAAGCGCTGACTTAGCTTTTCATTCAAATGGAGCTTTTGTGTCACATACTGCAAAGGACACCGGGGTTACGTCTTGTTTTTCCACTTGTCTGGAGTCTCTCTATTAATTTTTCTTTCATCTGAAATAGCTCCAAATCCCTCAGATATTTCTGACTGGAGAACAGTATGGTTGGGTAACACAGCTTTCATCAGAGGTCTGGGTAAGACCAGGGAGTGTCCCAGCCTGGTGGGGCCAGGGAGGTGTGGGGAGTTGGGGTACAGGTGTTTTGCTGCTGGTGATGACAATCACATGGGGGTCTGTGCTGGATGAGCTGGTTAACCCATTTTTGCTTCAAAGATTCATCACTTGAACAAGCTCGAAATTGCTTTTCTCTTACTGACAAAGCGCTGCCTGAAAAATACCTTTTCTATAGCCTGAGGGATATTTGGGAAGAATTACCAACTCCTCTACTTCTGGGGGACACCTAGCACGAACTGGGATGTATCTGGTCATGTTGTGCTCACTGATTCTCAGCACCACCAGGAACCCCAAGGTTGGCTATTGGCTCTGAAGCCTACCTTTGGTAAAGGGAAGCAGTGCTGGATTCCAGCTCAGCTGAAGGTCATTAGCATTCTCCTGCTGTATTACATGCAGATTTTCTTGGCTCACAAGAATAGCATTACATGGAGTATGCATCCTGTATCAGCAAAAGAAATGCATGCATGCAGAGATATAGCCAGGGTTTATAGGCTTATTAGAAGACTTATAAACAGTCCTCTCCTCTGTCCTCATTTCCCACTGACATTCCCTCTGGCTGTGTTTTCCCTTCTTCACCCTTATGTACTTTCAACAGATTGGGGTGAGAAGGTTTGTTTTTACTTTAAATAACTTAAAATCAGCAGTAGAGTCTTTGATCTATCACCACCCTGTATTGGCTGACCCTTGGGTGCACAGAGAGTATTTGGGAGTAAATATAAATTCAGTTGTGTAGCCTTGGCTCAGGAATTCAAATACCAGGTGGCAGAATTCCTTACAGTGAGGGGATGTGGAAGCAGGGCTCCCTCAAACAGGAAGGGCTGAGCAGCCAAAATTGTATTAAATGACATAGGCATGCATGTTGAAATTCTCCCTGTACTTGTTCAGGAGTTTTTGTACCATACAGAATCTGTAAATGGAGCCCTGTTAGCACCAGGGTGATGTGGGGTAATGTGAAGGATGGGGGATTTGGGGAACATGGAAAAATGGATTAAACTTTTCCAGTCCCCCTTTAAATAGTCTCGTTTTTTCTATTTAAATCAGGATGGGGTGGGGTTGGGGAACCAGCATTACTTCTGCAGATGTGGAAAGAGGCCTGCAGAGGAAACTCTGCTGGAAAAGATGAGAGAATTCCATTTCAGCCGTAGGCCTTGGAGTGTGCTGACACAAAAGCAGGCTCGCGGTAGCAGCAATTGGCTGATTGGTTGCCAGCAGCCTGCACTAAAGGGGACCCTGAGTGCTGTGGTCCTGCTAAAGCTGGGTGCATGGCAAGGGAGGCTCCATGACTCTGGAGATATTTTCACTGCAATCATTGCTCCTTTGCATTGAAAAGCTGTTGCAGGCTCAAACCACCTTCGATGCTGCCCTCCTGTCATTCCAAAATGCATCAAGTGAAGCAGAAATCAAGAATAAGAAGCTTAGAGGTGCTTTGCTGGATACCAGGATGTTCTGAGGACAGTGATAAGGCAACTGAAGGCAGTACTCTGTGATCCAGGGTCATCTTCTTCCATGAATCTTTCTTTGGAGCAGTGTTCAAACTGCATTAGGAAGGCAGTGAGATGCACAGGTGCTGTGATGGTTGACATGGTCTGAAGTGCCAGTGGACTCAATGAGGCAGGAGGGTTCTGGTGGCCAGGGAAGTTGCTTATAGTTCATAGAAGTGATGTTCTTGCTTGTTTTGACATTTTTGTAGGCGTTGTAGGCCCTGTGTACCTCTACAGCAGCCTGTGCAGCTGGCACCTTTGGTGTTGGATAGATAAACAAACCCCAAATGAAATTGCAAGTGGCAAAGTCCCGGGTGTTCTTTTGGCACTGAGTAGCTCCTCAAGTTCAAACCACTTAATTTAAAAGTAGTCAACAACGTGTCAGTGCTGATGGAAGCAGTGACACCATCTCAGGCATCCCTCTGTGATGTCAACCGCTGTCTGAAAATTTTTTTCCTTCTTAATTTTTTTTTTTGTAAATATGCCCATTGTGCACACTGACTCACACTTTGTATTAATGAGAAATGTAAGGCTTTAAAAAAACAATTGCTCTGTAGCCTCATTACGATGAAAAATCCATTACGTGGAAGCCATTTGTCAAAGCCAACTGTTTAGTTGCTGTAATTTACATATTTATCAAGTTTGATTGGAATGTAATGACTTTGACTTTCTTCATTTTTTTTTAACCTTTCTAACCCTCTTTCCACGAAAAGGGTGTTTTGGTTTGTTTTACGGGAAAGGGCAAAACATAGTTCAATTTACATTGACTATCAAATTTACGTATTAATGTTTTGAATAATTTTAGTATTTTTTTTACATTGGAAGTTAGTTGTATTTCCTTGCTTTTACAGGGAAACTAATGTGGGGCCTTATCAATCCATGAAGTTTTTGTTTCTACCAGGAGATCTAGCTGGAAAATAGACAGCACGAGACTCTCTAAATAAGCTAATGAGTGTCAAGATAGGCAGTTAATATTGGATCTCCATAATTCTTTAATTCTTGTAGTTGAAAGCTCAGAGTGGATGGGTTTCCAGTACAGTCACATGATTTATTGTATTATGGGTGATTAATTTGCATCTGATGCTGGGGCTGTTGTGACACAGCTCCTACTAGAAACATTACATTCCCTTGACCACAGGCTGGTACCCAGGAGGCTGCTGAGGGCACTGATCCACACAAGCATCTTACACTCCACTGAGCTGCTATAAGACAGGCAGAGGTGACGAGAAGTTGCTCCAGCAGCTGATAGTGGGAGTAGTTAAAGTTAAGAAACGTGGCATTGCTTGTTTGCAGCTGGCCTCAAGTGAAGAACTCTCTTCCCTGTGCTATGGAAAAGGCTACAAGATATGATTTGGTGGCTGCAAAAATGTCAGGTGAAGAGCAGGATGCCAGCTCTCATCTGAGCTCTGGAACATGAGAATTGAACAGATCTGTGGTTTACCTGAGTGTAAAAGTTCATCTGGAGGGGTCAGTCAGTTCCTCTGGAGCAGTCTATGGCCCAAGCAAAAGCTAGAACAATGCACACAAAATTAAGTCGTTTTAAAAAGATATAAACACCAAGGGAAGAGGCAAGTGACAAATAGAATGAAATGCAGCACAAAAAACCATGCTGTCTGAATACCAAGAAAAATACCCTCAGGTTGAGAGAATGGAGTAGTTTTCCACAGAAGTTGGGTGCTGACCAGACAAGGATGGTCTAGATGAGCTAAAAGGTCCTTCCCAGATTTCCCAGATCCGCTGTGAAAGCGAATACAGATATTTTAGTGCCTAACTTTGAGAGCTAGTGAATATCAAGCAGCAGGTGGCCAGCCACAAATATAACCTACGTGACAAAAAATGATCTGCTACAGAAGCTGTGGCATGCAGTTCGTCAGCCCCTTTTCTGTCCTCTGCTGCTTCACAGCATCTCCCACTTGACATTCCTATCTTTGACGTGTCCCATCCTTTAAATAAATGATGACTGAGAGTGATCCCCTTGAGCTTCAACTTGGAGCGTGTTTTTATTAATTTATTTCTCGCTGTGCTAGATTTCTCCCCCTCCACTTTTAAAGGCTCCTTTGACTTTAATTAAAATTCTCCATAGGCTTATTGCCTTGAGAGAGAGAGTGTGAGTGTGTATAAATTGGTTTTAACAGTTTGCTGACTAGATAGGTTTCACAAAGCTCACACAGCCTTCCAGTGTGTGTCTGTGCAGGCAACAAAATGTGTTTTCCCTCATGCCCCTGTGCTGCATTGATTGACTGCACCTCTGGAATTTATTGCTAACTAATGATGGGACAAAAAGGACAATTAGGATGGGTGGACACTTGCGTGCACACGAAGTTAATGTGGTGCTTGCAGGGAGCTTTGAGGAGGATCACGGCTGTGAGAGGAGCTGTTCTCAGTTTGTTGCAAGGCAGGGGACTGAGGCAGCAGGTTGGTTGGGGAAGGAGAAGGTTTTATGTGTCCAGGTGGAATTTAAACATCTTTGCGATAATTGTTTTTGCAACAGAGGGGGAAAATGTCATAAGCAGCATCTGAATAAGAATGGCAGCTTGCTTAATTGTTGGCCCTTAATGAGAATGGAAAGTGCCCTGCCTCCAGGCATGCATCTCACCACTTTCCTTTGAAGGAAAGGACAAGGGTGTGACAGGAGTTTCTCCTGCCAGACTCTGGGATTTATGATACAGGCCCAATATTCTTAGTGCACTTCTGTCTGAGGTCATGTCTGTGACACTTGCTGATGCTGGAGTCAGTCGCAAGTGAATGGAGTGCACACACCTAAGCAAAGCTGATTTAGGGCTGTTGGCTCCTCCCAGGCCACAGACTCCCTGGCATCATGTCCCTGTGATTAAAATCTGCAAAGAATCAGTGAACAAAAGCAGGGACCTGTGAAAAGGGGAGCTTTTGCACCCCATCTTTGCCGTCCTGCTTACATTAAGAGCAGATTTGTCATCCTGATTTGAAGCCAATGTCTAACACTACAGTAAAGAAGGATTTGCTCCTGGCTGGCTTAGGGCTGTGTGTACTTCAGCCCTGAGGGTAGTCTGCATCACCCACCTTGCTGAAGTATTTCAAAATTTGAATTTGGTGTGTAAGACCCTCTACTGAGCATCTTAATTTTTGGTGCTGCATGTTCAGGTCCAAATTCTGATTTCAGGCAAGCCATGAATGTGAAAAGAAAAACTATTCACTGGTGTCTATTTCTTGCCTTGTGGGCTCAAGCCTCTCTCCAAACAGTGCTGGTGCTTCCCAGAGAGGTCAGTGTCACGTTCTGAGGAGCATGGCTCTTCATGAATCTCATTTCAGCAGGTTGCTTTTTATTGGCCGCCAGCTCAGCTACTGAAGGGCTCACAGTCATAGTCCAGGAAAGGCCAAAGCCTCCTGCAGAACACCCTGCACATCTTGCTTGGGATCATTGCTTTCACGGGTTTGCACACTTTATTCTTCCTAACCCTGTCAGTCCTTCTCCTTCTGCCCAGGGAGGGTCTGATGCAACACATAAATCAGGAAAACAATCGTCTCCCATGTTCTGTAATTGATCATGTCCCCACTTCTTTTCAATGAGTGTTTAGGAACAGAGAGAAGGGTTCATGTTGTTCAAGTCGGTGTCAAAAAGGTGGAACGCAGGAGATTAATCAGTGACAGTGTTGGTTGTGTTGCTTCACTGCTCCCCCAGGTTTGAGTCTTTAGCCCAGCAGGCTGAAACTTTGGTTGCTTTTCAGTTTTTTTCCTCACAGAATGAGACCTGGCCCTACTTCAAACAAGGTACCTGAGTAAGTCTCCAGCTTTGTCCACTATTTCCTGCCTCTCCAACTATTTTCTTTTTCTAATTCTCCTCCTGTTATACTTTCTGCCTGTTTCTTGAGTAAGACCAAGCCCCAGTGAATAGAGGTTTCCTAGTTACAGCTTCCCAGAAACATCTTCCCTGATTTTTACATGTTGTGTTGCATCTTGATCCTTCCCTATTTTTTTTATCCATTGGCCTTGAGAGGTAGGAGGTGCTTCGGTTTATTCAGTTTGTAATTTATTGTCAACCATTGCAAGGAAAAAAAAGATGTGTGTACTGTAGATCAGAGTTCATATATTCAAATACAGATTCGGTGAGTTCTGAGTTGATGGAGTTTAAGGAAATGGCATTGAAAGACACTCAAGTAAAATGAAGACTTTAGCAAATCGTGTCTAGAATGTTTTTGTCTTGGTGTTTTTTTTCTTTTCCCTGCAGGTAAACTTTACTTTCTTGTTCTATATCATCTGAAGGACACATGCATTTTCTGGGATTTTGGGAATGATTTCTGGGGTTCTGGGATTAGGCATCAAATTTAACAAGATGATATATAGCTTTGAGGAGACACATTTGATGTACCACTTAGCCTTCCCATAATTTACTGCGTGCCTCCGGTCTCTGGAGGGCAAGGGGTTGATCTACACTCCAACCTGACTTTATAAATAGCGAAGCAGAAGAGGGAAAAAGAAAGCAGGCTGGGGACCTGCCTGCTAAACTGTTATGATATGACAGTGATGCAGGTAGGTGACATTAAATGCTACTGTCTGCATCCTTAATTGTGAGTTGTCATCACCTTGGCCGTTTGAGGACGAATAATGTGCTGTTCATATTCCAGATTTCTATTCTTATTCATAGGACTGTATGTTCCAACGCTCAAATGCATATGGATAATTTAAAAACAAAACCTCAGGTTTTTGGGGGTGGTTTTGGTTTTTTTTTTTTTTTTTTTTTTTTAAGTGGAGATGAGGAGGGAGGAAAGATGTGAGGGTACCTTGACTGGTTTTGCGTGCAGTTAATTTTCCTGCCTCAAAAGCATAGTGAGCTGCCAGTATCAGGAAGCCCAAATGGAAAAATGGTTGCTTACAAGATGTAATGAAGATTAAAAACAAGCAAATGGGGCTGGGAGGTAAAGGGGGCTCTTGCTCTGTAGTCATTTGCCATTTCTGATTTTGCAAATAGCTCTGCAGTGTCGTTCGATCTGGGCTTCAGCATAATTTTACCAGGAGATATTTCTGGCCTTTTGCTTCACAGTCAGATCCCCTTGCTGGGCTATTAAGTTGAAAATGCAGTCAAGTATTAACATGGAAACTGTTTATGTAACCTCCCACTACATGGAACCCCTCCAGAACACCCTGCAACTGAGGAAGGGAAGGGGAAGGAGGAGATAGAAACCAAGAGCTGGGTAGAAACAGTGCCTGCTCTGAGATGTAAATAGGTCAATTCCTTTCAATGAAAAGAAGTTAGGCTGTTGATATATGCCCGTGTACTTAAACTGTCACCGCAGCTCACTCAGCTGATTCCAGCAGGGCTTGGGGCTTTCAGGGATGCACAAGGCATTGTTACAGAGGGCTGCGAGAGGGAGGAGGAGGGAGGAACAAAGGCATAGCCAGAGAGGAGATCATACAGGTACTACACTTTGAGATTCCTGGTGGCACTGACGAGTGTTGATAGCTCTGTCAGCATCTGCCTTCAGAACACCGAGTCCCACTTTCCTACCTGCCCCTGTTTGTCCCAACAGGATGCTCACACATGGCAAAAGTCTAAAGGTTCCTTTTTTCCATTTGCTGCTGAAATATATTTAATTTGCTTTGAACAAGAGCAAACCCAAATCCCAGGGCCTCTGAATAAGGGGGAGTTATGGAGGGGGAATACAATGAATGTCTTAATCCTGTGTCACCCTTTCTTTGAGACACTGTGCTACATTAAATTGATTTTGCAAATGAAAGCTAAAAGCTAAGGAAAAGCCACCAATCTATTTTGCCTAAAGATGATTTTAGTGCTCTTTATGTTCCTCTAAATGACAAACCAATTTGTTACCTGCCTACATAAACATTTGCCTATATTAGCCCCAGAAATGTTTTATTTTTATTAGCCCAAACTTTATCTTTTTATGAAGACACAGGGGCCCAATAAAATTAGTGTGCAAATATAATACCCTATTTGCATTTTTCCATGGTCAGCAGAAAAGCTGAGTAAAATCAATTTGATATTAGGTCAGCATATACATCAATAAAGCATACGCTCACACAGGACCATTGTAATGGTTCCTGTAATTTCTGTGCTGCCAGAGTAAAGAGATTAAATAATATTAAATGCTCCAAAATAGCTTTGCTTTTAAGAGGAATGTAAAAAGAAAGAGAGACTTTGGCATAAAACGGGCAATAAAGGATAATAGTTGCACAATCTCCAACTTTAAAACATTGTGACAATGATCTGGGAGGCAGGCTTCCTGCAAAATGGCCCCAATTCAGCACAGCTCTCATGCCAAAATTATGGTTAAGCACATTTTTGAGCACGATACAAGTCCGTCAAACAAATCATGTACTTAAGCACCTGACAGAGTCAAGGACAGAGCCTGAATGAAAAGGCAGAAATTGAAAGGTTTTGGATGCAGTTTTGAGCATTACATGCAGGACCATTGCTGAGTGGATGGTCCGTGCACAAGGGAGGCTTTGCTGAACAAAACCCAGACAGGACTGACTGAGCGTGGTGGGAGGTGAGGGGGTCCATGGGCAGTGAGGGTCCCCTGTAGCAGTGCTACCCCATCACAGACCTGACCTTCTCTGGCTTTTGCATGGGAGACAAAGCACTGCTGCCTCCCATTTCAGGCAAGAGTACATAGGAATGGGTGTCTGACTTCCAAAACATGTAGTCCAGTCTTTGCTCATCACTCCGTGGTGCAAATGCCATCATTTTGACCTTCTGTCCCACTTAGTTTCTTTGTACTGCTCAGGCCAACTAGGAGGTGGCAAGAAAGAAAAGCTGGTGTTTGTCTGACCTCACCAAGTCCAGTGGGATTTGGTAGTGACCAAAACTGCTGTTCCTTTGCACTCTTGTGTTGCTGAGATGCACGCTCTTACCTCAAATGACATTTGTGGCCAGAACGAGCAAAAATAAATGGGATTAGGTGCTGATCTGGTCTCTTAGGAAAAGCCAGAGTAGAGTAAGTGCTGCTTGGATTTGATTTGCTAAAGCAGGTTAATGTGGTGGAGACGAGGCACTTGGGGCAGCGCCGACACCGGCGTTCGCTTTCGGCACAGATGTTACAGCTCTGTTGGACACAGACGAGCCGAGGTGGCACAGAGGAGTGTAATGCAATAGAGTTGTTTTGATTTCCTCTGTGGAGTCTTTAACTCGCAGGGTTTTGAATAAAAAATGCTGGCAACAGCCCACCTCATACTGCAAAGTACTCGAGACAGGGCAAGAATGTGGAATTGATTTGCAATGGATAACATTACATTAGAATATATGTGGATGTTTAAATGGAATCGTTATTTGGCTATATGTTTTTATGGATTTCCATGGATTAGAGTCTTCTGGTCTTCCAGAGATTGCAAGATTTTCCTGGTGGCTTGCCTCAACTTTGAAGTCCTCTGTAAAGGAGTGAAATTCACTCCCAAGTTCTCCTGATGGGCACGAGCCTAAAGGCTTTCTGGAGCAGACTTGTAGGGTCAGGCTCTCATCCTTAGTGCTACTTTGTGAACTTGAATCATCAGCTACATCGTGGCTGCAAGACCTAAAGAAACCACAAATCTGCAGTCCGATAATGGTCTGAAAAGGTAGCAGAAAACATTCTGGATGTTGAGGAGTGAAATTCTACCTCAGTATTGTTATAGAGCTCCATTTTAGTAGTGCAAATGGAATTCCATAAATTTAATATTTCTGCTTGAAATTTCTAGATACTTATCATTAAGCTGCTATATACAAATACTGTCATTTTCATGTTTTTATAGTAGCATAAAAATGAAAATTGGATGAAAATGGCTAAGTGGATTTCCTGCCTTCCTGTGAAGGTTTAGAATTTGATCTCTTTGTAAGTAGAGAACGTTTTCTGTGCAACCCTACTTTAGTTGCAGTAGTGTAATGTGCAACCAGGAGTGGAAATTGCTGTTTCCTGGGTGAGAGCTGGGCGAGTGTTGCCAGTGGGGTTGTTGTAAGTGATTGGCTTGAACATGCCACAGCTTTAGAGGGGAAGGAACAGGGTTTGAGGGCCAAAATAGCACGAGTGATACTCAGAGTGAGAGATCTGAGCTGCTTTCTTGCAGCTAATGGAGTTTCTTTTTCAGTATGACATTTTCTTGGTGCTGGCCACCATTGGGGTGTCTGGAGAGCCAGAAGAGATGTTGAGGTTAGCGCTGTTTGTTCTGAATAACACCTCAGATCTTCACAGCTTTGCTCAGGGGAATTCTCCTCTGAGCAGAGGCGGGATGGCTGTGGGTGAGTAGCAGGACACGAGGAACACACAGTGACAGGTTGTTTAGATCTCAGCCATAAGTCAAGATAAATATTATCCATGATGATGATTGTGGTAGCCTTCAAAGGGAAGAGAAAATGTTAAATCTTCAAGATACTTTCCAGAAGAGAAAACAAAAAAGGAACAATTCCAGACATGTCTACTTTCCTTTCCTTTCTTTCCAAGAAAACCTGTTTTGTCGAAGAGTTTTGTTTCTAAAATTCCCTGCTATGGCATTTATAAGGGCAAAAGTGGTACCACAACAGACGATTTCTCTGCGTTTCCACAAGTCTCAAAGCTCTGGCTAAATGGACTGTGCCTTTCTGTCACTTTGCTTAAGTGCTTTTGGCATCTACTAAGCAAAGCTATACACTTCTAATCTTCTTAATTTTGATTGATCTTTTCAATCCTGAAGTAGAAAATAGGATGCATTTCTAATGTAATGTTTAAATTAAAATATGAAATGGTGTTTTGTAGTTGTTTAGGGGGTTAACGTTGGTTGGCAGCCAGATGCCCACCCAGCTGCTCCCTCTTATCCAGGACAGGGGGAGAAGATGGAAAGGCTCGTGGGTCAAGGGAGAGACAGGGATATCATTTACTGATTGCCATTGTGGGCAAAGCAGACTTGACTTGTGGGAATTTTAATTTATTGCCAATTAAAATAGACTTGCATCATGAAAATTATTGATTATAATAACGATTCTAATAACTGCTATGAAGCATAAATAACAACAGTTTTATAATTGAAAACAAACAAAAGCAAAACCACGAAACATTCCAAGCCAATCCTCTGTCCAAAAGATTCCTAACCAGTCATGTTGCTGAGCATCACATCTGTGCCAAGCCACAGTCCCTTTAATGTAATGCTGCTTTTCCAAGAGGGGAGGAAAACTCATCTCCTCTTGCAAAAGTGATCCCAGCCTTCTCCTTTTGTTCTTTAAAGTTGGTTGGGTGATTTATCTCCTTCCTCCCACGCTACTTAATGTTAATGCAAATGATGTGGGATGGTCATCGACTTCTAGCTGATGGTGTTGTGCTCCTTTTTGCTGCCTCCCACTTTTCTTCTGCCAACAGAATTGACCCCACCAGCTGCTGGGTTTGCAGAGACTTTCTTTCTTATATTTCTTTGCCTCTGGGGCTCAAAAACATCAGAGAATGGTGAAGCTGGTGTAAGAAAGAACAAATGGATGGCTGAGTTATAGGGAGAGCAGCTGCAGGACTTTGAGGTGCTAAGGAAATTAAAGAAGAAACCTGCTGCAACTGTCTCCTGAGAACAGCAAAAAATGTATTGATCATTCCTATGGTTCTGTTAGGTGTGATTTGCCAATGGGGAAAACCGAGCATTTCTAACAATTTGGGAAATTAAAAAATTAGCTAAGGTATGGTCTTGAGGACTCTCGCACATCTTTGAAAATAAAAGTCTAAGTTTGGATATGTGTGCCATACATCTACCTAATTAAAACGGGGGGAAAAAAAGAGCTTGGATTTAGTTTCCAGTCTGTAAACTTTTTACTTCAAAACAAAGATTTAAGCTGTCTCTAGCAATTGGAGCCTGCTGTGTTTAGCATTACCCCTGCTGTGTGTGTTCAGGTTGAGATAAGACATCTAACTGAGGTCCTGACCTCTTATAGTCTTTAAAATTCCCAGAACCCATTTTGAAAGAGCATCATTTTTATTTGCTGTTTATTAAATGCAGTCACAGCACAAACAAAGGAAGGATCCTGCTTGACCCATGTAGTTTATGGCTGAAGCAGGTGGCCAAAGTGGTGTGGTTTCAAAACTGAGGGATTAACCCATGTTAAGTTCAGCATAGTTGGGATCTAAATCTGCCTTCCACCTATCTGTGATTTGAAGGGGAAATGGCACATTTTCATGCCCTCACTGAGAAGGTTCCTGGATTTAATCTTGGTCTCTTTTCTATACTTTTTTTTTTTTTTTTAAACTTTTCTTCCAGTTAGGACAGATACAGTCCCAAACACTTAACAGATTTTAAAAAAAATCACCTCTAAATCCTCCAGAGCAAAGCCTAATAAATATAATTTGTAGCACTTTGCCATTTCTTGGCACTGTTCAGGCTTGTACCAAGTGTAATGCAGGGTGCAATTGGCTTTACCTTGACTGGAGCCCCACTGCTATTCCTGTGGCCCAGGGGGACATTTATCACGAGTGA
This sequence comes from Pachycephala philippinensis, assembly GCA_013397055.1. Classification (NCBI taxonomy): domain Eukaryota; kingdom Metazoa; phylum Chordata; class Aves; order Passeriformes; genus Pachycephala; species Pachycephala philippinensis. The sequence continues at coordinate 678,332 of VWZT01001193.1, forward strand.
GAGCACAATTACAGTGCAGTTAAACTCGCTGCAGTAAATCTTGGGGTTTAAAAGGAGAGCTAAATTTGTCGTTGCAGGTTTGGCTGCATGTCATCAGTCTTGCAGCCCTCGTGCAGTCTGGGAAGGAGACCTGGTAACGCTGCCTCTTTGGCTATGGATTGTGCTTGTTTATAACATGTGACCAATTTTAATAAAAGGATGTGTTTTAAAAATTAACAGTTGCTTGTTTCTACACCTGGGGCGCAGTTTAAGGATCTTTTTTTCTCTTCTTCCCCCTCTGTCCCCTGCCCGTTTCTGCTGCAGCAAACCTGCGTCCAGGGGCTGAACAGAAGGTGGTGTTCATCACTGCACGGGTCCATCCTGGGGAAACACCCTCCTCCTTCGTCTGCCAAGGTGAGTGTCTGCACCAAGGTGGCACATCTGCTGGGATCTGATTTCCTGCTGATGCATGTGTTTGGTGTGGATAGCTTTGGCTCTGAAAGGGGCCTGAGCTCTCATGACAGATTTTTCCCCAGTGAAGATATCAGCAGAATCTCTCATCTAATACCCAGCTGCTTGTCTTCCTTGAGGCAATGGGAATAGATTGTCTCCAAGTCTTGTGAATGTTTGCTGAACTTGGTCAGAATTGGACAGAATTGGGCTCTGAAGCTATTTGGGAAGAATGAGACAGTCACGCTCATACGCAATATATTTTTGTAAACTTCCTTTTCCTAGAGCATTTCCAGCCAGTTTTCCTGGAGTTGGTTCTGTTAAGTGCTTATTTTTTCTTGCTCTCTACTATCTCCAGCTTCTTTTCCATCACAAAGCAGTGACCCTAGTTCTCCAGCTGAATTCTAAGAGGCCTCTCTTTGTCTGAAGCTGCTGCTCTGAGGAACACAGCTCCCAGTGGCTGACAGCTGTTTTCTGCACAAAACATTCCTGCTAAAAATAGAAAGCAAATTGCCCAGCTTGTATTTATAAAGAGTCGTAAATCTCAGGCTTGTGGGTACAAATAAATAAATAACCCTGGCACGCCTTCATATAACTTCATTGTATAGGTCTGAAATATTGTACTTATGTATGTGGCTGTCTGCAGTGGTAAAGTGTTGATGGTGTAAATCAAAGCAGCTCCCCTGGAGCCAGGGCAATTTGGTAATTCACTGCAGCAGCTTGGACCTGGCCCTGCTGAGCCGATGAGTTGCATCAATGAAGCATATGCAGAGTTTATTATGTTGTCTGCTCGTGGTGCCGCAGACTCGTTTGCCACTGGCCCTGCTGGTGCCCAAAGACCTCGGTGGGAAGGGTCTGGCACAGGTTCATGGTGTTCTTTGCGTGCTCCTCATCCTGGCAAGGTGCTGTGTCTGGCATCTCTGTGGGCAAAATGTCAGCAGCTGCCCCTTGTGCTGCCCCAGCCCCGTGGGCTTGCAGGACATTCTCCTTGCTAGCCCGGAGCAGCAAAGGTAAAACCCTTCCTCTAATAAAACAATGCTTCAGACTGAGAACAGGAAAACTCAGCGAGTTTCCCATCTCCTGCCGTGCCACAGTCAATGCAGGGCATTACAGCACACATGATGTTTGTTAATGAATATGGATTTTTAATTGGCTGCTTTGATTCTGTTTGTGGCTGCTGGCATAGCCCTGTGAAATGAAAGCTGAGGCATGCTGCTGAGGTGGTGCTTTGTAAATGATGTTATTTTATTTTGATAATGGAGAGTTTATTCAAAAGGGAAATAATCAAAAAAAAAAAAAAGGGATGTGTAAAAGCGGGTGGCACGCTTAGCCTGATGAAACAGCTAGATACAAGTCATGCTCTGATTGTCTCAGAGAAACTTTGTGCTTTGTAGGAAAAAAAGCAAAAACAAACAAAAGAAAGCCCAAACAAACAAACAAAAAAGTAGGAAAGATAAGAAGCGTAACAAGGAGGTATCAAGGTATCAGTCTTGGAGGAGCACATCCAAAACTTGCTGTGGCTGCAGTTGCAGCACATGCATGACTCCTTTGGGAGTGCCTGGATCCATAGCACTGGGCTCTGCTCTGAGCCCCTGCCCCATGCAGGCAGAGCTGCCTCCTGTGCAGAATTAGCATCCAGACAAGCAGAACTGTCAAACATTTCAAGGCCATTGCAGCATTGTTTCTAGCACTGCCAAATGTGAAATTGGGTGCTTGCTCCATCTTTGGAAACTTTTGCGTGGGTGGATCAAAAGAAGGGATAAAAAAGATTCCTCTGGCAGTCAAGTTGAGGGCACACTTAGGAATTTTATTTCTGGAGTCTCAGGAAGCTTTTTGGCATAGTTAGGTGTTGCAGATTTTATATCCAGATGCCAGCTCAGTGCATATGGAACATGTCAGGACTATTTTTTTTCTTGGTGGAGAGATTTCTTCTTGAATGTTTGATTATGCTCACCACCTGGAGTATTAAGATCTGGAAACTGATCCCAAAGAGTCCCCAGGAGCAAGCAGCATCTCGCAGGTGGAAGGCCAGAACTGTGACTGCCCAAACTTGGAGAATGAGTCCATAGGGGAATAGATAATAAGTTAAAAGCTTTAATTTTTTGTTCTTCAATTTTTTCCGGTCAATATTTGGCTTTATTCAGTTCAGTCACTGTCTTCTTTAAAGCCTGAAGATAATATCTGACTCTTTACTCATTTTTTTACCTCTCTTTGAGCTGGCCAGGTCCCTTTCTGCCCTCTTTGGCCTGCTCTCTGCTGAGGGATTTTCAGCCGTGTGCTCCAAACAGGAGCTTCCTGGGGCCTGACAGAAGCTACCTATTACAGCCCCCCCCCTTTTTTTTTTTTTTTGACTAGGCAAGGTCCCTGAGAAGCAAGTTTTCTAGCTTTAATACACCAGGAGGTGCTTGCTCCTGTCTTTTGATCCTTTGTCCTCCACTTTACCCACATATTATGAATCTAAGCAAGGATTTTGTGTTCCTGTAGGAAACAAAACTTGTCATCTCCCTGTTCAATATTGTTTCTCTGTCATCCTTCATATTCTACTGTGAAGAATCCACTGAAAACTGAGTTTTGGATACAAATGTCCTTTATTCCTGCAAATGTGCAAGTATTTTAAACTTGGATACACATTTCTGTCACCTTCCTACCGTGGAGTGCTTGCAGCAGTAGCCAGACCTCCTCAGAATCATCAGGCACCTCATCCAGCAGTTACAAACAAATGCTGTAATATTTCACACATGGTGCAGTTGTGAGCTGCAGTTCAGCTCCTTAAAAGGCAGACAAAACCCTGGAGGGCCTCTTCACAAAGAGATGGATTAAGAACCTTTTGTTTCTGTTTTGGTCTTTTAAGAGTTGGTTCAATGGTTGGCCTTTTTAGGAAGTTTTCCTGATGGTTCTTAACTGCTTGTGGTGGAGCTCAGGGCTGGAAATGGAGTCTCAGTCACCAGAGAGTATATTCAGTATATTCACATGAGTACCTTCCACATCCAAAGGAGGATGGTGTTCTCCTCCTCAGATGGTGATGGCCACCATGAGCGTTGATGTTTATACCACTTTTAGGGATGAATAAGTAGGAGTAGGGTCCAGGTTTAAGAGGATTTGTTTTCAGTTTGCTCTTATAGACCATTTTTAAATCAACTGGAATCACTGCTGCTCCTGGAGGGCTTTTGTAGTGAGCACAAAGAAGAGCAAATTCATCTTACAGCCTGAACTCATCTCTCTTGGGCTGTTCAGACTTCTCAGGGATTTTTCTGAAGTTGTGGGTTTAGATTATTTTCCTTTCTTAGACATTTTTCCTCATTTTTCTCCCCCGCAGCATTTTCATTTAAGAAAATGCATGTTGTTTTCTCTTCCATACTTTACTGTAAAGGCGAATAAACCAACTCTTACAGATGTCAGGTAACTGTGTGCACTAATGTGTGCAAACTCTGTGCAAGCCCCTCTCCTCTGGCCATAAGCCAGCTTTCAAAAAGATTGGATTTTATCCAAGATCTGGCAATAGGAGTATTTTTAGCCTCCAATATTCTCAGAGTCTTGTATCCAAGATCTGGCAATAGGAGTATTTTTAGCCTCCAATATTCTCAGAGTCTTGTTTTCTTTCCTATGTTTGCTAGATTTTAGTTTCTTTGTGGGCGAAAAGCAACTGTCTCTCACTATTCACATACATGGAAAGTTGTGGGAGACACTCCTATGTTTGAGTTTAAGTTTATCCTGTATGCTCTGACTTTTGCCAGTAGTCAGGAATTCCTAGGTTAAATGTGTCTAGATGTACCAACACATGTATTTTACTCAATGATTTAGCATGTTCTGTTAGTAGGATGCAATTTGTCTATTTGCCAGTGTGGCATCCACCGTGCCTTCTAAATGCAGAAATGAAAATTTGTACCCTAAATTTCTACCTCTAATAGGGTTTTCCAGGCTGGGATGCCAGAATGGAAGACCCAGTGCAATACAGGAGGGAGATGATCCCACAGCTGAGCATCTCGGGCTGAGTGTAATTTGACCTGGAGCTGACCTTGAAGCTTATGGGCTGAAAGGGGAACAGCCATTAAAAAGAAAATATAAGAAAAACAGGCACCTGGGACTCTTTTCCATAAGAAACAGAGCAAAAATTACTTTTCAATCAATCTTTTTTTTCTTTATAGCTGCTTAAATGAATGCTCCCTCTTGCTTCACCTTAAATCAGATGATATGAAATGAAGAAACAGATTACACTGGGCAAGGTCTCTTGATTTTCTGTTTGCGTTCTTGGTCTGGGTTTTTAACCCTCACCCTCTTGCCAGCAGAGGGCAGGGAAAAAAAATCTGAAAACTTTTGTACAAATTTTGATTCTAAGTTTAAAGAATGGGACAGAAGGCAACAGACTGCCTGAAAACAAGTCTCCCACCAGCTGTCTCTCAAGTTCTGATGTTGCACAATAACTCACTGGGCTAGTGGGTAATTGAACTCGCTCTCTGTGTCACCAAGAGGCTCCAGGTGCTATGAAGGATTTAAGTCCTGGACAGATTCCAAAGTGGCCTCTTAAAACTGTTTTCTAGTTCATTTCATGGAGGCAGTGCCTTTGAATTCTTTGAATTTGATCCTGCAGGAAACCTGCAGGAATTAGTAAGTGAGTGAAGTTGCTACAATAGAATAAATGTGACTTGGGTAGGGGTTTCTTCATTGTGTTATGGGGTTTGTTTGTTTTGTTTTGTTATTTGTTTGGGATTTTGTGTTTTTTATTTCTTGTGGGAAACACAGTGGTAAGTGTGGGAAGGGTTCTTTTGAAGCCTGTTTCTTCTACTTGGAATTTTACCCAAACTCTGTCTTTTCTTATGAAGAAAGAGGAGGAATATACTGTCAGGGTTAAAATCTGCTTTTCTGTTTCTTTTACTGAGCATAAATCTTTTGAGCATTAGGACATACGTGATAGTAACTGAAGGCCAGGACATGTTTTACATGCAAGCGTAAATTCAGCCTTTACATGTGAAAAGAACCTTTCTGAAGGAGCAGAGGTGATGACCTTGCGTAGCTGTCTCCAGGGTATAAATTTCCCCCAAGGGAAAGAAACTTGAGTTCTGTAGCCATTGGTGTAAGATGCTTTGGGTAACAGCAGCTGTACTGGAGAAAAAAGCATTGCACCTAGAAATTCCTGTGGTGGTAATGATTGGGTCCTCAGAAGCTTGGGGACATCATCTGCCAGATTTCCTATCAGACTGAATGTGCATCTGAATAAATGCATGGCTTGCATCTCACTTTATCTGTTTTATTCTTCTGTCTAGCAAGCCAATTCATCTTCGTTTCCAAGCTATGTTTCCTACCAGAGGAGGAAACAAAATACGATTCCATGGGGAATAGGAATCCTGTAAATGCATGTTTGTTATATTACTGTCAAGTCTCACTTCTGTCTTCTGTGCCAAATGAAGGAGACTGGAAGCAAACACTTCTGCTGTCCTGGCTACTTCTAGACTCCCAGTGAGTGCCTCCATATGTATGAAGGCTCAGTCTGCAGTTCCTCTTTGGATGTGTCTGTAATGCATCTCTGGGTGCAGGAGGCGGCTCTGCCTTGGCCATGCAGCCAAGGGGCGAGTGCTCTCTGGGGCAGGAATGCCCTTTTTGGGAGCCTCTTCCAGGGTTTCTCTTTGTGGACTGCATTGCTAAGACTGAAGAGAACTGAACAGCACATAAGCTCCACTTTAAGGGTATTTTTTAATATTCTTTGGCACCCCAAAGGTATAAAGACACAAAACTTCCGTTCCCTTTCAATACTTACTGTAACCTGTACAAATCTGTTCTGGCTGCAATCAAAGTGCATCTCCTAGTGCAGAGTTCCACCCTAGAGGTGACTGCTCATGGTCAAAAGCAGAGCAGAATCTTTCCACAGAACGAATGGTGTTCTGCATCCAGACAATGATACTCCTGAGTTGTGTCAGGAGGGGATGGGAACACTCCTGTGCTTCCAGGAGCAGCTTAGCACTTCAGAGCAGTGAGGGAACGTGGTGAGCAGGAGCTGCAGTTCATGGTCTCTTTTACAGGAGTTCAGGAAACCAAATGATGAGAAGCAAACAAAGGCAACAGAATTCAACAGCCCAACCATAAAATGAGCTGCAGGGCTCTCTTAGAGTTGTTAAATTGCATTCATCCTTCCCACCAAGATTTTTTTTTATTTTAAGTGCACAGCTCCTAAGCTTTAATACAAAGGGAAACACACTCTCCCTGACTTCTAAAGCAACATGAAAAACATTATTGTCTGTCCCTTGTAAATCTCCTGGATGAGATTTTAGTGTGAAGTATCCCAGGAGAGAGAAAGGTTGTTCTGAGAATAATAAAACATCCATATTGGAGTAATGGAAATAGAAGCTCCTTTTAAAATCGTGTTGATGTAAATAGACCGTTTGAGGAATTCCTGCTACCACTGTGACATTGGCTGTTACGAGACACCACAGGCTTTGAATCAATCCACTGTGGTGTCAGGCAGGCACGAGAGGTTGTACGCTTGGGTTCCTGAGCTGGAGGAAATTGATAACGAATTTAAATTTCTCTGGCTATAGAGTTATGTGATTCACTTCCTTACAAGGTGTGTTTTCTGGAACTCCTGCACAGAACAGAAGGTGTGATGGTGGCAGGGCATGGAGGGAGACTGTGCATGGGCTGGGTGTTGCTGGCTGCAACAGCAAAGAAATCCCCAGAACTCTGGAGACCCGAGCTGTCCCTGATGCCTTACACCTTAGCTTTTATATTTTCCAAATTCTGCATTCCCAGTGTGTAACTCTGCAGTGTCCTGTAGCCTGGGAGCTGCTGCTCTCTCATGCTGAGACAGACAGAACAAAGCCTCTCCAGGCTGCTCTCCAAGGACACCCAGCCCGGCCTAGGCCCAAAATGTGTAACCCAGCATCTTGAGAAGGGGGGCAAGCTGAGGGGAAATTCCATCATTAGCTAAAGTTTAATTGGCGAAATTATGCTGATATGCAAATGGACCAAAGCTATAAAACTGTGAAGAACTCGTGACTCGGGGTCCATCTTGGGTGTAGCCTTTGGCCTGGCCAGGGTGTGCCTCTGAAGGCCTTTCAAATAAATATCCACCTTTATTCCCTTACTCCTGTCCAGTCTCTGGTTCTAGGTTGGCCTCTTCAGGCATCATCCCCAAGGGAGGAGTTGTGCCATCTGTGGCTGTTCTGTGGCTGACACATCTCTCCCCACCCACAGCAGAGGTTGCTGTCCCACCTCTCCCATTCAATCTGCAGCAGCAGGAACAGAAGGTTGGTGTGGTCAGGCAGGCTCACCCCTCCCCAGCCTGGGCCCATGTGGTCACTTAGTCCTCAGTAGGAGGACTGGATCAGCACTGACTCCTTGTCCCTGGGACAGCAAGGTCAGCTCTGCCTGTGCAGCTAAGAAATGTCAAGTGGCTTTGTTTGATTCAGTTTGCCCTTTGCCCAGAGCAGGCCTTTGACTACCTCTGCTTAACTAATCCTCTTTACAGTAATCACGGGGCTAAAGGAGCCCTTGGTCTTCAAGGGGGAGAATTGAGAAAGGCTTCACTGTAGAGCAGCAGGCAAATTTGTTTTGTCTCCATGTGAGATTGCCCAATTAATCTCTTGAACATCTTGGTTTTGCAATGTTTCTTGACTGCTCATACTTTTGGATAACATTGGCTTAAAGATCATTTCCTTCCAGCCCTACCAACCTGCCCCTAGGGCAAAGCACATCATATTTGTACACACTGTGGCACTTTGCTGATGTCTGAGGATAGGAAAAAGAGAAAATATTGATTCACCTGGACTTCATGATTACTTGGCTTTCCTTAATGTGGCCTGTTTTTCCCACTAGAAATTGCAGCCTGAGTGGGTTCTGAAGGTGCTTATCCATGTCTGCCCAGTTACCAGTCAGGGCCATTTTCTGTGTTTATTGCTCTGTATGGCTGTGGGCAGTAAGTCCTACACTTTTAGGGAGCAGTATTACCCCCAGGTACCAGATCTTCTGGGGGCCAGGGTGTGAAATAAATATGCAAAACTCAGGACAAAGATATAAAAACCACAGGAAGTTTGGGATTGTCTTTAGATCTCATTTGCGTGGCTCTGTTGTTAATGGCAAAGAAGGGGCTTTTGGTAAGTGGCTATGGTTGCCATCAAGGAATCAAAGTTGAGATGAGCCCTTTCAGTCAGTGCAGCAGGGTGTGAGAGCTGTGCTTGATCAAGCTGCAGGTCAGGATTCACAATTAGGAATCTCTTCTAGTTTTTATACCTTAAGCCCTTTCCATTCTCCTTCAGCAGCGTCCCAGCTCTTCCTCACAACTGATATTAATCTTGCTGGTCTATTGTTTCCAGCTTTGTCTTCTGACCCTTTGTTCTTTGCCTGCCCTGGCTGGGTTCATCTAATTGATTTTTTTTTTTTTAATGTTGTTTTGGTTTTGTTTTCAATCCTTTTGTCTCCAAGGTGCCCTGCACTTTCCTTCCTGCTCCTTCTGCTTTGCTCTGAGGAGCCAGCATTCATGAGTGACTGGGACTTGGCCACTGCAAACTTTCCTTTGACACGAGGGCACTGGGATTAAATTTTCCCCGTGCCCCTGCACAGATTGCTCACACACTGCTCGGGTGCCTGGTGCCTCGTGCACATGTTTGTAAGAGCCATGTCACCCTGGCTTCGCCAGCTTACAGAGAAAAGGGTGTAAAGCTTGTTTGGAGGGCAGGAAGAAGGGATTTGGGATGAAAGCAGGCTTCTGCCCCTGACACCAGCCCTTTAGAGGATGGCTTTGCTCTTTCAATGCAGTCTGGCTTCTCTGGGCTCTGAGGATGGAGAGAAAGGGTAATGGGGCACATTCATTACCAGTTCTGCTTAATTTTAAGAAGAAATAGAGACACAAATTGTTTTGCTGGGACCCTAATGCAGGGGCAAACTTCTGTTAAACACTTTGCAGGCAGGAGGGGTAAATTTTAGAGGAGTTTTGAACAGTGGCAAAGAGCCCTCTAAAAAGTCACTCTCCCCAGGAAGGTTGGTTCCTTAGTGACTGATGTCACCCCTAAGTGGCAATTTCCAGATGTGCTCTATAATGTCAGTTCAAGGGTCAAATTACTTATTACATGTTCAGCAAGTGGTAACACGCTCCTGGTATCCGTGCCCTGACTTGGAGGTTATGGTTTGAGTCTTTGCTGCTGCTAAATGTAACAGATAATTGGATATGCATGAAAAGCAATTAATTTGTATTTTTTTCTAATGCCACTGGTTTTCAAAGAGTGCTTTATTATAATTTTCATACAAGCCCACTTATTTTTCTCCTATTTTCTCTTTCTCTCTTTTTTTCTTGTTTCCCTATTTTCTGTCACTTTATCACCGATGGAAAAAAATGTGATGGGGAAGGGCAAGAACAAAACAAGGCAAGATCTGTGGTCAGTGAAAAAAGGAGGAAAGGAAAATCTGTAGGTCTTCTTACATGAAAGTTTATTTGAAATTATCAAAGTTTACTTCAAAATTTTCAGCCAGTGGTACAGTGTGTAGGCAAAGCATTACAAAGATGGATGTGCTTTATATTATTGGCAAGCACAAGCCACGTCTTTGGGTGACTACAGAACAGATGTGACACAGAAAATGACAACAGGGCAAGTTCTGGTTCACCACAGCCTCCACCTACGCAAAAGGAGCATCAGTGAGAGTTTTCAATTTTCATAGTTACTAAAGTTTGACTGCTGTGGTGAGTTTAGTGTGACACTGATCAGCTTAGTGTCCTGTTCCCTCAGAAACCCTTGTTCTTGGTGTCATAACAGCAAAGAGAGAACAGGAGGGTGCCCAATTCCCTGGTACAGGAGAAGCCATTCAGCCTCACTGAGTTTTATCTGCCTTCCATCAAATGGGACATGATCTGTCACAGGGTCAAGAGTAGAGCTGAAAAGTGCTGTGACCCAGGTGCCATCTTTTAAAAGCTGAGTGTGTTGCTCATTCCTTGGGAGAAGCAGGGAACAGAGCTGGAAACATGTTAGAACTGCTCCCCTAATTCCCTGCAGAAGGGTGGCCTGCCCTGGAGACAGCAGATCACTGGGATCTCAGTTTGCCCAATGTGTTCTGTGGCACCTCCCCCTTCTGAAGTCTGGACCCTTCATGCAGTAAAAGAGGCTGTTTATTAAAGTTAAATTTACCTTTAAGATGTTAAAATTCAATCTGACTGTTCAAGGGAGAAAGATAGACCGTCCTGGCCCCTGGTTACATGTGAACTCTGATTTTTCTTCCTGGCAATGTTCCTAATGGCCAAGGATGTGAGGGAAGTAGCACCTTGACATCAGCTGGTGTGGTCACGGTGCTGCCAGAGTTTAAACCCATCATTGCAAAGTGCTTGGGGAGAGCTTCTCTCTGGGGCTTGCTGGCACTTGAGATTTCATTTGCATCTGAGGCAGACTGTGAGTGTAGAGTGCAACAGAACATTTCTCCAGCAATTCTTATTCTGGAACAAGAGCATCTTATTCCTTCTTAGTTTAATATGCTTCAAAGTAGATTTTGCAATAAGACTGTCTCCAAACAGAATTCTTTAGGAAATAGTGGGGTTTTTTAGCTTCTTCTTCCTAAAACAGCAACAACAAACCCCCTCAATCCTTGGAGGAGTCCTGAAATTTATATCCTTCTGACTTTTCTCCCTCATGCTCCTCAGATGGAAATATGTACTTTTATACCCTCCTGGAGAATTTCACTTCTTCACAAGGAGAGGTGTCAGTTGCTTGTGGTGGCCCTACTCATGTAGGGAACTTTTGCTGGTTATTTCCTTTCCAGAGCTAATTACCATCACCTTTAGGATCTGCAATGCAGCTTCATTTTCACAGCAAAATTTTCTCTGGAGCAGAGGTAGGGGCTTATGCCATATTCTGCTGCTTAACAGCCAGGAGCACATCTGCACTGACAGAGACTGACCCTAATTTATTTCTGTGGAGCTTTTTCTTGCCTGGATGTCATGCAGCGTAAATAAAAGAACAGATCCGTCTCCGCTGACGAGGGGCAGAGCAGAGCTTTTGCAATTTCTCTCTTCATGTAGAGACATGGTCATTTTTGTTATTCTTCTATAAGACAAAAAAATAAACCACAGGGAAAAGAAGCTTTTTCCTGCTGGAGCCTAGTGCAAGCAGCTATCCAACAAGTCCCCTCCAGTACCACTGAAAGCAACTTGCAGATACACAACTTTCATCTCTGAGTCAAGGGGAGGAAGTTCAGACGCAGCCAGAATTTTCTTGGCCATCAGATCTTCCCTGAGGATTAGGGTTTTGTTTAATAAATCACTCCTTTTATCTTTTTTTCCTTTTTTTTCTTTTCCCCCAGTCACCCAGAAGTAGTTCAGGTGTTGCATGCAGTCCTTGCTTTATTTGCCTGTTGAGGCTGAAGTGACAGACTTTGCTGTGCAAATGGACTTCCGTGTTTAATTTCAGTTTTAACTGCCCTTTGACACTGGAGAGAACAGCTCAGCCTCTCCTGCCTTAATACCCTGTGCCAAGAGGGAAATGGGTACAGATCTACTTTAGTCTGGTTTTGCTTATGCAGTACTTTTGGACGTCTTTGAGGGGCAAACCCAGAGCAAGCAGGAAGCTCCCTCTGGCTTCAGGGGCAGGTATCCACCTCTCAGGAAGTCGATGCCACTCAGCTGTGATGCCACTCTTGCCTTTCTCATGCCCAGATGGTAACCACAGCAGAGTGTAAAACAGCTCTTTATTGAATTAACAGGATTCTCTCTCTCTGATTCTGGAATCCGATGGTTGTCCACTTTGGAGTTGCTGCCTTACTGGTGACACCAGCCTGGCACAGTGCCTGAAGACTTTGTGCCCTGCTTTGCCCCTCACAGGTGCCTTTGCCTCACTGGGAAGAGGCCAAGCTGCCTTGTACCTTTTCAGTAGATTCAAACGGAAGGACAGGAAAATCCTGTAAAAGTGAAGCAGCATAACCTGCAAACCCAGTAAAGTGGAAATCAATGAAGCAGCCAAAAGGTGCCATTACAGCTGGCTTAGTGTAAGTTCTCGTGTATCAAGAGTTACAAAGTGATCACGTTGTTCAGCCCCACAGGGGAAATGAGGGCAAATGGCTGTGCAGGTTCCTGCTGGCCAAGCTGCCAGAGTCCATTGTTTGCACCTGGGGAATGTGTGGATGTGCCACGTGTGAATGGCAAAGCCACGTGTCCAGCAGAGGTGAACAGCTGGGGTTCAGTCCTGAGGAGGGGACACCTCAGCTCTTCTCTTTAGCTGAGTGGATTTAAGTTCTGAGGTGAAGCACAAGGAAGAGTTCCTTTCCCACGTTCCAATTTTGTTCTGAGTCCCATACCCGTATCCTCTTGAGATCCAGAGCGTTTGGGCACCTCATCACCCATGGGGACACCCCATGTGCTCTTGCTCCTTCCCTGCAATATGTGTTCCACTTTCATCCTGGCAGTGGGTGGCACCAGGAGTCTGTCCAGCTGAGGAGCCCACTTGTGATGTGGCCAGTAGCAAATGTCTGCAGGTCGTTAAAAGTAAAGGTAAATTAAAAGAGATACCCTCAATGTGCTCTCCCAACCCCCTACAGGTGAAGGGAACTGGAAAGGGTAGTTGTGAATGAGTGATGTTCTTCAGGGCCCCTCTGGTCTGTGTGTGCCTGCCTGACTCAAGCCTGTTGCCTCTGGGTCTTTGCTTGGCTGGGCAACGTGTTTGCAGATGCTGGAAACCACTTTTAGAATGTGTTTAAAAATACATATTTTTCATTTCTTCTCTCACATTATTTATGTAATGCCCTTTTCCTTTTTCACTGCGTATTAGATTTTTATATGTAAATGTATTCCTCGTCTGCCTCCAGAGAAATCCACCTTTTGCCTTCTCGGCTTACAGCACATTCTTTGCTTGGGCTAATCTATCCATCTTCAGAGTTCTGTAGTTCTTGTTGTGATCACAGTTAATGCTGTGAGACTCAGAGCACAGTGTGGCTGCTGCTTGTGTTTGCTGCACTCTGTGGCAGGCCCAAGGATAAAACTGGTCCATCCCCTCACTCCCAGTGCCCACCTTTGTTGGACCAAGCACACTGAAATCCCAAAGTTCCTGATTCCCAAAGAAAGGCACTGCTGCCAGGTTGTGAAAAGGTAACTCTGGCCATATAAGAAGTGCTCAGAGTCCTGGGGAAACAATTCAACAAAAGGCTTGAAAAGAGAAGATTCATCCTTGTTGGCTATTCCTTGCAACTTTTAGTGGATTCCCAAGTAGAATTAAGTCTGCTTAGCCCTCCTTGTGTCCATCAAAGTTTATTTTTATCACTTTTATAGCTCTGCTGGGAATCTTTTCCCCAGTGTAGGCAACTTTGGAAAATTTACTCACGTGGTGCAGTCTTCTTGCTGGCCCTGGAAAGGTTTCTGACCTCCACGTCTCCAGTTGGCATGATCGGGAAGAAAGCAGTCATCTTCCAGGCCCTGGGGAGCTCAGCCTGGTCCTGGGTAAAGCAGCAGCACTGTAATGATGCAGTTTCTCTTTTTTCCCCTGCAAGACCTTTGCAGCTCTAAATAGCAAACTGGAGAATGAAGCGATTTTCTGTTTCTGGTTTTTTTACCTCCTTGCTGGTGCTGTGTGAGCTGTTGGTGGACAGCTGAGACTCCCCTTCAGGGCCGTGGTGAAAAGCCTGGTGTTTTGTGAGTTGATAAGGACAGCAGGAAACAATGCAAGGATGGCTGAGTTAGTTCTGCCAGGGCACATGCCTGCTTGACTCTGGTTCATGCATTCTGGATTTTACTCCCCTTGTGTTTATTTTTCCCCTCTTTGCAATCAAGCCTTTCTTCTGGGCTGTCTCTTGTCTTGCACATCAGGGAAGGTGGAATCTTCTGCATATCTCTGCTCAACTCTAAGGCTGAAATCCTAGCTGTATTTAGCATAAGTTAATTCTGTAAAAATTGAGGGCCATAATGCAGTAAATATTTTTCAAGCTGTCTGGGGGGCTCACACTCATGGGAAGGACAGGCTTTGAATAAAAATGACCAAGCACATCATATTCTGAGGTAACATCTTGAGTATGATTCTGATAAATCCCAAGCAATTCATTAATGAAACGAGATCATCTGATCCTTGCAGTGTTTCTCCAGGAACCCTTTTGTTTTTTCCCAGGAGGAAAAGAGGCATTATCCAGGGGGTATTGGTAGGCTCATTTTGATGCAGAGAGAACTCCAAGCTCCTTACAGCATATTAAGAAAATTAAAGAAAGGAAAGCCAGCCAACAAAGCCACCCACTCAGTCTGTGCTGTGCACTGAATTTAGGAGCCCTTGGGGCGATCCTGCAGCAGCAGCTGTGTGCTCCTGCCAATGCCTCCTCTCTTTGTCAGCCTGACAGGCTCTTTCAAGTCAATTCCACAGGTCTTTGCTGTTGATCAGTTCTACTGGAGAGCTGCACAACTGCCCCTGGGCCTGGGGAGATTAGTTTGGGGTTTAGCAAGAGACATCAGCCATCAGGGCAATTAAGGGGCTGAGGTACGGACTCATCACTACAGAGGGCAGGAGACACTCTGCTTCCCTCTGTGCAGGTTTGCACTTTTTACCAGACAAATCCAGCCCTGGCCTCATTCTGCTCTTCTGTATTAGTCTAGTCCTTTGAAGCTTGTGGGTATCCCATTGCTGCAAGGAGCAAGAGAGGCAGGGACCATGAAATAATGGCAGAGATTAACCCAGAGATGTTCCAGCTGGGCTCACAGTGCTGCTGGAGAGAGCACCAGCCCCATGTACTCAGAGCTGCAGTGGGATGAGGGAAATGGTGCCTCTAACACCCTACTGCTGCTCTGATCAGGTGTTCAAGCAGCCTGCTGCTGCCATAACACCCAGCTTGAATCTGGTGGGTTTTTTCCCTTGTTCTATGTCTTTTCCTAAAGACTGAAAAGACCCACAATCCAATTCAGTGGCATCAGAATGAGTCCTGAGGCCATAAATTGCTGCGTCCAACAAATAAGAGAAAGGGTCAAACTGTTTGGTTCCTTGGGGTTTACAGCTGTTAAACTGCCAAAGCATCAGAGCAGATCTTAAGCCATGTTAGAAGACAGCGTTGTCAGAACAAGATTACATAAATATGACCTAAGTCATCTCTTGTAACAAGATCATTTATGTGGTCTTATAATCTACTAAAGTCTGTTTAGTAATGTTATTTTTTTCGGGCTCTTCAGACTGGATCAGGCTTAGGGTAGAATAAAGTATCTAGACAATTTTGAAGTAGGAACTAGACTTGCCCTCACAAAATGCTTAATTGTCTCTTCTTTTTTTGGCTGACAATTTTAACAGGCAAAATTGAATGCCACATTTTACCCTCTCCAGGTAATCCTGTGAGGTTCTGAGAAGCAGCTATGGTTTGTGGAACACTTTCAGTGCTCCTTGACTTTGTTTGGAAGAAAAGAAAGCAGCAGAAGTGAGAGTACTCAAGGCTGCAGTTCTGAACTGACCAGCAACTCTGGTTGACTCTGTCACTGAAAGTCTTTCCATCTTGACCTCTACAGGGCTGATTTTTAACAAGTGTTTATCTTTAGGGAAGAGTGGGCTGGGGATGGACTGTCAGTGGCACAGACCTTGCTAGTGACAGCTGAGAGAGAACAGAAAAGTTTCAGAATTTTACTCAACACCTAGCATTTTGTGGCCACTTGCCATGTTTCCAAGCGCAGTCGGCTGCAATGAGCTTTCATGAGTTTGTTTGGAAAATCCATCTGCTGGTTTTGGCCCCAGAGATGCCAGTTTTGCTGCCCTGCAAATCTGGCCATTGCTATCTCAAGTTGAACACACTAAAATAGCAGACTCCAGTAGCAGCTTGCCAAAAATCAGCAGTGCTAGAGACCAAGATCAGGCATTCTGGCTCCTGGTCCCACATCCCAGTCACTGGGAATGCCAACTTTAATTATGTTTTACTGGCAATGTATATCTATATCTTTTCAGCACTGAATTGGGATGCTGTGCTCCAGCCAAGCACCAGCAGTCGCATATCCTTCAAAGCAGATGTGAATCTTTTTATGAGGAAAGAGCAACAGCTCATAAAAATACATAGGAAATCCCAAACACTCATCACTTAGCAACTTTCTACACTGAACTGATTGTACTTCTAGACTGCTGATTTGTGACTGACTATTCCAATCACATCAATTTCACTACATATTCTCCCTGTTTGAAATGCATCTGGAGCATTAGGGTCTGGAGCTCTTTGGTGTTCAGAGGCCTTGTTTGCATGGTCCAAATGTGGAAGTCTCACAAAAATAGTAGGATGGTGCACATGAAGGGCAGTGGTGCAAATGTACCTCCTTTATGTGGAATAGCCATAATAAATTTGAAGGTTTCCATCCCAGTCAGTCCTGTCTAATCAGCAGACACATTCAAATGGGAAAGAAGGTCTGCCTCGTGGTATCACATGGTCCATCTTCTTACCCAGTAGTCCCAGAATGTTTTACTATGGCACAGTTTTCCCAAACCTTCATGAAAATTCCAATCTTAATAGATGTCAAATGTCATTTGAGGCTGTAATGGCAGAAGTGTCTCCAGTATCCTTACAATGGTGTGAGAAGGATTTTTATTACTATATAATTCTGGAAAGCAGCTGAAATTTTTGGGTACCAGAATAGTCAGAGTCTTATTTCATCGTAGCACAAAGGGCACTCACTGTTCCCACACCCTGCTGATGTGTTTGGAGGGGGCTGCCAAGCACTTGTGGTCCTCCACCAGAGACTTCAGTCCCCTCAGTCAGATCATGACATGCAAAAGGAGGTATCTGGGAAATCTGGAGGGGTGGAGGTGTTGGCTGGGATGCCCTGACTTGGGTCAGCGACTGACAGAGCAGTTTCCTCTCATACTGGGAGAACCCATCTGGGAGGTTCTTGACTGCTGTTCCCACTGCTTCACGTGGATTTGTGTTCCAGCCACACCAAATTCCAGATTAATTATTTGTGAAACCCTGGGCTAACTGGAGGAGGGAGGGAGGGAATGGTCAGGAACAATGGAGGTTTTTTTAAATCTTCTTTAAATCAATTACTGTCTGTGCTTACCATGCACATTAAAACTGGAGAAAATCCACCGTGCCTTGCTCTGCCATTTGAAGTATTTGTTGCCAGTCATTCTCAATTCCTTTGCATGCAGCCCCTCCAGCAGAAGCGTGGTTTTCTCTGGAGCTGACATTAGCACTGTTGCACTGGGCTGGCAAAATGCGGTGAGGATTGTGTTCCCTGGGAGACTGGCTGTTTTCCATTTATTTCACTGCTCTGGAAACAGGCCTAGCTGTAATGGCCTAACATATCTTAAAATGGGAAAATTACTTATTCAAGTCAGTGAGCATATTTTCATTTTAAAAGAGTAACAAATTAAATAAACTCCCTGCATTTTGCATTTGAGACCTCAGTGTTTCATCTGCTGTAATCTAATTCACCCATTCATTTCCTGCACATTCATTTTATCCCATTATTTGAGATTTCCTTTGCTTTTAATCCTGTGTTTTGAAGAGACCAAGAGTTACAGCAGAGAATAGATGAGAGACTAAACGGTAAATAAAAGAACAAACATGCTGTAATATAGCTTGATGTGTTTCTAATCAATCTGCTTATTGCAGCTGGATCCTTAGTTAGGTGTGCAACTTTTCTGTCTCAAGTTGATTAAAACTTTTTTAAAAATAGGTGAAGTGGGGCTCTGTGTACAATTCACCAGGTACCAACTGTTGGTTTAGTTTTGGGGTTTTTTTTGTTTATTTTTTACAATAGCAATGATGGTTGCAGGTTTTAAAAAAACAACTGAAATGATCATGGGGACCTAAAGACTTTTTTTGGGGTGCTTTTAACCAACCAAACTCATGCAATGAGAGCTCAGTTAGCACTGAAATATTTACCTGTCTAGCTGGGGACAAATTGCTGTGTGATCAAAAGGTTTGATACTCCAAGAGAATCAATCAGCCCTTCTCTTTCTGTGCCCTTCAGAAATAATGCAACCAGGGATGTCCTTCCTAGAGCTGTCTCACCTGCCTTGGTTGGCTCTGATATGTTTTGTCATGGGCAATTTTTGTTTAGTTGTTGTCTCCCTTGAGAGCTTCCTGTCCACAGGAGACACTGGGGAGAATTGTTCACTTCTCTGCATTTTCAAAAAACTTGATTGTTTTTCATCATGTGGCACCCGCAGGCCTGTGCAGGTCCCCTCTGAGCCTTTCCTGGGGGAAGTTTAAATGAAGTCTGAGCATCAGCAGAGGAAACAGGAGAAGAGTCTGACCTGAAAAGTGGGGTCTGACGGATGCTCACTGAGGTTTTGTGCAAGGTGCTGCATCCCTCTGAGAGCAAGCAGGCTTGCCCTCATTTTCCTTGCACTTGGGTGTGCTGAGGATGGCCAGAGAAAGGGTTTATGGAAAACAGACACTGTTCTGGATCTTCCCAGTCTCCCTGATTGCAGAAGCTACTCAGAGGGAGGCATGTGGATGCAGATATACACCAGTTTTGGCATTTGGAAACTGGTGACATAATTCAGGCATCAAATTTTCCTTCATCTAACACCGTAAGCAGGTGCCTGTTTTAGCTCTGCAGTGCTTCTTCACCAGCCATATTAGGTTTTCTAAGTTCGATGAAATAAACCTTGGGTTTGCCGTGGACTCCAAAGGGACCTTTTGAAAGGTAAAGCAACCTATTAATAAAGCATTCAAAATCTATAGATTCTTTCTGGATTGATGTTAGCATCACCCTTCTTCACCCCTTCCCCTGCCCAAGAAGCATGTTTCTAAAAAAGTGTAAAATACTACAAATAAAACACATTTGAGTTTGCCAATCTGTTTTTCCACATTAGGAGGAGGAGCAGAACTGTAAAAAGGGGCAGAGTCGGCATCTGTGATGAGCTGGTGCATATGGACCCCTCTGTGATGATCTTTTGTAGGAGTAATTTTGGTGACAGCATGATGTTAGATCATGTCAGTAACCTCACTGTGAGTCAGCTCTGCTCATTTATCACCCTTCATGTGCTTCTACATGTTTTCTTGCTGTTGTGCTGAATATCAAAGCATTCAGGCTGAGGCATTATTGGACCATTTCTGCCTGTTGGGCTCTGCTGGGGGCTGCACTGAAGGTGCTTTCTCTGGAGCCCACTCTGGCACCGCACTGCTGTGACCTGTGCTGGGCAGGGTTCAGTGGCAGTGTGACACCTTTCCCACCATGCTGGGGTGGAGAAGAGGATCCATCTGTCTTTTTCACATTTTGTTTTGTTGTTTTGGATGATGTTTTTTTCCTGCAGTCTCATGAGAGAGGGCAAAGGCTGAACAGACCAGGGCCCTGTTGCTGAAGGAGAGTCACTTCACAGGCAAATGGTGACACAGTGATGGCTTGCTGTCATTTATTCTGTGAGCTGTACTTGTTCTTTGGAGACAGAATATTCTAACTGCTTGGCCATTATCACCTGATTTTTTTTTCACAGTCACATTAGAAAAAAAACCTCTCCAAAAAAGCCCAACCCTATATTTTTGCTTTCTTATTCTGCACTAAAACATAACTCTAGTGTCATTCACATTGGATTTAGTGTCCTTTAACAGTGTATTTCAATAGTTTCATATGAGCATAAGCTCATATTTATTTTCCATTTCCATTTATTTTCCAATGAATATATCCTATGGCTGTTAGAGCCCAGTTGTCACATTCCCTTTAACCTGCAGGCTGTGGAGAGCTGACTGAAGGATACCAGCAGCTACTCAGCTTTAGGAAATGGGTCTGAAAACATAAATCACTTCTTTCTTGGCATACACTAGATACAGTGCAGGGTATGTTTGCATTAGCAGTTGCCATATTGCATTAGGATCTGTGCTGATTAGATTTTCACTAATAGGAGCAGGGCAAATGTATTATATAGTTGCACAATTAAATATATTGTCAGACTGAGGGTGAAAGGATGGCGTAATGGAAAAAACGGGGATAAGACAGACTTTTGTTTGGAAGGAGCAAATGTGGAGAGGTCATGTTAGAGCCAGCAGGAAGTTTAAACAGAGTTTAAGGAGGTTGATTGGGGAAATGTCTTGACAGAACAGTGGAAATGACATGCTATGGAAGAGGGAATGATTAACTTGCTTGAGAAGAACCAGCAGATAATTTGAGCTGGATTGAGATGGGCACAGAGGTGCCACAGGAGCTAATGTTGGAGCAGATGAGAGGTGCTGAGCTGCAGAAGGCAAGAGAAATTTGAGAAAGCGCATTCAGCCTTGTGAAAGAATAATGATAAGGAAGTGACTCAGAGTAGAAGGGGTTTGGTCCAGGTTTGGTGCAGTTTCGGTGAAACTTGGGTTTACCTAGAAAGCAGTTTTTTAACAGAATGACATTTTCAAGTCAATGTGGCTGTGTCTCTAATACTTGCAGTTGTGAGTATTGTTTTCCCTTTTCCTTGTTTTCAGTTCTTTCCTCCCTTTCACTTGCAACTATGAAAAGCTCCTTGAAGTTAATGTAAAGACTCTGGTGGATTTTTAGTGGACTATGAATAAGCCTCTTCTTGTGTCATGGCTGAATGCTGATTTCTGAGCTGTTCTGGTTCCAGGCAGCACCTATAATTGCATGTTATTATTTGAAATATAAAGATTTTAATTGCTTTCCAGAAAGCTTGAGAGGAAAATAATCCATATTGTTTTGCTTCTTTTAATTGGAGAACTTTTCCACACTGTAACGTGTCTCAGTAGGCCCATTCCATCACATTCTCCATTTTATTTTGGAGTCTCTTGAAGAGTTAATACTTCATTATTTGGCTATTTTCCTTGATCTCCAGCCACAGAGGTTTGTGTTTTTAAATAATGCTTGTCTTATTTTTCATAGCTGATGTGACTGATTCAGGTTGGATTATTTCCTTTGACCCAAACTGGGGCTGCAGTTCGAAGAACCAACCAATCTGTGGGCAGCCCTTTTTTTCTTTAATAGCAGACTAATTGGCAGACCAATTAATCTGCTCATCTGTGAAAAGAAAATTTATGGCAATAAGTAGTTCTATTTCCAGAAGTCATTCTCTAAAGTAACATTACAGTGGCCTTGTTTACTTCATGCCCTGCAACACGATCCAGTGCTTCAACAGTAGCACAGGTCAATTAGTGGACAAATTAAGCAATTATTAGCCACTAACAAGGGTGACTGGCATCATTACCCTTCCTGTTTACCAGCAAACTGTTATTTTAATACAAAGATCAACAAATAAATTAGGGCATCTGTTGTATTGCCATGTCTGCCTTGAAGTAAATGATATTAAATGGGCTTTGGTTGCTGCCAAATTCTTAACCCCGGCCTAATGAGATACACTGATATGTCTCTTGCTGATTACAGAAGCTGTAAAATTTAGTTTGTATTGATTTATTAACAGGAGGACCAAGTTCTCTGCAATGTTTTTTTTTTGTTTGTTTGTTTTTTTTTTAATAGTCTAATATCTGTCTTTTTATTTTAAACTTTATTGATCCAGGCTATTTCAGACAGTCCAGAACTATTGGGTTCCTCTGAAAGACAAAGCTATTTCCTTGTTGCATTGATTATTTGGGTACTAACAATAATTTTAGGGTGAGGTTTGTATATGTAAATGTATGCTTTTGTCTGCCACTTCTCTCATGCTCCTTAGAACTGCCCCTACTTCCAGGTTTGAATTCTGAGAGTTATTTTTAACTCTTCCTTTGTATTTTTACAGTGGGGTAAGGGTTGACTGATTGTCTTCTAAATAAGAAAATCAAGCAAACCTCCTTTTGATGGGGAACTTGGCTGCAGCAGCCCCGATGGATTGGGGTGCCTGGGGAGATGCTGGGTCTTGTTTGACACCAAGCTCTGGGTGCCCAAGGCCAGGCTCCTTCAGCTGGGTGCAGCAGAGAATCAGGCAGGGCAGAGCCTCACCCCGTTGCATGTTTATATGCAGCCTTCCATGCCACAGCGTGCTCCTGGTCAGGGAATAGTAATTGCCTGCTGAAGCTGAAAACTGCAGCTTCCAGTTGCCAAGAGGCTCCTGCCAAGCCCAGTGAGGGAGGCTGCATCAATAACGGGGCAAAATGAGCCCGAGCTGGACAAGCCTCTTCGCTGGCACAGTGACAGCCACAGCAAAGCCCTGAGAGTTTGGGCTCTTGTGTCACCTCCTGAATGAAAACCTGGTACCCCAGAGATATTCAGAGTCCTCCCTGCTGCACGAGGAGCTGTGGCATGTGCCGTGTGCCTGCTTGGGGCACTGCCAAGGCCTTTGGTGAAGTGATGGTCCACAATGCACACGATGCAATATTTACGCCAGCTTTATTTCAGCTCGAAAGGTCTTACCCAACCTAGGATAAAATTTGTTTCTGAAGTTCACACCGATTTCTGAATAGTTAACTCCTCCAGAACACAAACTGGTGTGATGTTTGAGTCTAATTGCAAGCTCTTTCAAACTAAACCCAGCACAGTGTCTTGAGAAAGCATGGCCCAAGTGAGGGGTTGTTTCCCTTTAAGTGATTTGGAGCCCTCCAGGTGCTCGTACTGTGGATTATGTTTCAGACACTGCCAGGAAACAGTCAGAGCAGCAGTTTAACATAGCTAAGCTTTTCATGTTTGCATACAGTTAGGAAATCTGGTTATTCAGGATCCAACTGTGTCCCTGTCGTTCCATCGTGTTCTTGCTGTTGGATAATGAACAAAAGTCACAACACCAGCCAAAAAGCAGATCGATGTTCGGTTTCCTTCATCGAGAGGAGGTAATTGCAGGAACATTTCCTGAGAAATATAATTATGTATATGCTAATTTCCCTCAGAAATTCAGGTTTAGTTTCTTCCCAAGTGGAAGACCTGGTTACAGAAAGTTCTCTTCAGGTTTAGTCACTGAGATATGAAAAAATTGCTGATGTTTAGAGTCAACTATACCTTGATCATCTCAGACATTTCAGAAGCCTCATTTTTCTCCATGTGCCTCAGCAAATTAGAATTCATTCCAACAGCAATATAGTTTCAGATTTGCTGGTATTTGAAATACAAAGTGGGCCTCAAGAAATTAGCTAAATGAAGGCGTTGTGCAGAATGTGAGATTTTGGTCTCATCTTCAATGTATGTTTCAGCCAAGCTGTAAACAAGTGCATTTAACCTGGCATGAGCATGGGGTTTAGGGGCTTTTTTTAATACTTTGATTGAATCACAAAAAATCAGGTCCGAAGTCAGCTAGTTAGCCCAGGCCATCTCTTCTATGCTGAATTGTTGCTTGTTATAGCTATTCCCTAAGGCTTTACCCTGTCCAGTGTTAAATGTTTCTGATGATGGGATTCCACTCTTACCCTGGAGAGACAATTCCACACTCTAATAGAGCTCACCATTAGTGAAATTTTACTGATGAGCAGCCTTAATTTTTCTCTGCTTAATTTTATCCTGTTACTAGACCATAGTGATTGATTTATTCTGGGGAAATTCAGTAAGTGGTTCCTGCTTCACAGGATGGACCTTACAATAAATAGCAAATTGTCATGACCTATCTGTGGGTGTCCTGAGATTACACAGGAACTCAATTTATCTCAACATTAATTCCCTGGAAGCTATTTCTGTCAGTACCAACTCAGTGGAGGGATAAGCAGTGAATTTAGCTGCCAGATTCCTGTCTCCTGCCCCAGCTCCTGCCCTGGGCTGAGGCAATGTTTCGTGGCTCCCCGAGCACAAGACTCTGGTGCTGTGATGTGCCCAAAGGAAGGGCATTTAGGATCTGCTTCCCCATCACTTGTCTGCGTTCCACATTACAGGAGCTGATGATGTGGAGTTACTCCAGGTTTTTATGACTGTAAAATAAGTGAAGAATACGATCTTATAAATTCCAGTCCACCAGTGGCACAATATCCCTGTGCCCAGTGCAGATATTATGTAACTCTCCCAATTTTTGTGAGGCATTTTACACCTCTTTGTACATACAGGTGATCTGAAACCTGTGTTCATATGTCAAGGGTAGGTGTGGGCATATGCTGAAATGAATTTGAGGTGGCTCTGCTCAACAAATTGCCTCTCACAAGGTGAGCTGCAGTGTGAGCAGGCTGGCTGTGTGGGGTATCTTCATTTCTCCTCTTAGGAGGAGAAAGGTTTTGTTGTTGTTGCTCAGCTGATGAGCAGTGACCTCTCCCTCTGTGGAAACTCAACAGTGTCTGGTAATGCAGCCATGGTGTACTTGCATTATGAGGCCAGATTAAGGTGTTTCTCCTTAAAGTTCTTGGAGTTTTGAGCAGGTGGCAGGTGCAATGTGATTGCAAGTGGTTTGTTCTGTTGAAGAAGGAGCAGTGCCAGGAACCAGCAGGAATTATCATTCTGATATTTTGTATTTGAAATTTCAGGTAGATATCTGGAAATCATTGATCTCATAGACACCCTCCCTCCAAACTCTTGTTTTTCATTTTTTTCTCAGGTATAATTGATTTCCTCGTGAGCCACCATCCAATTGCCAAAGTACTGAGAGACCACCTGGTGTTCAAGATTGCTCCCATGCTCAATCCTGATGGAGTTTACCTAGGAAATTACAGGTATGGTGTGGGGAATGATTTTGTGTATTGTTATATCTGCCTTATACACCTTGCACTGTTCTGTCATTGAATTTTATATGGCTTGTTTCAATTAATTCCTCTGAAACAGAAGATTCTCACGTGGCCATGTGCTTCCTGAAATTCCCACCTAGGAAAGGGGCAAATAGAAAATTTGTTTGCTTCAGGAGGTAGAGAGCAGCTCTCCAAGACAGCAGGGTGTATGCTCTGCAAGCCTCCTCTAGGTGTGGGAGTTAATGTCAGCTTAGAGTTAGACCTTAGCTGCGTTTTATAAATGCACTCATTATGCTGCTCATCAGCCTCTATGTAAATGTGTCAGTCAATCACAGCTCCCTTAAACTACCCAGATCATCCATTAAAGTCACAGATTTCACTCTGTTATTGTACTGTAATAGATAGGGATACATGGAATGGAATAATCATTCCACCCTATGCTAATTTAGCTTCATTTCAGTATCTGAATTACTACTTTAGCACCTCCTCTGTCGAGATCGTATTCAGATAATCTTTTGTTTTCCCTAAAATTGTTTGCTCTTAATGCATTTATTTACAAAATAAATGTGCTGCTGGAGGTGATAATGAAAAGCAGTTGATTAGTTGATGATTTGTTTGTGGGGGCAATTACATGTACCACACAGGTCTCTGGAGAAGCCCCTGAGAAATGAAATATACTGCCTGTGGTTTTGCTTACAGTGCAAGACTAAATAACACAATTCACTTTGTAGCCAGGCTACCTTGAGCTCTGATCTAATTAGGTATTGCATTGCTAAGCAGAATGAGGCTGGGTTATTGTATGGGTGACGAGACCACTGAGGAAGGAGATGGAAGGTACAGAAAATGGGGCTGCTGGCAGCTCTTTGTTGAGGAAACAGCCTCAAGTTGTGCCAGGGGAGTTTTAGATTAAGCATTAGGAAAAAATTCTTTACTGAAAGGGTGGTCAGGCATTGGAACAGGCTGCCCAAGGCAGTGGTGGAGTCACTGTCCCTGGAAGTGATCAAAAAATGTGTGGATGTGGTGTTTAGGGACAGGGTTTAGCAGTGCTGGGTTAATGGCTGGACTCAGTGGTTTTAGAGCTCTTTTCCAGCATTTATGATCCTGTGATCTGTGCTCCTTATCCCTCCTTTTCTTTGCTAATTGCTAAACTGAAGCAGCAGGGAGTTGGGGGGGTGATTTCAGCAGTGGTTCTGTGTGTTCTAAGTGAAACTTCCAAGAACAAGTGGAGTCCTTCCAGCTGCAGTGATACTCACTCAGCTCTTGGCAATCCCAAACCAGACAGTGACACTGCAGTGGTGGTGTCTGACAGCACCAGGAATTCATCAGAATGTGTCACCACACAGGAATAAAGCCCCAAAATGGCTCTAGAATCTGACGCTACATCACTTTCCTTTCTGCCAGGTGCCTTGCACATAAGCAAACTCCAGCTGCAATTAAGCAGCTTTTGTTTTCCCCATAAGTTCACTTGCCCTGTAGGGTTTTTCCCCTGCACTGTTATTTATAGTTTTTGCCCTGTAGGTTTTCCCCCTGCACTGTTATCTATAGTTTTTGAGAGACGTGCAGCTTTATAGGCATTCATGTGGCTCAGAACCTGAAAAGCCTTTTGGGAACCCAGGTAGTAGGAAAGGGCATGTGAATTAATTCGGAATTGCTGAGCCTGATGGTGTACTCCTGGTTTAACTTTCCATGATATGCAGGATTTTCAACCCTCCTGAACTAAAGAGAATTTTAATGAGGTAGTTGAAAAAAACATTTGATTTTCTTGCAATTCTTCACTGTATTTACAAATGGCCTAATGTAACTAATAACTTAAAAATGAGGATAATAAGCAAAATGCTACCTATTATCTTGAGAAGAATATTAAAAAGCCTAGTAATGTGCCAGCATTGCAGTTAACTAGTGCTGAGTGAATAATTTACAGCAAACACTTTATTTCCTGCTCATACAAAATCCACAAGCACATCACAATTTGTTTACTTGAATTTACTGGATGAATTTCTAAATAAATCTCTAAGGATCACTTGCTTGTATTTGAAAATTTGACTCTGAAGTTTCTCAGTGATTGGCCAGATAACTCTGCTTCATCTCCTTTGGTCTTTGTTCAGATTAGCACATAAATAGGACTTTCAGAAGTCTTCCACGTAGTGGGGTCTAACACAGATCTGTTGGCTGGGGACACCCCCTGCTTTTGCAAACAGGGGTGCCACATGCAGCAAGAGCAGTTTCAGGCATTTGAACTTCTCCTTGCTGTTATCTCCCTCTTTCTCAAAGCAGCAGCTGGTGACTATTTCTTTGGTTCATTGAAGGTTCACATTCAGAGCTATGCAAGCTAAGATAATGAAATGGGTGATTAAACCTCATGCTTGAGTTTGTAAATTGATCTCCTGCCAGTGTGAGAGAGGTTTTCCTTTTGCCCCACCAGTGCACAGCCTTGCACAACTGGCACTGTTGGATGCACTTGGCTGTCCTCTGAAATCCCAGGCACAGTGGGCATCAGGAACAGCCTGAGTGTGTCAGCAGCTCTTGGAGAAGGGATGGGATGGGATGGACTGGTTCTCCCGACATCAAAACAGGAACCAACCACTCCCTAAGCCAGGGTGATATGGTAACAGTTGGCTGGTGAGGTTTTCTGCATTGATATTTTCTTTCATTGAGGGTGTGAGTGCTGTGCTCTCCTCCAAAATCCTCCTTCCTTTGTTGTTGTGAACTGAGGTTTAGGAGTTTAAAGCCAAATCTGCAACGATGCCACCAAGAACTGCTTGTTTTCTACAAACTGTTGCTCATTCTCAAGAGAACAGACAAAATGGGTTGACTCTGACTTGCATGGGGTGAAATGCTCATCACCAGCAACAAGTGAGTTCAGTACTGCAACTATAAAGCACAGACTCATCTGGGAGGAAAGTTGTTTATATCTTGCATGCACATTCAGGTGACTCTAAAATAAATGGTCACGGAAATGAATGTCAGAGCTTAGTGTTTCAGAATAAATGGAAATGGATGCTAAACTCTGCTGATTTATTCAAGTTTACTCAAGAGTTTAAGAATTTGTGGACCTATGCAATCAGGAATGAAAAGACAAGGTGCCTTGTGGGATGTACGGGGTGATTAAGCAGCACCTTTAATTGAGAATGTTTAGAAAGTCTATACACAATTTGAACAAAAGTTTTTGTGGTTTTTTTTTTTTTTTTTTTAAACTCTCTTTTCAGTGAAAAAAAAACAAACTCTCCAAGTCCTTTTTTTGCTGCATGAATATACCCAGCTCCTTCTGAAATACAGAATCATGACAGGTACCTGCTGTTCACTGTGGCCAAGGATGTAGAGTCTTTCCCAAAACAGGAAGACAGGCTTCACCCTTTTCTTGAAGTCTTTAAAGCCTGGTATTATTACACTCCTAAGCTTTGCAGTTACAGTGTGTAGAAGATGTTATGCTGCATGGGCTTGTTAATTAAATTACCCAGGAAGATGCCATTGGTTGACCCAGCTAAAATACAGAGTCTTCAGCATAATTTGCCACCATTTCTAGCTGACAACTTGTCCTCAGCTCTCACCTGAATAGAAAGACCCCTTTTGCTTGGGGTAGTGCATGACTTGATCTTTAGCATTAGTTTGAAAGAACATGGCACAAAAATAAAAATATTTGTGAGTTTCTTCATAACACTAATCTCACCCTCTCTGATGGATTAAACTGTGAAACAGCTTTAGGAAATAAAGGAAAACTAGTTCAGGGAAGAGAGATTTCTTGACTTTTCTCCCTGTTTGCAGTAGGGCATTATCATATTGCCATCCCCAGGGAGGAAGGGGTAGACTAAGGGGGGGAAAAAAAGTGTTCTTGATTTAAAAGTCGTGCATCCCCAGGCTTGGCCTGAACTTTCCTTTATCGAGAGCTTGTTCTTAAGCTGGCATTCTGCAGCTGAATGCTGAAATGTGTCCCTGCAGGCGAGATGACTGTACCACACCGTCTTAGATTAGTTCCAATTTGTCAGCCTCACCTTTCGGAGGCAAAATCCTACACTGGCACCAAAAGAGATGTGTTGCTTAGTCTGGGGAGCTCTTCACTGAGGTATCCCAGAAATGCCATGACAAGGCAGATGAAATATCCTGACCGTTCTCTAAAGGCTCTGTGGCATGACCCAGTGAGCATTCCCATTCCTTGGCTTTCCTGTGTTCCTTCTCTGGGAGAGCTGTGGCAGGATGAGCCTTTGGTAAATTAAAGCCATGAATTAGCTGCAATGTTCTGAAATGCCATCACTGCTGTGTCCTTCTAGCCCGACTGTAGGGACTGCAAGGATTTGTGTGAATGGGGACGAGAGGGCACACACCAATTCTAATCCCTTCTCATTTTGCTGTCACCAAAAATATTTTTGAACTCAACACAATCTTTACTTCTTGCTTGTGAAAGGGGTTAACAAAGTCATTTGTTGGACAGAAAGGAGGCCAGCCCTACCCAGACTGGAAAACCAAATTCACCATAAGCAGTGTCAGTGTCCATATGAAAGCTGTGTTGGGATTAAATACTCTGAACAATGTTATGTTTTTGTCCCAGAAATGTAGTTTTGTAAATACTGAAATAGTTTGTGGAAGGGAGTTGAATTTAGCAAACTGTTCCAAGTGAAAAAAAGGGAAGGCTTGAGAAATATTTTAAATTATTCATACCAGCATTTTATAAAGGACAATCTTCTTTCATTCTTGTTTGTTAACGGCATGATTTGTTTAAAAGCTGACCTTTTCTAAACGTTCCTTTTGAAAGATTTGAAATACAATCAGAAAACTAGGCTTTGGATCAGGTGAAATATTACAGATTTATCCCAAACCTGTTTTTGTGGATTTTGTGTCCCTAGAAATAGCCAAAAATTCATGTTCACGTGTAATTAATAAAGGTTTTTTAACAGTAAATGCACATGTGGGTTTTATCCAAATTATTTTATTATTTATGTCCCTTTGGGGGGTGGATACACCTATACCTGCATACATATGTGTGTGTGTATGTATGTTGACAGTGACTGGATGTGTCAGGTGGTTCTTACTATCACTTGTTCACTTGTAAGACACAGCTCCACACGTGCAGATTATCATTTGCTTGTCCCTTCATTATTTTTCACCTATTTTTCTGGCAGAGAAGGTTTTTTTCCCCTTAACTTCATTTAATACGTGTGAAATTCATGCATTTCCTTAAATTGAAAAACAGAGTATCCATCTCAGATGACAAGATGAAGCTCTCAATGGAGTTTATTTTTCCTAATTAGGTGTTTGTCATTGTGTATTCTATATAGCAACGTATAAGTAAACAATCGTGGACCTTTTGAATAAATTTATTGGTTTTATTTATGTTACTGGGCATAAAAAATCTATAATTACCAGGTACAGCCGCAATATAACTGGTATTTAATGACAATTACTTTTTGTTACCATAGAAATGAGTCCAAAGTAGTTACCTATAATTTCTCATTTCCAAACCTCACACATGTTGTATTGCAGTATTACCATAGTAATTGCCTATTAGTCATCATAAAATAAGCAGTTACCCAGAAGATACCAGGATAGTGTGAAATTTCTCATCTTATTCAAAACTTGCAGCACATGCCGCTTCTCATCTTCCTTTAGTGGGATTTTTGCCTGAATGACAAGAATGTCCCTTGTGCATTAACCCAAGGGAAGGAGGGATGTGAGGAGAGAGAATTGTACTCCATAAACACACTGAGTCAGGAAAAGGATGCTCCCTCCTCAGAACATATAGAACTGTTTCTCATTATTGAAAAACAGGGATTTCTCAAGCCCACGAAATGGAGGTTTGTTCCTTGCTATGAAATTCCTATTTATATATTTTTTCCAATTCAGCTGTGGCCAAAGCAGAGGCTGCACACCCTGGGGAGGTCTGTGAGCCCAGCCATGTGTGCCAGACCCCCCAAGCCCAGGATCCACCAATGCAGCCACGGTGCAGGAATCACATGAGCTCCATGCACTCCTCCTCAGTGCCCCTCTTCCACCTTGCTTGACTTTTCCATTTAGATTGCATGTTATTGAGGCCAGCGAGTCTCCCTCTGAGCCCGCCTAGATCATATTTGGGATCAGCTGGGAGTAGCCATTTCTCCGTGTGTCGCCTTCTTCCAGGAGGCTGGAGGAGAGGGAGAGGCATGGCAGAAGCTTTCTCCTCCCCCAGCTCTTGCTTGGCGTTGAGGATAGGCCAGGAATCTTCTCTTCTGTCTTCCTCTCATGTCTGGCATGTCCCAGCTCATGTGCTGTGCCAGGTTGGGGCTCTGGGAAGGAAATTCAAGGCTGGATCCACAGCTGTGACCCAGCTGTGCTCTGGGCAGCAGCAGTGGAAAAGCCCAGGGAGCAGCAGAGTTGTCTCTGGCCCTTACATCCACCTGGTTTGTAGCACTGCCATTCCTTTCCTGCCTGGAAGTTTTCTGTCCATCGTGGCTTTTATTGCCCAGAGAGTGCTGTCACCACAGGACAGCTGCAGGGGTTGCTGCTTTGCTCACCGTTACTTAGAAAAATCTCCCTTGTAAAAAAAAAAAAGTTGTCAACCTTTATCTTAAAACAAATCCTAGGCTGGCAAAAGGGTTCCTATCTGCTGCCATTGAAATGCTCTTTATATTGATGTGGTAACTGCTCATTTAAACCATATTACAGCTCCTGAGTATTTTTCAGTTGCTATTGATGTGACAAATTCTCTCGCACAGAGGACTGCACCAATCAATAGAGTCAGTATATGTGCTTTAACAACAAAGTCACATGCCTTGGGGTTCCAGTTGAATCTGAACGTTTTAGTAGCATTAAATAAAGCTATATTTATTTTGCTTTTGGTGCAAGGAAAAAAAAAAATCCCAACCTAATTTAATACAACTTGTTGGAAAGGTTTGAAGGCAGCATTATGGGCCATTTCCACATGTGATGAATACCTAACTAGTGTCAGAGCTGCTATTTTGTTTTTGTAAGCGAATTCTTCTCTTTTAGTTAGATTGATCTGGAACTACAGAGTAGCCTTTTATTTTTAGACGAGCGGGGAGAGAAGTCATAACAAGAAATACTGAAATCATAGCTTTTTTTATAGCTGCCACTATTCCACTGAGAATGAGACACGATGTCCTTAAAGAGACAGGGCTATTTATTTTCCATTTAAATAGCACCATTTGTGATTATTACCTTTGAGCCATTATGCAGAGAATAAGCACCCAGCTCATGAATCCCAGCCAAGTGAATCAAAGTTTTGTACCTAAGTGCCATTTATGTCTGTAAGTTGCTGTAGGAGCCTATTCTTGACCTTCACTGACTTTATTTCTTTAGCATTTTTTTATCTTCCAGAATGCATTTGTAATTAACAGGGGAGTTAAAGCCAGTTTGGTTGAAATATTTGCTTCCCTTTTCTCCTCTCCCAAATAGCTGATCTTAGGTCTGAATAATCCCATCTGGGTTTCTTAGATTTACTTTCAGTTAAGTAACTAAACATATTTGGCTTTCTTCTCTTTTTTAATTTCTTCTATAAATCTGGCTTGTATCTCTAGTGGTTGGAGTTCTTAGTTCTGGTCACAGAAGCAAACAAAGGATCAAATTCTCCAGTGGTTTTTTCTTTTGGTTGGTTGCTTTGCTTTGGTTTTGTGTTTTATTTGGGGTTTTATTATTATTTTTTTAAGTTTGCAAATGACTTAGTAAACTTCTGCCAGCGTGCTGTAGATCTTTGTTTTGGTTTACCCTTGGGAGAGGGGAGTGCCAGTGCAGTGGCAAAGGGCAGGAGAGATGTCCCTTGGGTGCTTATCCCAAGAGGAGATGGTCTGTGATAAGGTGTGGCTGTCACCGGTGGGGACAATCCCCATTCCAATCCCTGTTTGCCTCCTGCCTTCCCCCAAACAGGATTTGGGGTGCTGCTGCTCTGCCGAAGGTCTGGTTCAGGGAGGTGCCCAGAAGTGGCACTTGCAATGAGGGCTGTGACTCAGGAGCATGTGCTGATCCTCCCTGGGCTTTCTTCCCCTCCTGCCCTTGCCCTTGTCTAGTTTTCCCTCTCTAACACAATTTTTGGCCCAAAACAAAGGCGTGGTTCCTTGCAGAAGGCAAGAGCAGCTGGAGCTCAGTGGGGACTGTGCTGACTTTGCCCTGTATTTGCCTTGCCAGCAGCACCACGGAGTTCCCAACCCACCTGGGAGCAAATCCCAGACCCTGAAGTGTTGATGAGGGTGAGCTCCTCTCCCGCCCTGTGTCCTCCTGTCCTGGCAAGCAGGAGCTGCATCCAGCCCCGAGGATGCCCACACAATTGAGGCTATAAACAGGGATTCAGGCTGTGCTCTGCTTACTGAGTGAGGCTGTTCCCTAAATAGACTCCTCCATTCTACCCCGTCTTCAGGAGTAACTTTGGAAGAGATCTCTCTGTCCTGACTCCTGGAGAGGAGTACGGAGTCACGGCAGTACTTGGCAGCACTTCCTGAATTCCTGGAGAAGGCTTTGGGGGGACTTTATTGCTGCTTTTCAATGCTTCAAGGGGGCTTATAAAAAACGTGGGACAGGCTTTTTAGCAGGGCCTGTAGCAACAAAACAACAGGTAATGGTTTTAAAATAAAGGAAAGGAGATTCAGACTAGATATAATGAAAAATTTTTTTAGGACGAGGGTGGTGAAACACTGGCACAAGTTGCCTGAAGAGGAGGTAAAAGCCTTGTCCCTGAAAACTTTCAAGGCCGGGTTGGATGGGCATCTGAGCAATCTGATCTAGTTAAAGGTCTCCCTGCTCTTTGCAGGGCAGTTGGACTCGATAGCCTTTAAAGGTCCCTTCCAACCCAGACTATTCTATGATTCTGTGACTCTCAAAGCACTGAGACCCCGCTCTGAGCTGGTGCAGGGAGCAGAGCCAGGCTACTTCTGTATTTTACATTTACAGGTTACACTCCAGTGCTTGTTTGTGCCAGCAGGGATTGTCTTTGCAACAATTAAGTGAAAAATGGAAACTGCAAGTCAAGAGGGGAAATTTTTTCCTTAACTCTAGAAATTACCAATTAGAGGTCAAATTCTGCCTTCATGAGAGCGCCTACTGTTCCTTCTGGGTGAACAGCCTAAACAGGAAGAGCGAGGAAGGTGTTTTGCCAGTTTTCTGTGAACATAGGAAGGCTCAGCTTGTGATTAGTGTGTATCTCAGTTTCAGACTCTTCCACCCCAAGCAGCACCTCAGAATCTTTTTCAATGTAATTAACATCCCTTTCCTCACTTCCACTCTCCAATTTCAGCAACATCTGTTCCCCTACACAGATTCACCAGCTTCCAGGGGAGCTCCAGATTCACCAGGTGAGGCAGTTGAGGGATTAACTTCTCCTGAAGACCTTTCTGGACAGACATCCTGGAATTTTTTGAAGTTGTGTCCATTTACACGAGATCACCAGCAACTATTGGTCACTCCCATGATCTCTGCAAGAGCCTCTTTCCTTGTAGTCAAGTTTTATAACGCTGTACAAGTGAGGGGTTCAATACTTTCAATTCACAGGGAAAAGATTTATCAACTGTCAATAGAAAAGTCCAGTCTTCCTATTCCAGCTGCAGCTGTGTGGGTGGGGAGGGGAAAATACCATCCAAGTTATTAGGAAAACAATAGCAGCCTAAGGGAATGTTTGTTTAGGTTCCACTTTTGTTGCTTTCTCTTCCCGGGTGACAGCTGTTCTTACATTTTTTTTTTATTTTTAAAATTGCAGCACTTAAAATGATGGCAGCTTGCTGTTTAATTTACAATATTGGTCCTAAGGGCAGCATCGTGTAACGTCAAAACAATCCTGAGACAAAGCTAAATAATAAGCATTCGTTATCTAAACCAATATTGTATTAATAAAACAAGATTAAAGAATTTGAGAATGTGCATCACTTCTGAGGAGTGTAAAGGCAGACACCTCCTCAAAGTTCCCACTCACAGGTCTTGGTCAGCACATTAACTCCCAGACACTGTAATCTCTTTGTGGTTTGGAAGTGCCTTGTGAAGCATCTCTAAGTGGTTCAGAGTTGTGATGTTTTATTTTCTTTTTGGAGAAGAAACCATTTTTCTTGGCTTAATTCTCATAGGGGAAGCTCCCAAAAGAAACATGGTTAAACATTGAATTTAAGGAGCTTGCAAGGCGTTGAGCTCTTGAAAAGTAGTCCTGGTGCTCATTTGAAAATTTAGGTTGTGGCTGTAAAGGAAACTTTATTAAGCTACTAGTACACAACCCTTTTCTGCTGAAGCACAGAGAGATGGGAGACTGCTGTTTCACAGCTGCTTTAAGCTCAGGAAAATGTGTTCTGGGTACCCAGAGGGGCAGTTCAGCTCTGTTTTCCCTCCTGGCTGTGCATCCCTGCCATCTCCTTTTTGCCACGACACTGCTTGTGTGGCAGTGCTGTGAGCTGGAAAAATACTGATCCCACAGAAAACCAACCTGACAAAACAGTTCTTGTTTGGTTCCCAGTGCAGCCAGAAAAGTGGGACCAAGACAGAAGAGAGGAATGAGCGGAGAGGGATCCCTTTTTCATGGCAGCCTGGGTGGGATGGACATAAAGCAATTCTGAATCCAGAGCATAAATTGTAGGTGGCTGTTGTGCAGTTTTTCTGGGGATCTTGGAAATGACAGACAGTGGCAGCCAGTGATTTCTTGGATGGGTTTTGGTGTGTTCAAAAGCAACCATGCCTATATGATCTCTTGCTTAGGATTATTCTTTCCTAACAGCAGCAAATGATTATTTACACTATTTGGTAATAAATTGGGTGACTTGGCATGTCCATGAAGGAAAACAGGGGTTTTTTGGTGCCAGAAGCTGGAAACCAGCTGTTTCCACGCAACTGTTATACCCCACTATGTACACATGGTAAAAAACTGTCCAAAACCCCCTTTTCTCTCTGCTCCCTATAAATACAGAAACCATCATAGCTGTGCTGACATGGCAGAGGGAGCAATTAATCTCATAGCAGATTACTTCTCTGCTGCCCCTGGCACCAGGCAGAGGGGGGATGTCAGGGTGGGCTGGGAGGAGGGAGATGTGACAGCTGATGTGAAAGCTGATGGCTTTGCCTGGTTGGTGCCCAAGAGCTGGAGGAAGAGCTCTCTGCCAGCATGAAGGAGTTGGGATCAGAAAGGGGATGTGGGATTTCTGGACTCGCAGTGTCCAGCCACAAAAGCATTGGCCATCTGTGCCCGTGTGAGCGGGACAGGGATTGTGCCTCCCTGCCCCCTCCCAGGCTGGGAAGGATGGACATTAATGGAGGTGTAGGTGACTCCACATGCATCTCCTCCGTGCTACCCCACTGCGCTGATCTCGGGTTGCACAGATCATAAACCTGCTGCTGCCTCGTGTGCTGCCTGTGCCTGGAATGCTGATGCCTCTCCTTTACAGCCACAGCCACGATGCTGATGTGCTGGAGAGATTAGACAATGATAATGGATGGGGAAGGGGAGTTTTGGTCTGTCTCTTTATCCAAAACAGGAACAGTAAATCCTGCCAGTTTGCAGAGAACAGCTGGATTGCTAACAACACTGGAATGCTGCTGTGGGCGGTGGGGAGGGTTTAGCTTTCCCCTCCCTTTTATCACTGCCACTCAGACATCCAAATGCTGGCAAAAGGACTGGAGCTTTCCAGCATCCAACGCAGCATTTATCCTGGGACTCTGCCAGCTCTGTGGGATCTTGGAAAAGCCTGACCCCTCTAAGGTGCCTCTACACCATGGCCAGGGGAAGAAGAGGACGCAGGGGTCTTGCATTCGATTCTCCAAGTAACACCTGAGTGAGAGAATGTGTTTTTCTTGTTTACAAGACCAATCTCTGCTCATAGAGTGGTCTGAGCTGTGATCTGATTCTCTGCAAAGAAGTGAGTGGAGGTGCATCATAGAAGGGCTTACAGTAAGGTGCCATCTTTGGGACTCTTAAGAACTGAAAGAAGGATGTCACAGAAATGGCCAAAACCTCTCAGAATGGTCACATTTTGTATTACTAATAACAAATTTTGTACATTAGTTCGAATTGGAATAGGTCAGCAAGGGAGCCTGAATGTTGAGGTGGTCAATAATGCAGGGACACTGCCGTGCTGACCAGAAGGCACAATCCTGTCCTGCTAGGTGCTACACAAGTATGTCATAAATGATCCTCACTTTCCCAAAGTGCTTTCAGAGCTAAAAGGGTATGGCACAGCAGGGGGACAAGGCAATCAAGCAAGCTGTTATAGCAGGGGAAGACAGAGCACTAAATATAATAGGATGAATAGTGGTAGGTTTTTTTCCTCTTTTACGTTTCCTTTTCCCCCCTCTGGTTGGTGGCAGGGAACACAATAGCAAACTATACAA
This sequence comes from Pachycephala philippinensis, assembly GCA_013397055.1. Lineage (NCBI taxonomy): Eukaryota > Metazoa > Chordata > Aves > Passeriformes > Pachycephala > Pachycephala philippinensis. Next base: position 715,433 of record VWZT01001193.1, read on the forward strand.
TCAGGCTGAATAACCTTCATATATCAACTGAGAGCAGGACTACTCTAAATTTGGTGAACCCAGGGAAGGAGCTTTCAGTGACAAAATACATTTGAAAAGGATGGGTGACCCAAAAGGTGTGTTTCTTCAGAATAGATTACTTTTAGATGTTCTCCTCTTCTTTACTCCTCGGGCAAATCTGTGGAGCTCATCTCAGCTCCCGGTTCAATCATCATGTACATTCTAGCACCAGGATTTTTGTTACTCTGCTGCAGCTGAGCAGTGTAATGGTTCTACCCATTGTTTTACATCTGGATTAAAGTGTCGTTTTGTGCATCTGGAGATGGGTTTGTTCAGTAGGTTTTGGAATCCACAGATGTTCAAGGCCCAGTCAATCTTTGGCAATGCTTGCTGAGTGAGGAAGCTGCACAGTGAGAATATATATCCCATGCAAACACTCCCAGCAAGTTTTGTGCCCCAGCAGTTGTCCTTGGATCTTCTGCCTGCTCTTCCAAGACTGAAAAGAATCAATTAACAAACTGCCTGTCAACCTCCTTGACTTTCTGCTACGCCTTTGCTAATCTTCTGTACATTTTCAGCTGGGAAAATCTTTGGTTTTAATTCTTCCAGTAGCGTTTACTTTTGCTCCTGCTCTTGATGTGCAGGGAGGAGCTGATGCTGGCGTGGGTTTGTTCTTGACATCTCCATCTTGCTGATGCTGTGCTAACTCGTGTAAGAGAGCGACGGGTCACGAGCAGGAGATAACGCTGTTATCAGTGTGGGTGAGAGGCGAGTGCAATCCTGGCAGACAGCTCTTTCTCCTTACATTGGTCACCTTTTCAATTACAGGTCTGATCTGCTAAAGTTTTGTCATTCTCGTTCTAGTTTCTGTTAATGAAATGCATTTAACTGTCAGCTCTTGTTAAGAGTAACAACACAGCCGAGGATTCATAAATTCCCATGGAAGTCAGATGGCTGCTACCTTAGAAGAACTGAGTCAGGAACTGAGGGGTTTCTTTTTCATCTCGAAGCTGGAGAAGGAGACAACCACAGCTTGCTTGATCAGACAAGCAGAATATTTTGAGCAATGAATCTACCTCAGACTTTTATTTCTGACTCATGTATGAGAAAATATTCTAAGAATCCTGGGGGCCTGAGTCCATTTCATCACTCAGGTTTCCTCAGTGTTTCTTGAATCTATCTCAAATAATTACTTACTACCCAGAATGTTGAGAAATTCAGCTTTCCAAAAGCCAGTTAGACAAGTGCATTGGTGTGTAAACAGTTGTGTTCGGCACAGGTTTGACCTGTTCTAAAGACCCACAAGAAGAGTTTTGGAAAAATTGTTATATGACAAGGCAGTCCTGGAGCTGAGTTTGTTTCGTTCAGCAGAGAGCAGGCAAGGGAGTGAATGATCTGAGGCCAGTATGTGGGGACCCACTAGTCTGTGATCTGAATATTTACCTAAGGAACATATAACTTGGAGTAACAGGAAGGTTACTTCTCACTATAATAGGGGAGGGCTGAATAACAGAGCTGAATGTCTTGGCACAGCTGCTAAAGAAAGGAAGATTCAAGTCCTTAAGGGGATGTGGTGTATTTTCCCCGATGGACCGTTTTTGTTTGAAACAAAAATATTTTCTCAAAAAATCTGTTTGGGATTTTGTTTGTTTTCTTGTTATTTTTCATTGGTTTTGGTTTGTTTTGTTTTGTTTGTTTGTTTGGTTTTTTTGGTGGGATTTTTTGACTTTTTGTGAATGGGAATGGCTTCAAAAGAAGTCTTTATGCGTAAATGGTAGATCAGCAAAGATGATCATAGTAGCCTCTTTCTGGGTTGAAAATGTGATTTTCAAACTATTGTATAGTGCTCATAGTTTTCTTTTGCAATAAGCCCATATACCAAATGACTTCTTGGTCTTTCTTAGAATTAAAGGATTTTTTGACTGAAAAAATTGGACACAACTCATATAAACTAAGTCATTGCATCTAGTTGAAGTATTCTATGAGTTCTGGAGAGAATTTCTTCCTTTCAAATGACAAATTCCATTAGAATCAATGGAAGCTAGAGGCTTTTTCTTTCAACTGTGCAACGCAGAGGGGTTTGTGGTTTGGTATCATGTAAGCTTAATAGGGTAAGGAAGAAACATCATAAAATAAAATGTACTTCCTCAAAAATCCATTTAACTTTGCTGATGCCTCCCTGAACTCTTGCCTCAAGCAGAAGCTGTTGGGCGGAAGCTGTGTAAGCCCTGTAGCTTTTCCAGGTCAGCAGAAGCACGAGAAAAGTCAGCTTTGACCATTTGACCATTGCTGGCATGAACAGAAATAGTTTGTACCTGCTTGTTCCTTGGTGACAAGTTCATTACAGACATGGTGCTTTATTTAAGGTCAAACATGAAAAATATAATTTTTTTTTTATTATAAAGATACAATCTCTAACCTGTAAAATAAAAGGCTGATATGTGGAATTTGAAACAATTATTTAAGTTGGAAGGAGGCCATGACTGAGTGCTGGCATGAACAAAGAAAAGAACGTGGCCACATTCTTTATAAATGGATGTCTCAGATAGTCCACATCTTTTTTATCTAGTCTTGGAAACAATAAAATATTTTCCTATATCTGAGGACATAAATTGTTTTAAACTCAGCTCTTAAATGGTCTCAAAGTGACTTTGACCAGTGGTGAAAGTGAAAGTTAGTACTGAGTTCTGTCAAGAACAGAATATTTTGTCTTTGGTCATCTTAACTAAAGTGACGGCCTAAATTTCTCTCTGTATCTGTGTTTATCATAATGTGTAGCTGAAGAAGTTACCTTGCAAATTAGAATTGCTGCCAATGACAATGATAAACTGATAAAATACAGTAAAAAATGCCAAGTGGTTGTTTACATGGTCGGAATCATTTTAATATAACTGGTTGGTAGTAAGAGCTTTGTTTTATACCAGTCCCTGTCTCTTAAATCAGTAATTCCAGAACACCTCAGGGAAGATGGAGTCTGGACATCAGTTCTGTGCTCTTCCCATGCTCGTGTGCCTTCCTCACTCCATCCTGCTGGAACTGGACGGTCCATGGGTACCTGGCTGTGCCTCCTGTTCTACTCTTGAGGACAACCTTGGGTCTGCCGTGGATTTGGGGGTTTGTGGTTTTCATTTCCAGTTTGTGGTCCTCAGGTGATGAAGTTTATGTTGCTGACCCTGAGACATGTCAAAGGCTTCTGGAGTCCAGACGAAGAGTGTTCAGCAGCTTTTAATATTACAGCTCCTTCTATAGCACCTCTCAGACAGTGAAATAGTCTTGAAATATTTGGCTTTAGAATTTAGAATGCAGCACCTCACTGGTGCCATGGAAAGGCTCTGCAGATATTTGTGCTGCAAATGAAATAGAGGGGCAAGTGGATTTTTAGATGGATGGGGTTTCCTCTTCTGATTGCAGTCTTACAGCTTGTTTCCATTCAGGTGCACATGTTTTGGTGGCCTGTTTGGCATTTCTCATCTCCCACAGCCCCGTCACTGGATTTTGTTCCTTTGCATGAGTGAGCCTAAGAGGACGAGTGGGCCTAAACCAGCTGCAAGTAAAATTTCCCGAGGGGTTGCCTGCAGGCATAAATGCACCAGTGTTGGGACCAGAGCAGCTGCCTCTGTCCTGTTAGCTGAGGATCTGTTTTGGGGCATCTCAGGATATGCAAAATATGAGGAATGGAATTTCAAGAAGTGTGTTCAGCTGCTGGACACAATTATGCCTTGCTGTATTCTCTCTCTTTGTTTTTTCCCTATATTCTCTTGAGACTGTTACAATTCTCCCAAGAACACCATGGAATCCTGAGCTTCTTGAGCTGTTTGTTTAAAACAAAAAAAAAAAGGCAGAAATAGGTGGCATATATAGTTTAAAATGGTACCCTTTGCCTAAAACATTGCTTGTTAAATAGGACTTTTCTGTGGATTATCAATTAAAAGAATCCAAAAATCCAGCTTTCTGGTAAGGTCAGGTTTCTAGAACTAGCTCTGTAATTCTTCTTCAGCCCATGGATGTAGTTCTACATGAGGTTGTATTTCTGGAAGCAGTTGATGCTGCAGCAAATAAGATCCTGGGTGTCTCTGCAAGAAATTATTAGATCTGTAAGTAACAAGAACATAACAGCTGCATGTTTTAAGGCTGCACTGGAGACTCTTCCTAGTTGTCCTAAAAGGTCAACAATCTTTGAGTTGTTTTTAGAACTTACTTTATCTCGAATTAAAATAAGAAAGGAAAAAAAAAATACTTCAGAGGTGGTTTAATTAAATGGGCATTTGCCTGTATAACACACCTCTGTAACTACAGTGTGTAGGAGTCACAGTCTTCTAATCTCCTAAAAAAGCTGAAGAACAGGGCTTTAGAATATAGACCTGAACAGAGGGAAGAAAGTGCTGTCATTTGCTTTTTTTTTATCTCTAAAATACTGAATCCTCTGCCCAGAGATTAGGAGTGAAGGTCTGGCTTTAGTGCTGTAATACCTAATTGAATCACGAGCCTTGGTGTAGTCCTGAGAGAGGACTTAGCACAAATTCTCTTACTGATTTTGGCATTTCAATTACCTTTCAAGCAATGACACTTGCTTTAATTTGAGTACCTGGACCGCAGCTACTCTGGGACATATTTTTAAAGGTAACTCGTGCCTAATTCCCCTTTATTGTCATGGGGCAGAACCTGCTAACAAGAAATTAAGAGTTTGGTAGCCTATGAGTGGGAGACAGGACCTGATGTCTGCCACCCACACGCCAAGTGTGAGCTCCAGCAGGAAACGACAGAAGACTGCCATTAGTGAGAATTTCCGTGGCAATCCTCGACTTGAGAGGAGACAGAGTTCAACAGAGTGTTGGGAATGACTGTGAGGACCAGAACCATAATGACATTTGATTCTCTGGGCACGAGCGGAGCCAGAGTGTGAGAGCTGAAATCTGCTCTGAGTATGGATAAGGAGAGGGGCCTTCTCTCTCTGCTTGCTCGTTACTCTGTGTTGGGGTGATTTGTGTGCTTGCTTCTTGTGCCTGGCAGATGTGCCCCTGCCACTGCTGTGTTTGCCACTATTCGATGTGGAAATACAGAGTGGAGTGAATATTGGATACCTTTTATTTATGTGACACCCTCCTGAGCATTCAGGACCACACTGAGATCCTGAAAGAACTTGGTTGGGCCACTGGGCTAACCCTGGGCTCTCCCCTAGAAAATAAACTTTGCTGTGCTCACTCTGCTTGGGGAGGTTTAAAATTGGGGTGTGAAAAGGAGAGGCAAAGATCTCTGCCTGAGGCCTGGAAAACATATCTTGTAGTATAAGGTAAAGGAGATAATTTTGTTTAATGCAGGAAGCTGATACCACCATCACGCACATTTTCGGTCAGAGGGGCAAGGCAGGCGATGACAGCTTCAGCAGAGGAGGATATGGCAAAAATATTTGGCTTTCAAATAGGAAAGGAAATGTTTCAAATGGGGAAACAAGCTGCCAATGCTAATAGCAATCTGTCACCTCGTGAGGACTGCAGGTGGAGGCCAAACTTTTTCCTCCCTTATGGAGGTGACTGTAGAAGTTTGTTGGTATCAAATGGTCTGTGGTTTTAAAAAGTCACTTTAGATAAAAAGAGGGTCTGCCCTGAGTTTTCATAGTATGTGGATATTCTGAAGTTCATCGCTATTTTTGGGGCTCCTTGAAGTCTAATCTTCTGGCCCAGGTCTGCAAACTGTCTAAAAATCTCCTCCAGGAGTGTGCTCTAGTCCCCAAAAGGTAACCGCATTTTGCAGTACTTGGCACTCTGCTGACCAGGGCTTCCTTCAGCACAAACCCACATTAAGAAGAAATAGAAAACCTATGGAAAGAATGATACAAAGCTTCAGATGCAATAATTATACTCACTTTTTTCAGGGTACTGTTATAACAAGAAATAAAAATGAAACAACATTTACCTTATCCTTTTCCAGGGGCTGATAATGTGGCCATATTAAAAAATAATCTTTGGTTTAATGTTCCATATTCCTTTCATTAACTTTCTTTACATTTCTTATTTTATAAACCTTTAAATTGAAGGTGGGGCGGGGGAAAAGGGATAAGAAGGGCACATTTTGGAGGAAAAAGAGCAAAGGAAAGTTTCCTCCCAAGCATTATGCATTCCTCTGCAACATTAAGAATGCTGCTGCCACTCCATATTGTGGCTCCTTGGATTGCATGTAAATCTTTGGTTGAAGAGCTTTTCACACAAAGTTTTTCTTTGGAAGCCTCATTTCATCCAATTAACTTTTCTGTATCTTTGAAGTTCAGCCAAGATCAGTAAGAGAGTGGCTGCTTCTTCTTGGGAAGTGACATAAGTAGCACAGAAGTCATATAGGGTAACAAAGCTCTTTTATTTTTATTTTTGTTGTTTTTTTNTATTTATTTATTTATTTATTTTTAACTGTAAAAGAGGGAGGGATGATTTGAGAACCCTCAGGTTCAGACACCTTTTGCAGTTTCAATGATTTGGGTGCTGTAGGAAGGCACAAGCAGCTTGGTTTCTTTTTCAGTGGTCTTTTGCTGTGTGCATGAATTGCACCTATTAATGTGCTCCTTTATTCACTCTGCAGTGGTGCTTTGCGTGCTTGCATTTTTAAAAGAGATGAAAGGATCCTTGTACACAAATCTCTGAGATATAGATCGTTATCCAATGGAGAACACAACCGATACAAGAAAAGATGGGTCAGTGAGCCAAAGCTTCTGTTGTCTTCCCCAAAGGGGAGACTCCCAAAAGTTAACCTAATTATGGAGGGCACTGAGGCCGTGGGGTTAACAGCTGTTCAGGAAGAAGCAGAGAGCTCCTCCAGGAGCTGAGGTTAGACGTTGGAAATGGTTCCTCGTGGGAGTATACAGGGAAATTGCTGTGCACATGTGCGTGTGTGTGTGCAGAATTCAGAACGAAGGGTTTAGATACAGCAGCTCCAAGGATGGAAATAGGTCAGTCGGTTTAGTGCTCCCTACGTGCTCCTCCTCTGTGACAGCTCTGAGTAGCAGTTGGAAGGCAGCCTGGGATTTCATTTAGAAGCGTGAACCAGAAGAAAAAGAAAAAGAGAAAGGAGGGGGTCATTTTGCTTGTTTTGATGCCCATGTGTCCCATTTTCAATTATCCCTCTCATCCACTCTCGCTGGGATACAGTGAGATGCCTACAAATGAGCCATGAGAGAATTTCAAAGGTTTGGATGCTCCGTTCGTAAAAACTCAGTGGAAAAAACTGTGCACCTCGTTGGGTTGTAAAACTTGACTTGAAATTGGTTGAGGACAGAATTTCCCTTGGGGTTTTAGTATTTTGAAAATCCTGAAGTATTTTGTGTACCTGATTAGGAGATTATTGTCTTCGTGTTGTCAGATCTTGCCCTATAGATTCTGGACTTTGCTTAGTAGGTATAACACCACCTACACTTTAAATACATTTTTGAATAATGCAAGTTGGATTAGTTTTGTTTAGTCTTGGCCATCTAAAAGTTAGTCACCTATTCCAGACTGGTGGCTTAGAGCTGCCTGTGGTCAGTGGGGCGTTCCCAGAAAGCGATTTGTATCATCCACAGTAAGAGGGCTAAGCTGCTATTTGAACAGATTTCTGTAACCCTGTTAACTTGGGGCTGGGGTGAGAGTGAGATTTATCCTGGCCCTCTTAAGCTGTTTAACAAGAGTCAGGAGATCTGCTCTCCAGCTGCCATATATTTACTGATATCCACGTATACAATTGTCACCAGTTGTACCAATTTACACTGACTGTGGATCAGGCCCTCTGGATTTCTTTTTTTTTTTTAATTTATTCTTCTAAGAAAGTATAATAATACCAGATATGAGTATCTAGGATGTAATTCTGGCTCAGTATCCATACATGAATGGACAGTCTGATTACTTATTAGCAGTGAAGTGTTCAAGAACATGTGAACTGCTGCAGAGGACTAAACCAACATTCTTATATTGATTACTGATCTGCTGCTCTTTTATATCCTCCTCCTTGGCCTCTGTCCCCTTGTAATGTGAATCCAACTCTTTTGCTGTCATTTGTCCCTGTATTTTTGCATCATTCCTCTTCACCCTATCTCTGCCCACGAGTGTCATGTAGTGTCTACATTGCATTTTGGCCAGGGCTGTTTATTGCTCTGAGTAGAACTCCGTTTAATTTCTTAAGATTAAAAGTTTCTAAAGTTTTTGTTATCCCCTCAAACATGAGATCAGGCATCATGGCACGGTGGAGAAAGAAGAAAACAGGGCTAAGGAGGTTTTTGTGATGTCAGATTTGTCTCAAAGGTTAATGATCCCCCCTTGCTGAGCACTGTGTCCACAGTGATAGCTGCAGAGAATGATTAATGCCAATGAAGAAAGGACCTGTGTTGGCAAATTTAAGTCCTGACTTATAATTCAGGGGTTGGGGGCAAGTCAGAAGAGCTATGAACACAAATTTGGGGGAGAGAGGATTTTTTTTTGTTTGAGAATTGTCCCAATTATTTTGCTGATCACCTCGGGTAAGCCGCCTTTCAGTTTTCAGTGATATGCTTGTGTATTGTTCATTACTGAAAAGCAGCTTCAAATTTTTCTGAAGGAGAAGTTGTTAATTGGCCTTTTTTCTGCTTTACATCTCTGAATCTCCATCTGATAGTCATCTTGTCAAAACTGTCAGGGGAAGTAAAAAGCAAACAGGTTTTTTACCCCAAATAATATATTTCTAAGTTTTCTGGTTAAGCTTGAATAGTGCATTCTGTGGAGTGGGGAGGTGTCTGTTGTGCTTAGAGCAAGCAGTGATCTTTGGGTTTATTTATTTCCTTCCCCACACAGACCAGTTAAGCTCTTCTGCTACACTGGAGAGAGTATCAACACTAATTTTGCCTTAGCTTGGCTAAACTTGCCTGTCCCAACCTAGGGCAAGTTGTTTTTTCATATCTGAAGGTAATTTTGCTAACGTGGCAATCTGTGTCTGCTTGGTGAGTGTCATTTACTGTTTAGTTCTGCCTCCATAACTACCTGTGAGAAAACAGGGGTAAATTTGGAATTGGGTTCTCCTCTGATAAATAAGGCTTAGTGAAATATCCAAAATCCTTATACCAGTTATCTTGGATCTTACATATTCAGATTTGTTTCTTGTGAGGATACGTGGGGTTTGCACACATTACTTATGGCTAAAGGTCTGCCTGGACCTGCTGTGGGAATGACCTTGCTCAGAACAGTGATGTTTCCTTTCCTGGCTGTAGCCCAGCAAGGATGCATGCAGTCAAAATTAACCAAATATTTTGCTGCGTATTCCAGGGAGGGAGGTGATTTATTTACTTTTTGTGGAATCCTGATTTCTATTTATGCCTCTGTCAGACAAATGCAGAATGATCTTGGCTGATTCACCCAATCCCCCTCTGCTCCTTGGTCTTAGTTGCAAAGTGAGACTAATTCTGTGCATCTGCCTCACTGAACCATTGGAGGACCTTCCACTAATGCTTGTGAAATGCTCCAAGAAACTCCCTGAAAAGCAAGCCACAGATGTCTGAATTTTAGGAGATTTGATTCAGCTCTTGAGGTACAAAGTCTCCGCTTCTGGAAATGAAGAAAACTGTGTAGAGTCACAATGTCTGAATGCAAAATCTCCATCCCTAGTCACAGGTTATGTGGATTTGTTCACAGTTTGACCTCTATTAACGTTGGATACCTCGAAATAACCCAAATATCCCTGTCACAGCGTGAAACAGCCTGTCTGTTTGATCAGGTATTGCATCCTTGGGGCCTGAGGGGAGCATAACACATCAGTACATCTGTTAACTACAGTGTGGATCTCTGCAAGGGTGGGGAAAATGGGCAGCCCGAGCTGCTGGACATGATTACCATGGCCAGGACAGTGGGGATGGCATGCATTTATGCTTTCTACCTGGCTGGGATTCAGCACACAGTTAATTCCTCGGAAGGTAATTTTGACTTTTTTAGATGCATTTAATCTCTTTTTTTCTTTCCCACCCCTTTTCTACAGACAAATGTTTCTTCAGGGTTTGGGGTTTTTTGTGCTGTTTGTTAGAACATGTTCTTTTTGCCTCTGGCACTAGCATATGGATTTTCTATTTGTGTGACAAACAAGATAGCAGTTTACTTAGGAATTCTTGTTCCACCTGTTGCTCGAGATCCCCAGCTTTAAATCTCACTCTTTAGCTGGAAATGTTTTCAGGCATCCACTGTGACACTTGATGATGTTACAAGAAATGTAAGAATTCAATCTGTGAGCTGCATAATTTCAAGTGGCTGTCCAGATAGCAGATCTTTCTTTTCTGTGGATTTTCCTATCACCTTGCATTGTGCTAAACAATAATGCTAATCCGTTCAATCACCTTGAATATTTTGCTAATCTGCACTTATCCTGTGAAACTATCTCCAGTAGTTAGATAGGAAATGCAAGCTGAGACCAGGCAAATACAAAGTGATTGTGATGTTCTTTTTCTTTTGAAGGAAGCATTTGATGCCATCTCTCTTAAATGCACATGCTTTCTGATTTGATCTCATGTTATTGATAATCACGGGCTATTTTTGTGCCCTGCTTTTGTTCAGGAGCCATCACAAATCAATCTCATGAATCTTGCTTCCTGTCCTGTGGCATTGGCATTAGCATGTTTCTCTGCTCTGTGGCAATGACATTTGCATGGTATTCTTGTATTTAATCTGCTTTGTTGGATATTTTGCTCAGAATGTTTTTGTGATGTTTTAACCTGTGGGGCTTATAGGATTTTATGGTGTTATTTATCTCACTTCATGTATCTTTCATTCCATTATTAGCATATGTTTAGGAAGAAGGTGCAATAAATGGAAGAAGGCAACTGTGTCCTTCATTTGAATAAAACATAGGTTTGTATAAGAACTTAATAAGAAATCATGTAGGGACATGGCCTAATTTTTGAAAGGATGTTTTGGAAAAAAAATTGTGCTATCTTCCTCCATCTGGATTTTCATCTGCTTTCTCATCATTCCTAATTCTGTTGCCAAAGCTACTTTCTCAACTTTAAAATCTTTCTGGAATTAAGTGGCTTCTGGATCTTGACAATGCAACATTTTGATGCATGTGTTTGTCACATCCTGATTAGATTGGTATAACTCCTGCTCTCCCAGGTCCCTCTCAAAACTCAATTCATAAACCAGAGTTTCATACAAGATGCTTCCACTAGGGTGATGAAACAGAGAAATTCAATCATAGCACGCATAGGTTATCCATTTTCCAGAGGCTGATGGGAGAGATTGGATTTTCAGAGCTCTTCTGGGCTGTTTTGTTTTGTTTCCTTTTGTTGTCTTTGCTTCTGTTCTTGTCTTCCAGGCTTCAATAAATTCTCTTTTAAAGTGGAGAAAGTAATTTCCATCTCTTCTTTTCCTGGCCATGAAACTATTCTTTCCATGGGCTTTGACTGCAGGTGAACCATTTAAATTTTGCAATCCTTGAATTTGTTTACCTCCGTGTTCCCTTTCAAGCCCATGCATGGACAGAGTGACCCATTTTGGTTTATTTTATCAATTCTGTCTTGTAAGTTTCAGATAGAGATACCACAACTTTCTTGGCAGGCATTTAGGTCAAGCCAGTGTAGAGAAATCGTTTGATTATGAAGGTAGAGGATTGCTCTTTTCCCTAGAAGCCTCCAGTAATCACATTTTGTGAGCCTTACAAACACGGGGCCTTGCATTCTTCTGTCAGAAGGCAGCAAGAAGCAGCTTCTGAACTGCTCAAAGGTGGGAGCACTGGCTACCAAAATCAAAGAACTAAATGTGTTCACAATGGAAGCCACAGCACTCAGATCCCAGTCCCACCTTGAACAAACCAGGTAACAGCTCTGCTGAGCGGTTTCCTTTCTTGCCTGACAAATACTGAAGCACTTCTCAGGGCAGAGTGTGACTGGAGGGATTGATTTCTCAGCCCTGTCAGGAGGATGACATTGTGCAAGTGCTAAAACAGCCAGAACCTGCACAGTTAATCATTGTTTTATGATGTTTATATGGTGTGGGATACATCAAGCTAATGGACACATCAGCTGGGAAGATGAACTTTCTTCCTTTGTCCATTTACAGCTCAAATGAATGTTTACAAGAACCTGTAACAGAAGCAAACCATCTCCCTAATCACTTCATATTCACTGCAAGATCACTGCACTCCTTGTTGCTAAAAGGTGTAGAAATGGGGCACCATCTCACATGAGTGTTTTGAGTTTTAGTCCCATATCAGCTTGGATGCAGGCAGAGGATGAATTTATGAAAAATAAAAGAGGGGAAAATATAAAATTCAAATAGACTTTGCAGGCTCATAAAGAGACTTAGCTCAGTGTGAGTTCTTTAGAAGATATTTCTGCATCTTTCTCTAGGAAGTTATTAGACTGTTCTTATTTTTCCAAAATCTGCTCACCCATTCCAAATTTTTGACGGAGATTTTAAAAGCTCATTTTTGTTAAGAAGAAAACAACATTTGACGGAGCTGGCTTTTTTTTTTGACAATCTGGGGGGTGGCAGTGGATGAAGAGAATTGTTTTTGCAGACCCACTGAATGAATCAGGAAAGTTTCATCTTTGCTTCGAACTTTCCCAAGGCTTTAAACAGTTTTTGAAATGTTCTCTTCGCTCCAGGCTCCCTAGTTCTCAGTCTCCCTGTGTGTCTTGAGGACACTGTCAGTATCCCCCTCCCACCTCTATATTTTGAGGATGAATTGTTTCATGTTTGTTTATGCTAAGCCATGAAAGCTTGAAATTGGAATTTGTTTGCTCCTCCGCTTCCCATTCATATATGTTCTCATTCATTGTACATTTTTGCTATAGGATTTTATCTCGAGGGTGCTGAACTGTGTGAGGCTGCAAATACAAGTAATTCTGTGAGCCTGTGAAGTCGCCTGTCCCACAGCTGGGTTCTCTGGTGTCTACTGAGGTATGAGCAGCAAGTGAAACTTTTCCTGTGCCTGAGAATTTCACAGAATTATAAAGAAAAAGTGTTTAATGTAGCCCTCTGGAGGTCTTCAGTCCATTCTCAAAGCAGGGCTAACTTCAGTGTTGTGTTGGTTACTTATGGCTTTTTACAGGCAAGATTTGGAACTCTCCATGGATAAAAAGTCATAATGTGGGAGGTTTTTCCCCTCACTTGGGTTCTCTGTTGCCTAATTAAAACTGACTTCATTATATAATCTTTTCAATGGAGATTGAAAGCTGTGGATGTCCCATCCCTGGAAGTGCTCAAGGCCAGGCTGGATGGAGCTTTGAGGAACCTGGTCTAGTGAAAGGTGTCCCTGCCCCTGGCATGGGGTTGGAACTAAATGGTCTTTAAGGTCTCTTCCAAGCCAAATCGCTCCGTGATCAGCTTCCACCTGAACTCTTTCCAGGTCTTTCTGTATAACAATTACCAGAAGATTTAGTTTGCCCTGGTGTTTCATCCTCACCTCTTTTCTTCAACTGTTACACGCCTTCAGTAATTGTTGCATTCTTCTGTACATCTCAGAAAAGGGTATAACAATAAATTTTTCTGACCATTTTTACCCCCATTTGTGTCTATTTTTGAGGGGTAACAAAAAAAGGAAGAAAATGCTCCTAATCCCTAAAGGTTTGAATTTTTCAGCTTTAACATTCTCATCAGGATTCTCGAGCTAATCCATCATTGCACCATTATTCATTGCAATGAGATGTTTCAGTGCTCTGGAACCAAAATGTGTCGTTTCAGCTTGGCTTGGTATCAAATCACATTCTGCTGGTGCGTTGCAGTGATTGATAGAAGCCACACTTTGAGTGCTTTACATTCGCATCCTTCTGCATCCCACAAGCACCCAAATCAGACACCTGACCCGTGTCCCATGGGGTGGCACCAAATCCCCTCACACGTGGGTTAGGAAGAGGAGATGTCATGGGGAATGATGAGAAATGTCTCTTTGCCAGGTAGCTTCCCCTCTGGGGTGTACAGTGTGCCCAACTGCTGGAACTGTGGAAAATTGAAAGCCTCAGTGATTTGAGGCAGGGATTGGAAATGGACCAGAGACCACCACGCTGTCAAATAGTTCCTCATTCTCTGAGTTGTTTGGGCTGAGGCAACACCAGGCAGCGAAGCTCGGGTGGGAAAACTCTGCCCTTTAAATTAACAAGTGATTGGGAAAGACCTGAGCCTGATTTAACTCCCTTCTAAAGCATCTGGGCTTTTTGTTGATTGCAATCAGAGACAGATCAGGGCTTTACAGCTTCTTTGCCATCTTCTGAAATGTTATGTGACAAACAAGACACTGGTATTATTTCTGCTATGAAATGTCTGTTGGTTTATCATAGTAGTGATTCTGGGAAGAACATTTGCATCATTCTCAGTTTCTGGTGGACTTTCCAAAGATGAAATAATCTGCAGGTTTTGATGTGTTTTTTGGTTTGGGTTTAGATTTTTTGTTGTTGGTTTGTTTTTTTTTTGAACTGGCTTGGCCACATTGTGCCTTTGCTAATACAGAGTAGTCACCTGGCAGGTGTTAAAATAATCTAATAGAATAAGGTTAATCTTCTCTCCTTAATTAGACAGCAGTATGTAACACACCCAGTGGGCCAGATAACCTTGAAATTGAAAGTGAGAATAAAGGCAGGTTTGAGAGGAAAATATCTTTACTTACAGGGGGTTAGATAGAAAAAACAAGAGGGAATGTTCACTGATACAACAGCACAACCCTACACAATCCTCCTTCTCCACCCAAACCCTTAGAGAATGTTTCTCAAAAACTGGACTGGGATATCTTGTGCTTATCTTATCTTATATGCTCTTATAGGCATTGCAGGATTGTTTGTTAAGTACAAACCTGTGCAATCTTGTTGGAAATGAACTCCAAAAAAATTCAGTGTCTGTCAGAAAACCTCTCTTCAATTCCATAAATCACTTAATCTCCATCTGTAGAACCTAATATATCCCCATCACTGTAGCACCAAAATACTTCATACTCCTTCCTGTATTTCCTCTCAAAACACCATGGAGAGTTTGTAGTTATTTTTACCAGTGAAGAACTGAGGCATTGCAGTTTAGACCTAGGTTAAATAAGAGGTGATGACATGGCAGTCTCATGATGTCACCCTGAGTGAACCATTGTGTCCCTTGCCCTTCTCCTGTCTTGTGACACCTGGGGTTTTGTTCAGGGCTTTGCATACAACTGTAAAACTTTCAATTAGTTGAAAAGGTAAAGGGAGAGTTCTGATGACATTTTTACCTGCTATCCATTGCAGCAGCAGTAGGCTGCTTGTAGACCACGTGTATGGGAGTGCAGGTACAATAAAAAGGGCCTTCCCTGCCTCCAACCCAAAATAAATGTGTATTTACAGATGCAAAAAATCGTTTTCAAGCTGAACAATTTGTAGATGCAGCAAGGCTATGCAGGAATACAATTAACATTCTGGTTATGTATGGGAGTGAGAAATACCTGAGTGTGTCAGAGCCTTTGCCTAATTATTTGTTGGCAAACATTATAAAAGGGAGCCTACAGCCATGCTCTGGTTCTGGGGGTTAAAATTTGCTTGTTAGGGTTCAGCAGCAGTTCGCCAGTCCTGTGCTGCTTCCCTGTGTGCCAGCACACACCTTCTGGGTGTTTTGGTATCAGGTCAAACCCTTCCTCCAGGATATCCAAGAGGAAAAGGCCTTTGTGATGACGGAGATGGATGATTTCTGGCTGAGCTCTGGCATGGCCTACTGAGGATGTGTGTCCAGCATGTCCTGTGTGGAAATAACCTGATACCTTGTAATGTGGCAAAGTAATCATTTAATTCTATTCAGGAGAGTAAAGGCAGTATCAGGCACAGTGCTGACCCCAACCAGCACATATTACAGCAGGTTTTCAGGCACAGCTGAATGCAGCAGTATCAGGATAGAAAGCCAAGAAAAACGGCTGAATTGGGGTATCACTGAAACCCACCCAAAACTCATTCATGATCCAGTAATGTCTTACCATTTTATAGCAATCTCTGACTGCTCTAATTCCACAAACTTGGATGTTTCTAATATTCTGTCCACTCACATTGCCATTTTTTTATCAGATTTGTAGAAGCCTTGAGTACAGTCAGCTTCAGCTCAAATCAGTGTTAGATGCTGGACATGTAACATGCTATGTAAACCCAAGTTCTCTTAAACAAAAGTCCTGTCCTAGGCCTCTCAGATAAAATGGTTCAAATTAGAGACTGTCTCTTACGTAAGCCAATTTTTGTCCCAATTGCTCTTTTATGAACTGGGGACAATGTGGTTGCCTCTTGTACCAGTGCTGTTGGGAAAATTAGTCCATCAGTGCTTATAAAGCAGTTGTCTCCTGCAGTGCTGGGCACTTTAGAAAAGCCGTGAAGAACTGAATAGCTCTGTCCTTGGAGCAGGCTTTGAGTAGCATGCAGTAAGCAGGAGCCTAGGGTTGCATACTGAACAATAAGGAAAAGCCAAAATATTGAATGGACCACTCATTAATGAACAGTGCAGATCCTGTGCACAGAATAAAGTGAGAGCCTGTGGAAAAGCACCCCGTGCTCCTGCAGTTAAGGGCTGTGTCACAATAATGACAAGCACAGGGCTGAAGGAAGGCTGTGTGTACCTGTGCAGCTGTGGCACAGCTGAACTTTTCAGAGCTCAGCGTTGTGACATTGAGGTTGGCTCCTTTGACTGCAGCTCTCTGTGTGTAATGGCTCTGGCAGTAAGAGCTGAACCATCTTTCGGGGGTGTTCCTATAATGCTGGTCTACAGGGGGAACATGATGTGTCTTTCCTCTTTCCTGAAAGTGAGAAGAATTCCAGATTTGTGTGCCAGGCAGTGTAGGAAATGTGTTGTAATATGCAGGAATATCATCCTGCAACAGCTGGCGTATTCCCTAATTATTTTCAGATGTGCTGTGTGTCTGACTATTTGCACAGTCTGAGGAAGGCCAGAAGTGGGAACAAAAGCATAATTCAAGAGGAGCCATGTCTCCAGAAATGCTTACGTGTGTAGTAGCTGTTTTCTGTGAACCACTGTGATGATGAAACACTTATTTCCACCCAACCTGCCCTCCAGGAATGTAGACAGACCAAAAAAACCCAAAAAACAATACAAATGGTTTAAAGAAGGGTTGCTTATCTGAAGGGAAACGTTTGTTAGGAAATAGAATTAGGACATTGTGGGGAAGTGTCAAGTAGAGAGGGCAGGAGGACCTAGAGGAGTTTGACTTGTTAACAGGGTGGGAGTCCAGTAAATTAAGCACATGTTAAAATTCTCTTTCTCACTGGTTTGCAGCTTGTGAGCAGGTGGCTTTTGGACAACATCAGAAAAGAAAGTTTATATAATACTGCATTATAGACTATATACGTGAGATTTCTGAAGTGCCTGTGCCTACAGTGGAAATATTTTGGGATCCAAAAGTTGGAAAAAAACCCTGTCTCCTGTGTCATTAAGTCAGTGATGTGTTTGGTTTTGAAAAGGCCAAACAATGAATCAGGCTTTAAAATGGAAGCACTGTAGGTGTTGCCAGTAACTTGTTTGGAACACCTGAGTGCCCAGGATTGGCGTGGCAGTGACTCAGATCCAGCTGGGAGCAGGAGTCTGAGAAAGCCTTCCCAGGGCAGGACAGATGGGACCTGCTCCTGTGGGGTTCATTTGGAGTGATCCACACACGGGGACAGGCTCTGCCTGTGGGACAGCTTTGCTAAGCTGGGCTTGCATCCCAGGGGAAGTGCTGGGAACCCTGTCCCACTGAAAACTGGGCTGGGCACAATGCAGATGTGGAAATACGCAGAGAGGGGATGGGTCCTGTGGTAGCTGAGGGGTGAGTGAGCTGCACTGCTGAGGGGATCTCACCCTCTGACACCCCAGGCACCCCCACAGGGTGGAGTTCTCCTGTCTGCAGGATGGGGTTTATTTCCAGCGTGCTGCTTTGTGCCCAGGAATCCTTCTGGCGTCACTGAGGACCTGGGGTGTGTAAGGAGAGGTAATACAAGAATTGAGATATACCCTGAAGATCAGAGTATGCCCATGTCAGGAGGGAATGCGTGTCTCCCTTGGTGTGTGTGCCTGTGACACCTATTACCAGCCCTGAGAAACGCTTGTATTCATCAGAAGGAGAAAATATCCCTTTGTGTTTATTCTTATTTAACATTGTTTACACAGAAAATGGAGAAACACATCTTTAACCGTCATGTACGATTTAAAATTATGTCAGTACACCAGGCAGTGCTCATTCTGCAAACATCTACTCCACCATGTGGTCTCTGGGAGCTAATGCTGCTCTCTGCACGGCCAGCCTGCTCTGCCTGGAGCACACTGCAGTGGTTCTGCTAAATAGCCTTTGTGAAGCTTTCCAGAGCTCTAAATTAAAAATGCAGAAAGCCGGGGAGGAGGAGAGAGTTTTGAGAGCAGGGGTTCTCTGTAGCTGGAGCGTTAGGATGTCTTGCTACCTAATTAATTGCTTTAGAATATGTGGTTTTGAATGAATCCTTTTTAATGAATAACAGGCAAATGCATAAATCGCAAACCCCAAGCACCCAAACGGTGAAATGCACACTAATGAAGACCTGACTTGGCTGGCAGGTGTGGAGCTGATTTGCAATATGCCGTGAATATATCAGTTTTGAAACGATATTTATGAAAAGAAGCAAGTCTTCTGCGTGTTGCCCTTGTCTTTGCTCCCTCCTCCTGCTGCACACCTGCTCCTGCTCCGTGCCACTGCAGCCTCATGGCAGTCCCTGCCACAGCTCTGCCTTCGAGGAGGTGCAGCAAGGGAGACCAATTACCCTCTGTCTCCACTCCCACTGCAACGAGCCTGAGAGGGGGTAAATAAAGTGAGAGCTCCCCTTTCCCCACCACCTTTTCAATTTCTAAATGCTAACCCTGCTAACCAATTGCCTGTTGGTAGTGCCATTTGTGGGTTGGAACTCCCCGGCTTTGTGTGTGGAGATTATCTGGAGATTCACCTGGTGCTGATCCAATGAACCAACGCAGCCTCACAAAGCCAAAGGGAAGGGTGCAGGGTTCTCTTTGTAATAAATCACACAGCGTGAAAAAGGATTTCTTTACCTCCTTTCCTCCATTATTCTCCGTATCTCACCTTGTGGAAATGGGTCTGTTAGGAAGAGACTTAGACTCACAGGGCAGGAAAAATGAGCAGGGCAGAGAGAACTGAAGGTAAAGGATGGCAGAACTCCTGGAGTTTTCTATAACTTGGAGAGTCCAGAAAGAAGAGGCACAACCTGAGAGAATAGGAAGAAGCCCTGAAAAATAAACCCAGCATGGGCCTTGGTACTAAATTGTTCCTCAGGATGTTGTCACTAAAACAGCTGCATGAGAAATCCTTAAAAGCAGGGATGAGTTCAGTCCCAGAGGCAAAGGGGTTCTGTCCAGAGGACTGCCCAGCAAGCAGGATGCTGGTCTGAACATCTTTGGTTTTACTGAGTTGAGCTGGTAACCTCTTGAGATCTGGCTGCCTCCCAAGTAGGGAGGGATGAATACTGCAAAATGTTTCAGTTTCCAGTGCAATTTTGAAACTCATTTGCTTTGACTGAATTTGCACTGTGTTTATGTAAATTTATAAACACTGTAATAAATTTATCTACTTACAGAAAACAGAAATTTTAGAAAAAGGCTGGAAAACATTGGTGAAACACAAATTCTAATTCAACGAGAATATTCACAGAACCTGATTTAAATGAACATTCAGTCATGACGCAGAAACACAGTATGTGGTCTGTATATCTAGCAAACTATAGCAAGCTTAATCCAAAATTCAAACAATGGTTATCAGCTTAAATGCTTCAAATTACATACATGTCATTTTTTGTGGCTGCAGTGACTGTGTGACCAAAACCCAGGTTTTCACAGTAGGAAAGACGACCACAATCAGGTAATTTAGCAGGTTGCTATTTTGCTTGTAGCTCACCTGTTCTGACTATGCTTTTTCCTAACCTGGGAGAGTCTGTGCCAGCACATCATTCTCATCAGGCTCCGTGGCACTGTGACCTGCCACGTTCATAGGAGCATTCATGGGCATGGTCATTAAACCTCACGAAATGGGATATCCTCCAGTGCCCTTGCCCCAACCCTCACTAATTCTGAAGCTGCTTTTGTCTTCCCTTGCAACTCTCAGAGTCTGTAATGTCTTCTGAATTTCTGTCTTCTGTGTCCCCTTCCTGAGATCATCCTTAAACAGTCCTTTGATACAATTTAGGGGTTTTTTACCCCCTGTTAATCTTGTGCTGAACACATTAGTTTGTTTACAGCACAAAATAAATCTCATCTGTACAGGGCAGATTTGGAGGCACTTTCTAAATCGGGGGAGCACTTACAGCCATGTGAGGAACTGCATTGAAGCCAATGACAACACTCGCAATCTGAGTGAAAGAGCTGGTCTCAAATATTGAAAGGTTATGTATATATTAAACACCCTTGTTTCCCACCATAGATCTGCTGTTTCCAGTGCATATCTGTATTTCTACTTTGCCTACCCAGTGTTTGAAGCAGCAGGCAAACAGTTAAGCAGTGGAACAAGCAGCAAAGTGCTCCAGAAATTAGCTGGTTTAAGACTGGGAGGAGGAATTAGAAAGCAGTGCAAGATGCAATTTTTATGTTCTCCTGTTCAAGCTCTTGCATTGGAGGCATTAGGCAAGAGGGAGATCACATGCACTGGGAGCAAGATAATAAAATGAATGCAGGGTCTGTAATGGGCACGTGGGAGACTCTCGCCGTATGTTTTGGTCATGTCCTGATATACGTGAGCTTTGGGAGACAGTTCTACATGTAATAGAGTCAATAATCAGATCTGAAGTACCAAGGAACACAACTTGATGTTTCCTTAGAGAGGCCACAAGTTTGCAGCAGATGAATAAAGAGGGAACGTGGTAGATACAAATTTGTCTTTAGGCAAAAAGCAAAGAAAAAAGACTTGAAAACTGGAAAGGGAGAGAAAACATTTCCAGACTGGAAAGAAATAGTAATGCCTACATCAGAAACTTAATTAATTGTTGTTACATTGATAAATATGTGATATACCACATCAAAGACTAGCTAAATGATATTTGGAAATTAATTTGGATTCCTATTAAACAGGGCTCAGAGGAGCTTCCCAAATGAATAACTTGTTTGCTAAGCATTGCTTCCTTCTGTTTATAAAGTCTTTTCAAGTAAAGACAACTATTTTCAACTGTTCTTGTTGCTTTAAATGAACTGCGAGGTTCATCACTTACCAGACTTTCCTGGCACATCCAAATACTGCAAATTGCAATGTCTTATTTAGGATCTTACAAAAATTAGGTATTGAATACTTCTTTTCCTTTTGGGGATGTCTTAGACAAAGTTATGTATAAAGTCCCGAACCCCAAATTTAATATTGACAGTCCACGCTTGAATTTAAAATTTGCTTTTGCTGCTCTCTAGCTTGGCCAATTGTGTGCTTTGGAGATGAACATAACAGAATCAAAGTATGCTAATTTTCTCTAGTGTTAAATATTATTAAAATAAAATGTATATGTGTGACACATTAACTATGTAAAGAGATATAAGTTCAGATTCTGAGCTCTTAAGAAAGTTTTTGTACAGTTAGAATGTTGTTTTCTTGGGAACTGTGCCAAAATACAGTAAAACTCATGACAGTTTCTGCTTTTATTAAATGAAAAATTCATTCCTCTCATTCTGCTCTTCTGCCAGTTTTATCCCGGTGTAATTGCACCGACGTCTCTGGAAGAACTTCTGTTTTTTATTAATGTCTATGAGTTCAAAAGAAGATAGGATTTAGTAGAGCCGAGTGCAGAGAGTTTACATGAAGACAAAAAGAAGAGAGAGAGAGAGAAATCTGAAACAATATGCTGTAGAGCAGGATGGCAGCAACTTTTAGAGTTGGCTGTGGAATTGTAGCTGTTGGAGTGCCCAGAAAAAAAATCCGTCTGGTTTCTGTACAAGCAGAGAAGTGGCCACCATGATGAGGAGGTGGCTTCTCCACCCCAGCAAGCCACCCACGTGAGCAGGGATGGAGCTGCAGAGCTGCACTTGGGTGTTTGAGCTCCCAGAGAGCTGATGGTTGGGTTCTGTAAGCCCAAGGAGCAAAGCAGTTCCTGCTTGCTTAGATACCCATAAGAATTCTTACAAAAGAGAATGTCCCGTTAACTTTGTATCCTTTGGTTCACAGGAAAATATTTATTCATCAGGTTTGGAAATTAATTTCATCCTCTGGTTTCGTCCCCTCACATTTTTAAGCGTTTCACCTCTCTTAGTTTTATTTTCCTTTCTCTTTGCCAATTAAACCTATGTTTTGGTTCTTCAGATTCTTAGAATTCTTTGTCAGAGGATAGCACTGCTGGAGTGAATCTCTATTGTTTGCATAGGTATGTTTAAAAGATTAAGGCTGAACAGACATTCTTGTAATAGACATGGGATCAATGAAAGCTCTTCTTTTCTCAAGAAGCTTTAAGGCTTAGCAGCGAGGTTGATTTTTTTGTTTGTTTGTTTTAACTATAGAGGAAGTTGCATGTCTACCTGGGCTTTTATTATTTGTGTGGTCTTCCACAGAATTCCTGAGCAAAAATCTACCCAACTCATCCCAAGCTCAGCTTGAGATGATAGAATTCTCTTCCTGCATGTATCCATAGCCACGGATTGTCTAGGTGATCTCTGCAGGAGGCAAGGGACCTGATTCCCCCCTCCTCCCACTTGTGCCACTTCCAGCTTTTTAATTCCTCTTTCAAATTTCAAGTTTTCAATTTTTTAGCATTTACTCTGTGAACAGGCCCCTGAGTTTCAATGGGGCTTCACACAGAATTTGGATATTACTCCATGACACTGTGAGCAGCAGAATCCAATGCCGGACAGTGTCCTGAGAGGGATTTGAGTCAGGGCAGGAAGGAGAAGCCAAGGTGGCATCCATGCTCCAATGCCTACAGGATTTGATGGCCAATAAGCATTTTAACTTGGTGATTTGGTTGGCTAACTTTTGTGTAGGCAATTGCAGGAGGGCAAGAGACCGAGGCCCCAGGTTAGTGGCACAATGACATTCATGCTTTAAATCCCTTCAGCACAAACTTAATGGCCATTGATTACAGCGCTCTGAGCAGCCTTGCTGAGTCAAAGCCTGGCTGAGGACAAGCTGAAGGTCCAGGTTTGGTGGTGCAGTGTGTGAATCACCCTCATAGCTGCAGACCCTCAGCCAGAGCTTCAAAGAGAAGGGAACCTCCAAGTTTAGGCAAGGCAGTTCCAGGGCCAGCCTGCCAAGCTGGGAAAAGGCAAAGGAGACAGTGAGCACAGGCTGTGGAGGGCAAGAAGGCTGAATGACCAAAGCTGTTTCAGTTGATATTCTGCTGGTCACGTTATTTCTGAAAGGGGCCATTGCTGCAGTCTTTCCTCAGGCGAGCATTTGCTTTGTTTCCCCCATGAGCATAACATTTAACCACTTCAGCTGCGGAATATATTCCTAATTCTGCAGCTGATCCAAGCAGAGGTTGCAGCCCATATAAGTCCTTTTTGTCTGTTTTTTGTGTCTATGTGCAGGTGCTCCCTGATGGGGTTTGATCTGAACCGGCACTGGGCAAATCCCTCTCCGTGGGCCCATCCCACCCTGCACGGAGTGAAGGAGCTCATCATCGACATGTACAACAACCCGGTGAGTGGGGACACGAGCTGCTGAGCCACCCCTTGTGCCGAGGGACCCACCCTCTCTTGCTGCGGGGTGCTGTGGCATGCCAGCAGCTCTTAACCCAGAGGCAAACCAAAATAAGGGAGAAGTCAGCAAACATCCCCCCCACCACTGCAGGAGATCAGGGAACAGTTGTGCCTTTAGCCACAGGAAGCATCAGGAGTGGAGAGAGTAAGTGAAATGAAGTTCAGCTCGGATTAACTATGAAATAATTCTGAAAGCAGGGCCTAAATTCAATCGAGCTGCTCTCATGCTCTGAGCTGGATTCAAAACAGCAGGCCCCCCAAATTGAATTAGGGAATGGCAGTGATGCTTAATCCGGGGCTCTGGCAGTGGTGGCTGTGTGGTGTGCAGTGCAGGAGGGGGAGAATATTTGCAAATATTATATAAACACACACTCATGCTCACTCAGAGAAGCAGAGGTGTTCTTGAAGGTGAAATCTTAGCTAATCAGAGGAGATGGATTGCGGAGAATATGGAGAAGAGGAGTGGGAGGGAGGCAGACAGCTATTGAATGTTTGACATCAAAGCGCAGAAGGATTATTGAACGTGGCACCTAAGAAAAACTGCTGGAAAAAAAAAAAACTGAGATGGGTAGGAAAAAAATCACTACCAAAAAATAAGAGGAGATTTTATAGATTATTATTTTTTTCATAATGGGATTCCTGGTATTTGTTCTTTCTTTTTGCTTCTCACAATGCAGAGGGAATTAGAATCTTTAATTCCCTGAAGTTTTGCTAATTTTTCCTTTTGTTTTTTTCTTTCTTTCCTTTTTGTTTCTGTGAAAAAGGACCTGGCTTGCCTTGCTAATAAAGAAAGAGGATTTTTACCCCCGGCTACATCATGTATAGGATAAGACCTCCTTTAATTTAACTCCTGGTTTTCCCAATAAATCTTAATTGGACTTTTTATCTTCCAGCTAGTAGTAATACCTGTGCAGAGGAGGTTTTAGGTACAAGGAAGATAGGTTAATAGATAAGATACTTACGTATGGAGTGGAATCCAATTGCATGAAAAATATTTTCTTAGACTGCTAATTGTTTGGCACAGAATTTGTCTTTCTATTCAGTTTCTGCAGCACTGTGCATTGTGCCTCTGACCGAGGCTCCTAAGCTCTATTAGAGTGATGATGATAATGATGGAAAGGCACAGGAAGGAGCTTTGGAGCCAGCCTGGTCTTTCCTGTGTTTTCTACTCCAAAAAGCAAGACAGTTTTCCCTCTAGATGATGGACAGAGCAGGCAGACTGCTTTGAGAAGAGATTTTTTCCAGGAATGAAGAGGTCTTTAAATATTACAAGAAAGTTGGGTGTAGGGAAATGTTTGTAGCCAGTAAGGCAACAAATCCTGGCACTATTAAAAGCCACTGTCAGTAAAATAAAACTATTCTTGGAGATAGGGGAAAGTTCTTTTCAGCTTCATCCCATCCTAAAGAAGCTTTGAAAATTCTGGTAGCTTCCAGCTGCCCTATGTGTGAAGAATGAATTAATTTGCTTTGGTGGCTAAAATGAAAAATCAAAAGAACTGTTTGGTGAGAGCTGGTCTGAAAAGGAAATCTTTTTTTTCCTCCATCTTTCTGTCTCCCACTGTCCCCAGTGATCAACCTGAGATGAACCAGTTCCAGTTCATTTCTTTCTGAGGGAAAGGAAAAGGAGCCTTTCAAACACAAGTGTTCACATTTCATTTTCAAGGTTATTTAATTTTTTTTTTTTTTAATACTATTTGGATGATTTTTTTTTTTTAATTAAATTACCAACAAANGCCTTTCAAACACAAGTGTTCACATTTCATTTTCAAGGTTATTTAATTTTTTTTTTTTAATACTATTTGGATTTTTTTTTTTAATTAAATTACCAACAAAGTTCAGGTTGTTCTTCAGAATTCCGTTTCTCGGTGAATTAGCTACCCACCAAAAAAAACCTTCTTTTCTGGTTTTGTCATCCCCTTGTCAAGACCAGCCTTTCTGGCAGTTCCAGGGATGCTCAGCAGTGCAATGCAGTCTATGGGATTACTGTTATTTTCAGGCAATACCAGATTCTTAGTCCCTCTGATCCCAGTAATATTTGTATGAAAAGCCCATACCCAGAGTGCAGGGGAAGACATGCCAGCTGCCTCAGAGAGAGGGCACGGGGCTGTCCATGCACCATCCTGCTTTAGCAATGACTGCTTTTATTAAGTTATGACAGAGTGCCAGAATAAAACCTGCTTTAAATCCCTTCAGGCAGCTAAAAATTTTAGGTGCTTTTGAGGTGTAGAGTGTTACTTTCAGATGAGTAATGCATGATAGATGGTTGGCTGCATGCGCAGGTGACCTGCTGCAGGAGGGCTGGTGTCAAACTGGGTCACATCAGGCATTTTGCTTTTGAACGTGTCTGTCCTGCCACCCCTCTCCTCACCTGAAGTCTTCCCACACTGGGGAATATGAAATTAAATAAAATGCAAACCCCAATTCCCTGAGAAATTACATAATAAAAAAATAACCTTCATCCCTCCCATTGCAGACAAGATCTGCCGTGGAGGGCTGTCCACAGAAGACTGGATTGTTTAAAGCAGGGGAAGTTTGGCTTCATGTTGCCATTGCAGAACAGCTCAGTGCAGGACTTTTAGATGTATTCATTCCCTTAAATCACTTAAGGAAAATTAGCTGCCATAAGACCATAAAACCATGTTTTAAATATTGCTGCATAGGAGGATTTTTCTTCTGCTCTGCAGTATGGGAGATAAGCTCTTTCCTTTGAAAAAAAGTTCATTCTGGAGCAGGGAGGATGAGTGACACAGAAATAAGTAAAGTGGGTATGAGGCACACACACGATGCCGCAGCTACAGAGATTCCAGCACTGAGTGTTCCAAGGCTGAGTGTTTGCTGTAGTTACTGTATAAA
Organism: Pachycephala philippinensis; assembly: GCA_013397055.1. Lineage (NCBI taxonomy): Eukaryota > Metazoa > Chordata > Aves > Passeriformes > Pachycephala > Pachycephala philippinensis. Next base: position 741,877 of record VWZT01001193.1, read on the forward strand.
AATAATCCAAAGCACTTGTGGTTCACTGTTCTTCTGGGTTTTATAAAGTGTGCTTATTTTATTTTATTTTTAAAGTGTTTCAAATTCCATGAGGACCACATCGCCCTTAGGAAGGAATGGATGGGTCTAGAAATTAAAGGACGATACAAAGCTTTTGATCTCTGTGTCACTGATTTTGACACAGTAACTCTGATGATCAAGGTCATTATGTTGACCTACATGGAGTGAGGGGATATTCTGTGTTTTTAGTGATGTCAGTCTTGCAGATGAGACTGAAGTGATAGACTCAGTCTATCTAGACTCTTCTAGATCATGTCCTGTTGGCTGGAGATATTTCTGTCCCCAGGTACCTTCCCTGCCCATACATGAGCGAGCAAACCTCTTCCCACCACTCCACCAGATGACACCTGCTGAGGGTTTTCCTGTCTGTGCTGGAGCAGGCAGCAGAATGATCTCAGAACATGAATGTGTTGTCTAAACCAACTCGGCTGACTTTTGTTTGGAGCATGTTAAATCATGCTCATATGAGCCATTCCAACAGCTGAGCTGTGGGGCCAAAAATTTCTGCTTGTTCATGGTAACAAGCACAAGCATGCCTTGAGGGAGCACTGCAGAAGTGTGGGTTATTTTTTGGGGGCGACCCTCGTGAGACACAAATGTGTCATCCTTGTGTGGATAGGAAACAGACAGTTATGATCACAAGTACCTACTCATTTGTGATAGATGGTTTAAGATGCCTGGAATCAGATTTGTTCCGTGTCATTCAGCAAAGATTGATACCTTCACTGACTTGGTTCTACCCCTTCCTTCTGCAAGGAAGATTGGGATAGACTGTTTCTGTCATTTGGTTCTCTTAGGAGACAAGGGGTAGGCAGTGACTGACCACTTGGAATGAATCTGTTTCAAGTAACTTGCCCCTCCCAAATGAAAACGCACTCTCATTACAACACTGGAGTTTGTTTTCTTTCTACAACGTTTCTTCTATTCTGCCTGTTTTCCACCTCCTGTTGAATTGAAGCTGGAGTGGGACAAGCAAATGATTCCTTTGCTAGATGCTGTTCACCTTGTACCCTGAATGAGCCTGAGACCTGTCTAAGAAAGAAAAGAAAACACAAAAACCCCACTTACCTGGGATGTGCTCCTTAATTAGCATCTCCTTTGTCATGCACATAGACACTGAAATTTAAATTATTTCTGCATAAGTGACTTTTCTGTATCCATTCCTGACTTCAGAGTGCTCAGCGTTGCTGCCCTTGCATACTTTTAATACTGTTCTGGGTGAAAGTTTTCACTGATTCGATGCAAAATGAAAGGCCCAGCATGCTAAACTCTGAGTCATCTGCTGGGCTGGAACCTTTAGATCCACCACACAGACATCTGCCACAAGGGTTGATGAATTAGCTGATAGAGGATGGCAATCTGCTATTGCTGTGGACAGGAGTGAGGGAGGGAAGGAGCCTGTGGGCTTCGGGGGAATCTGCTGACAACAGAATTAGTAATAAGAAAGGATGAGTAAACATGATACTGTGGGCATGGGGAGGGGGTGGTATTTAAGGGTGAATGACACCTTTAATGTTTTTGAGCAAGTTTTTTAAGATTCCATGTGCAGGCTCAGACTTGAACAAAATCATTATTTTCCAATCTTCCTGTCTCTGAGGAGGCCTAGCTTTTGGTCCAGGTGGGCTTGAGTGGGCAAGCAGTCAGAGTCCAGGAGAGTTAGCCTGGTGAGTTAACATAACCAGATTCTTCAGCAGAGGACTGTTCCTCTTCAGAAAATAATGTATTTACTTTCTTCCAAACTTACTGAATGTGCAGTCCTCTGGGTCCATGTTATCATCTCTCCCCAGGCCCTTCTTTAGAGGCTGATGGGTGTCCTGCTAGAGCTGGCTCTCCTCAGAACACCTTGCACCTTCACTCTACAGGAAGACAGCAGAGAGAGCTTGTTTTGGGGAAAAAGGCCTGATCTCTGAGTTCCAGCTTGCTGCTGATAAGCCCTGATAATAGGAAACCGGTGAGGCTGAAGGTTGAGTGGTGTGAGAAGCAGGTGAGCTCCCCCATGAAGGGAAAGGCGTTGTCTCCCTGACTGTCTGTGACTTGCTAGAGCTGGCTGTCCTGTCCAGCCAGGTGGCTTCTCTAGGTTTCCCCATTGCCAAGGAGTACAGTCTCTTTCCCCTGATGTTCTCACAGACTTCCATTCCATTTTCTGTTTCTTCCATTCTGGTTCTGTGTTCTCCTCGCTGTCAGGAGGTTGCAGGTGTTCTCACCACTGCAGACCACTTCCCAGCTCTTCCAAAGGTACAGTTTTGGTGTTGATGCTTGATGAAGGCCCTCCATCACTGCCCCTCTTCGTGCTGCTCTGTTCCAGACACAGTTTAGGCCACCCACTGCCGATGCTGTTGTTCAGCCTACATCTTTTCTAGGCCTCCAGCAGCACCATTTAGAGTGTACTGTCAAGGAGAGGAGTTGTGATGGTGCAGGAGCCATGGTCCAAGTGTGGTGTTGTGGGAGTACTCCACATGCAGCACACCCAACCTCCCACTTTCTCCATTATCCTCAACTTTTGCAGTGAAACAAATCAGGATTTCTTTTTTTTCCTAGTATCCCTGCCATATTTTGAGAGAAGCATTCTGGTTTTACGGAAAACTAGGTCACAAAATATAGACTTAGAATCCCATAACTGATATTTTACAGGTTGCAGCTATCCCCAATGGCAGGGTTGCTTTAGTGACCTCACATCCTCTCTGCCTTGGGCAGTGCCACATTCTTTGCCACACAACTCCACATTTAGAAAAATGCAGCTGGTCTCCAAGATGCGTGTGCTTTGCTGGAGAGTGACATAAATTTTATTTTTGTCAGTCCTGCAAATTGTGTCAGTCTTAGAGGCTCTGCTTCCACTCATCTCGTGAAATGATGTTGTTAGTATTACCATCAATGTGATACTGGATAGTTGACAAGTAAAGTATAACAACAGATTTTTGCAAGGGTTTCACATCAAAGTTGTACACTTAGGCTTCTTATGCTATAAGCCCCCAAGTAGCATTTTCTAATCTAACGTTTGAATGACTGCAAGCAATTGTTTTCTCTTCAAAAATTCTTCTTTTCCCTCATAATCTCCCCTGCTCCTGTTATAAATTGGAGCAACAAGCTGGAATATATGGCACTGGAAAATTATAAGCTCATTCTCATTCTAGCTGAAGCCAGTTTGGATTTTAATAGATGTTTGCAGAGGCTGTGGATTGGGGTTTGGTGTTGCTCAGAACTCACTTGGAGCCAAACAGATCAGGTGGGGTCTGCATCATCTGGTGTGAGGAGTCATAGCAGATTAACCCAGGGTAATGAGATCTGTAGCATCACACACTACCTGGCTCCATTTTGCTGTTAGCAGAGCTCTTACACTTCCTTCCCCAGCTAAACAGCACAACAGTAGTGAATAATCATTTTTAACTCAATATTGAGTTTTCACAACCCACTGGGAAGGGATGCTCAGAGAGTCCCTCAGACATCCTGGGCTGTCATTTGTACCTGATGGTTTTCACTGCGACATCAAAACATTGCCAGGAGTCACCTTTTGCCAGCAATTCTCAGGATAATATGGTATATGTTATTCTGAGCTCTTCTTAGGCAGAATGGCCAACATGCTGCTTCTTATTTCTCTCCTCCTGAAATTAGAAGAGGGATCACCTCTGCTCGTGCAGTGTGTGTTCAGCTGTGATAGCCCCCTGTCCTCTTTCCATGGTAATGTTCGTGTTTGTGCCACTCTGTGGATATTTCAGAAGTTCCCTGTACCACTTCTCTCTTGCAAGTCCCTGTTGACTGAAGTGTAACTTTTCAGTATTTTGCAAATATTCTTCTTTCAGTTCGCTGTTGAACAGTAGTAAGGACAGCCTTTCTCTCAGTGCTGCAGTTTAGCAGTGTGATGTACCCGTCATTGTCTGATTCCATAGCTTGTACTTAGCATTTTGACCCTGATTCTCACCTTCCTGTTGGACCAGCATAATCAGAGTTACTAATGCTCTAGCTAACGTTATACTTCATATAGGCTGTTTAAAAGTATTCCCATTAAACTCTTCTCGTTGCTAAATATGGATAAATTTGGTATCTGCTGACAGAAGCAAAGGTGGCGTGCACGATCAGTTTGTTAGCTGTGGCATTTTCTGATAAGCAAAATTGTGAGAGGAATAGTTCAGAGGAACTCCTCAGTTCCTTTCATACAATTTTAACAATTCCGCTTCCTGGAGTAAACATTCTCTCTTGATCTCGTAATATGTTCTATGTTTATAGCAGGTAAAGCAGCTTCTGATCTTAGCAACTTTCTTCTCTTTAAACACACACAACATTCAAAGAAACTTGCAAATAGCAGAGCTGGTTTTAATCTGTTTTTTAGAATAGATTATTTGCAGGAGATGCTGAATCTTTGCCACTGGAGGGTTTTATGACAGGTATTAATTGAAAAGAAGTTTAGATAGAGTTAATTCCCTTTTGAGGCAGTTGAATACAGTCAATAAACTCTACAGATTTCCTTCTCATTGCCAATTAATCTATGATTTTTGTCCCTTCCGTTTGATTTGTTTTCAATACATAAATCTTCATATATATATAAATGTATATATAAAAGTGAAAATATAATTTCTCTGGGTGAATCTTCATAGGTATAAATGTATGTATAAAAGTGAATAGATAATTTCTCTGGTACCTTGTAGGAATCATTGACACCGTTAGATGAAGTTCCACCTGCAACTGTGAATTTCTTGTTAAAGTGGTAGTCAAGGAAGGGAGTGCTATTCAGCCCAACCAGTGCTAATAGTCTTATTTTTTGCTAAGTAAAATTTATGTTTTGAAATTATAAATCACATTTCATCCAAACTAGACAAGCTTTTTGGCTGATTTTTTTTTGTTTTGATCACACTTGCGTGTTCACAATCTAGCTCTGGCTGATGCTCTACTATGCTTTTGTCAAATACTCCAGACTCTCCAGGAAATGTATCTGAAATGTGTCTACAGCTCCCAAATTTCTCTCTGTTTGTACTCAGTCGTTGTGCTAATCACATCACCATGGTGGTAATCTCTGACACAGGCTGTTGTTTCTTTGACTGTTTGTTTTTTTTCCCATTCCCATTTGGTAATGTTTTTATCTAGAACACGAACAGTTTCAGGTAAAACCAACAACACAAAGAAGAATGAAATGTTTTAATCCCAGAGACTAAAATTTCCTTTTTTCCAACACAATAATGGCCAGTTTTCATTTGTACCTGTCACTTCTGAGGTGTTGTTCTCCACGATGCTCACACACCTGCATGAAGCACTGCAGACAGATTAGTGTGTGGCTCACTATCATATTTCTAGATCAGTGTCCCTTTACTCAACTCTGATATTCTCATGTTGTGTTAATGCTTGCATCCTGTGACGTGGGGTGTCTGTGTGCAGTGGCATCTGCACATTGCTGCTCTAAACATCTGAACCAGTTTGGGTTTGGTTTTTATCAGGAGTTTGCCATTCTGAGGAATCTCTGTGCTGCTGCTCCTTGTTTGGGGCAGAGGTGTTAGTTATGCCCTCCACTTTGCAGTGATCTACTGTACACCTTATCTTTTCTTCCAGGTGTTTTATTGCTATTACATGGAACTTATGTTGTTGCTTTCTTAGTTTTAGCTCAGCATCTCAGTCTCTTTCCACAGCTCTTTAGGGCCTTTAGTCAAACTCCTCTCTTTTACCTTGGATCAAAATATTATCCATCAAAGCTTTAGTATCCTCTCTACCATCAAAACATGGTTGTATTTTCCTGGGATGTGCCTAGGGGGCTGAACACAACTCAAATATCCCTCTGAGGAAATAGTGTCTCCTAAAATAGTTTTTTGAAGATGTACAGCCATGTTCTCTATTTTTCTGGGGGCATCTGCCAGCACCCTGCTGATGAATCAGAGCCGTCTCTTCAAAGAATTTACCCCTTGCCAATGGAGGAAAATATTCCCTTTATATAATACACGTATTTTTTTCTTGGACTGAGTGTACAAGAGGGGTTCAGTATGGATTCTTTTCTCCCTCTCTTGCATCTTCTTCCTGCTTCACCGTTCTGTAATTCTTTCGGATGTGATGTTATCGAATTCCTCTTAGCATCTGCGTTGGGAAGAGAGGGTTTTGGATTTTTTAATTTTAAGTAACATTAATCGGGGAGTGGCTGACATGTTCAGTGCTGCATTGAGAGTTTCCTCGAGTCTGGGAGATATGATTAAGCTCCTCCTCAGTAATTCTGGTTTCATGTTTCTCCTCCCCTTCTCAGTTTTTCAGTGAGACACGAGAGTTTGAGTTTTTTGGTTTTTTTTTAACCACTTATGAAAAACTCCCCCTTTGCTCCTGCTCCTTCCCCAAGTGCTTCTATAAAGTGGGTCAGAGCCAAGGTCACTGACAAGTCTGCTTCAGTGCTTGCATTTGAACTGCTGAGCACTGAGGAGAATGAGCTCCTGCACGACACAGCACTCAATCCCAGCTGCCTCTCGCCAGAGCTTCTCAGAGTCAGGGCTTCTCACAGGATGCAAGTGGAAATGCCTGGAATGAGCTGATCCATTTTATTTTTCCCACTTCAGAAGGCGTTGGGACCATGCCCTTTGTTCAATTTTCCTGGGATTGCATTTGCCTTTTAAGACACAGGGGCAAAGTCACTGCCAGGGCTTTTTTATTTAATACAAAAGAGCTCTTAGTATTCAAAAATGATTTAGAGACAGCTGGCCAAGTGTTTGACCTAACCATGCCTGTTCAGGCTATTCTACTGGTGCAAGATAGCAGTAATAGAGCCAGTGGACAATTAGCCCAGTGTATGCAATGAAGATGGGTAAAGTGAAATGCTGATTTTAAATGAGGATATTGACATAATAGCATCTCAATCAGGGAACACTGGAATAGCAGTGTAAAATTATGCACCAATAACAGAGGAAACCAAGCCAGCAGAGGAGTGACATTATAGTTCAAAGAAAGATCAGAAGCAAAAAAGAGAAAAGAAAAGCAGGAAAAAAAAAAAAAGGCAGGGAGTGGAATTGTATCAACAAGTACTGAAAAATGTCACAATCTCTATGCATTAAGATTTCATGCCAAAATGGGATGGTAGCACTAAGCATCTTTAGTGTCGTGCTCAGAATTACCACAGAAGCAATGAGGACTCAAAGAATGTAATGACAGAGCCTGATTAAGGGTCATGATTAAAGGTGACGTGGAAACCACATTTATACACTTTAAAAATGACATCTTCTGGAAGCAAGAAATCAAAGAGCCTGAAAGAGAAAAGCAAAAATTTTTTTATTTATCCCTTAGCAAGGATTAAGTCTTGATTGAAGATGTACCTGTCAAAGAAACATTCCGCAATAATAAATACAAACATGCTCAAATTCATCATTCCTGGTGAAGCAGGGAAATCAAAAAGACCTTAGAATGGCACATACTTCTGAAAGGGGGCCAACATAAAATGGAAAAGAAATTTAAAAGAAGTCACTAAAAGGGCAAAACAAAACAAAATAACACTTTGGGGTGACATGGCAGCTATATAAGATCACCATTGTAGGAATACATTTTTGCAGCTTTACCATTAGAGAGTGTGATACCCCTCTTTGAAAAACTCCACAACTTTATAAAAGGTTGCATGAGAAGTTAGCAAAGGGGATTATTAGACTGAAGAAGGTCATTAGTATTAAAGGACACCCTTTGAAGTCTTGCCCAAATGAACTAAGGAAAAAAAAACCCCAGTACACTCTGGCAAGTTAAATGCAAACCCATAATAATAGCGGACAAAAACAATTTTGAAGAATAACTTGCTAAAGGCATAAAAACTAATAATAAAAACTTTTTCAAACACATCAGAGGCAAGAAGCCTGCCTGAAGGTCTATAAGGTTGATAGATGATCAAGATGTAAAAGAAGTGCTCAAGGAAAATAAGGTCTTTGCAGAAAAGCTAAATGAGTTATTTACTTTGGTGTTCACAGTGAGGAGCCTAAAGGGAATTCCCAAATTAGAGCTGCTCTTTATGGGGGACAAGTCAGATAACATGGATAACAGTGGTTTAATGTTAGTTTTCATTTTTGAAATAGGAATTTATACATCTGCTAGCCTGTTTTCGGGGGGTTGACAAGCATGAAGATAAAGGCAATCAACCTGTTGCCTATTTCGAATTTCTGAAAAGCACTGGCAAACTTCTAACCAAATGATGTTAAAGAAGTTAAGAATCCAAGTTGTCATTGGATGATACGAGCTTTTTGTGTTTATTTGTGCTTTTGCTTGCATTGTTTCCTAAACTGTCCTGTGCTGCCCACATCCAGAGATCTCTGTGTGAACAGAGAAGCTTGTTCACGGGAAAGAAAACTCAGCTCCTGCTACTGCTCTCTGACAGCCTCTTGTACTGTTCCCAGACTAAAGTAGAAGGGGTGGCTGTTTGATGGCTGGATTGGCACGGTCAGGTGTGTGGAGAACCAATAGTGGTTGTTCTGCCTAAAAGAGAGCTCCGTTCTGTCCTGTCCTGTGTACCTCTGCATTCCTGTTGTTCTGGTGCTTGGGGAGACCTGAATCTTGGTGGAGTTACTTTGCAGTGCCATACAAAAAAAAACAAAACAAAAAAAAAGTGAATCTGTGTTTTGATGGGAAAAGCCTACAGGCTATATGATTTCCCTGGATGAAAGATCATTACCCTCAGGGGAGGCCATTATATTGTCTTTGTGACAATATGCAGAGGTATGGGATAGGTCCACTGCTTTTTTGGCATACGCCATTCCAAAGTAGTAATCCCAAATAATCCTGTAGACAGGATGCTCCACTGCTCATTTTCAGCTTGTGCCTGGTTTATTGTGTCAACCAGAGCCCATGAAAACAGGAATCCTGTGAGAAAAACACAGCGAGTGCCTAACAGCTGAAGGACGGTAACTGATGGATCCAGTGGGGATGTTTAGGCAGATAGGCTTTAGTTACAGAGAGGGTGACTAGAGCTGAACGAGTAATGCTGTTTCTCTCCTGCAAAGTATAATAGATATCCTTTATGATTTCAGGCTGCCAGGATCTTTTCCTTTTGCAAACTCATCCTATGAGGATTATAATGAAGCAGAGCTGCTTCCAGAGTTGTTATTTTCCTTAAACCTGAAAAACTGCTCTTTTAGTTTCATAGGCATCAAAAAAATAGCTTAATGCTGGTAGCATTACTAGCTGGCTTTTGCAGGCAGCAACCCTGCAGTTTTGCATATGTTTTCTTGATCTAGAGCCCAGTTTAAGTTGTTGAATGGGGTCTGTGTCTCTAATGTTCCCTAAGTGCAATTATGAAAAGAAATTGCTTATTTGAATCATTAATCAGTCTCGGGATGGCTGCAAGTTCTTATATTTCATGGCTGGTTTTCATGATGTATGTGACCTATTCATAGCATTGCTCAAGCTGCACTGGAACAAGACTTAATTCCTATTCTTGTTAAAGCTTTTCTGCTGACTTCCTTCTCTAGTTTGTGCTTAGCAACTCTCCCAAACCCAGAGGAGCACTATATGCAAAACTCCTGGAAAGGCTCCTCAGACAAGAAAACTGAATTAGTAGCTTCAATCTTTCAAGTTAGTGTTACACGACAGATCGATGTTTCCTATGTGGATGCATTCAGTCATCTTTTCAGAATCTGATTACTATATGCCTTGTGAAAAATCCAGTTAAAATGAATGTATTAATTAACAGAAGTTTAATTTTCTTCTTGTCAGGGGATACATCACGATGTTGGAATTTTACCACATCAAAGTTAGCAATAGTCCCCATCTTAAAAGTATTTTGAAAGCTTCTATTTGCTGTCTTCTGCAGTGCTGACACCAGTGGATCAATAGGTTTTTAAAAGCAGACAGGAATCACCGTGATAATCTAGTCTGACTTACAAAGTACTAAATATCATCCATCATGGTTTTCCTAAATGGGCATCAAAGTCTGAGCTTCCCCAACTTCTGGTGGCTTAGCTGTTAGAGAAAATGACTGATCTAAAAGAGCTTAGAGGATTTATCTCACAAGAGCATCTGGAATATCAAATCTTTCTCCAAATATCTTCAAAACTCCATCCCTGTGCTGGTAAGGTGGTTTTCTTTAAACGATTTTTTTTATTTTTAAATTTTTTTTTTATTTTTTTTTTTTATTTTTAAATGAATTATTTCTTTTTCTCTTCAGTATATCTACTTTCTGGGAACTGACATATAGGAAACTGCAGTGTAGAGCTGGATTACTGAGCTGGGTCATTTTGGTGGCCTGAGCTGCAGAATCTGACCATACTTTATGTGATAAATCTGCCTGAGCATGCTGAAAGCCAGGGATACTCCAACATGTGAGCTGCCTCCTTCATTTCTGTGGGGCTTGTTCGTGTTCCAGGGTGACTCCTTTAGAGACAATGCTGATAATTATTTCATTATTTCTCAAAACACGGTAACAATGAGAGGACGGATCACATTACAAAGACTGATAACCCTTGATTCACATAAATGTACATCTGGGAAAAACAGAGAGTTGCCTGAGCATAAACAGGAAAATTTAAGTTGACACACACCATGGAGTATATGAGCAGGGAGGAAAAATCAACAACATGTTTGATGCTGCTGAAAAGGGAGTTCTGCAAAATAACGTGCCTGCAAAGTTTGTTAAAGCAGTGCAGCTTTGCTCCCTCCTTCATCCTGGTGTTTGTGTCTGGTTTATAGAATCACAGGACACTCAGGTTTGGAAAGGACCTCCAGAGGTCATCCAACCCCCCTCCATGGCAGGGTCACCTAGAGCAGGTTCCCAGGTGGCTTTGGAATGTCTCCAGAGCAGGTTCCCAGGTGGCTTTGGAATGTCTCCAGAGCAGGTTACCAGGTGGGTTTGGAACACCTCCAGAGAGGGAAATCCATAACCTGCCTGGGCAGCCTGTCCCAGTGCTCTGCCACCCTCAATGTGCAGAATTTCTTCTTTGTCTTGAGGCTGAACTTGTTGGGTTCTAGTTTATGGCCATTGCCCCTTGTCCTGTCACTGGGCACTACCAAAAAGAGTCTGGATCCCCTCTCAGTCGTCTCTGCTCCAGACTAAACAGGCCCAGCTCCCACAGTCTCTCCTCATCAGAGATGCTCCAGACCCCTCATCGTCTTTATGTCCCTCCTCTGGACCCTCTCCAGTAGCTCCTTGTGTGTCTTGTGCTGAGGAGCCCAGAACTGGACACAGCACTCCAGTTCTGCCTCACCAGGGCACAGAGGGGGAGCATCACCTCCCTTGACCTGCTGGCCACACTCTTCCCAAGGCACCCCAGGACACCACTGGCCCTCCTGGCCACGAGGACACTGCCAGCTCATGGTCAAGGTAGACAGCAACCCTTTATATGTGTTGATGTACAGAATTTAATGGGGATTTTTGGTTGTTTTGGTGCTTTTGCCCAATTAACAACACTGCATAAAATGTCATGCTACTACTATTATCATGTGATTTTGTTAAATAGGTTGTTGCTTTAAATCTTTTTATTTATGGACTGTCCCCTAAAAGTTCCGATTTTAACTGTGAGAATACCTTGCATTTAGGTTTGGATTTTCAACAACACCTTTTGAAATAGGATCCTGTCCTGTCTCATTATATCTTGAACACAAACCTCCAAAGTTTAAATGCAAGTTAGGAATCAGTTTATGCCCTACTGAAATGTAGTCACCCCTGGAAAAGACCCCATCAGCACAGCACTATTTGAAGACTGTTTACTTAGATGTACATCAAGAAAAATCTATTTCTGTTCCAAGTCCAGCTAATCTATTGTTTTGTAGTTTTTGAAAATAAACTGCCTTCATCTCAGTATTGGTCTTCTGCTAGGGAATTTGTGGTGGTTTATGACTTCCCCCCGAAAGGATATTCACTGTAGAATTAAATCTCAGCAGGAGTAGATTTAATCCTCCCTGATGACTTGTAGTCTATGGAAACGTTATTGCCTGTGCTTGGTTGGTGAGTCTGCCCTTCAGGAACTGGATGTTCTCCTCTTGCTGCAGTTAACTCATGCAATAGAGACAGCTTTTTATTCTGTTTATGTCCCTTGATAATGGCTGTATTGATCCGTCCTGATGTAAGCAAAGGTTCACAGTTCGCCCAATGTTGCTAAGGGTACCAGACTATTACTGCCACCAGCAGACACATTCCATCATCCCCCAGCCCCGGTGTGTGAAAGCTGGAGCAGCAGGATGCCACATGTTGGTGGCTCAGGAAAATGGCATGTGTCAGAACCTGGCATATGTCAGACTTGGATGCTGCTAAAATTAGAGTGTATTTTTTGTCATTTTTGTTTTGACTGCCAAGCAGTGCAGGAGCGTTTAAAGGTTAGCCTAATTTTCACTTGTTTGGAAACATAAGTCACAATGACAATGGTGTGCAAAACCACTTATGAATTTTGTTTTCAAATAACTGAGCACTCCTTTCTTTTAAAAAATTATCAAAGTGGCTAAAGCTGCCCTGAGCCAGGAGTAAGAAGGGTAAGAAAGGTGGGATGTTGTCCAGCCTGACAGCTCTGGGCAAATTGCTTCATCATCTGCTTGCCTGTACAGTTCAACAAGGAATTTTCACTAGAAAGCAAAATCCAGGAGAAAAGGTTTTGAGCCTGAATTCTTTCTTGAGGCAACTCCAAGTAGAGCTGCAGGAGTGAGAACTGCTGAATCTTATAATACTGCTTGGGGGATTTGGCTCTTTGTTTAGAAAACAATTTAAGCCTGTGTACTTGATTTTCCTAGCACAAATCCCCCGTTGTCCCTGGAAATAAGAAATAATATTCCAGCTCTGCAATGATGAATATGTCTCACCATGACAGAATACTTCGACCTGTTTTAGTCTATTTTTAAAAACAAGAGGCCTGACACCATAGCTGGGAAGTGGTGGTGGTGAGAGAACAGGATTAACTACTAGATTAGTAGGTTGGGTTTTTTCCCCCAGAGTCCAACGTGGAGGATAGATTATCTGATTTAAAGGAAAAACTGTTTTCATCTTTTTTCCCTTCTCCTTGAGAGCTGGAAAATGCTGATTGCTTGATCCCATCTCATCCTGGTTCTAGTCTGTTAATTCCATTCTCCGAGTGGTGTGGTTGCCTTCTAACAAGATTAGAGGAAGAGAGGGAGTGAACTGCTCAGGTGTCCTCCAGAGACCCTTGGAAAGGGTGATTGGGAGTGGGTTGCCTGGAGAAGTGGTGCAAAGAGCCCCGTCCAACCCAGCCTATTTCCAATGTCATAGCAGTGAATTGTCGTCTGTAAAACCAACTATTTAGCAGTTGTTGGGTGTTAGCCAAACTGAGATACACCACTGTTGTGTAATAAGGTGGGATTCTGGACACTGTTCACAAATGACTTTGTTGATTTCAGCAGTGTTGTAATAGCAAAGGGCAATGAAAATTGATATCATAACAGACATTGTGATTTTATTAGTGAAAATAACTTCAAATGCAGTTTGATAGATCTGAAACACAGAAATTCATCCAAGTAAAACATTGTTTTAGTTTGCAGTCTTGTTTTGAGAGGGCCAGTATCTTTGACTGAAGTCAGTGGAAGCTGTAAATGATCACTGTGACTGCTTTTAGCCCGGCAGATTGATTTATCACCTGAACCATTAATATCTGTGCACTGAGAGCAGTAGGGAAAGTGTGTGTGTATGTGCCTATACATACATTACACCTATAGTATGTTTTATGCATTGCTTTCCTGTTGATCATGTATTTTGCAAAGAAATTTATCTGCATTTCTTCCCCGTGGAGTTCAGAAGTATGATTGGATCTAGTTATGCTGCAGTTCAGGGCGAGGCTGGAGCATTTGAAATAAAGCTTGGGAGCCATTTACCAGGCTATTACAAGAGCTGTGGTCTGCACTGGGTACCCAGGCCCAGGATGCCAGGGAGAAGCTGCCATCTGGCTTTGCAGGCTGGCCAGCATCAGAAGGGTCTGTGCTAATCGGAGCACAGCCCCTCAGTCAGCTGCAGGGAGCCATCCTGCAGGAACCTGGAGGCTGACTGCAAGAACTGATAGGAAATTTCCTTCTCTAACTTGTGCGATGGAGGCTTGGATGGAGGGCACTGCCAGCTGCCACCCTCGTTCAGGAGCCTGCAGAGAGAATAAAGCTGCACTTGGGCTCACTGGCTCTGTACCCTGGCTAATTTTGTTAATATCAAAGTTAATGTCCTCTTGAACCACACTGGGACTTGATGGGGTATTTTAGGATTTTTATCTTTTGGACTGGAAATGACAGAACAGACTGCACACAAAATACATTGGATTATCTCTTCCTAAGTGCAGATTTCACCTCACCATAGATTTCTTCAGCTTAGTAGAGTTGTTGTAATGCCCAGGTGAAGTTATTTCACTGTATGAAAGTCTGACTGTCACTTTAATAAACAAAATAACTAGTTCTGGTAAGCAAGCATGTGAATGCTGTTTAGATTTCTCTGAGCTTTACTGTTTCAGTACCAGTAAATTCCATTTATTTTAACTTTCCTCTGCTCATCGGAACTAATTTTGTAGCCTAAGCTTTTCTCACAGTGCTACTCAATCCTTTTTCATTAAAATTAAAGGAGAGGAGGAGGGTGGGATACAAAAATTCAGAAGTCAAAGTGACTTATGTTTAAAAACTAAGAATGTGGAAAGAGCCAATTTGGCTGTACCAGTTTGACATCAGAAACTGTATTTGCAAAAGGAAGATATTTTTAAGATGATCTACTTTTTTCTCCCCATTCTCAATTTCTTTAAAAATGCATCTGGTAATGGTTTTCAGAAACAACTCTCGGACAGGATGTGTATGAAAAACCTTGCTGAAATGTTGCTGAAGGTACAAAAGGACAAATACTCAGCCAGACAAATGGAGACAGAAGGGCACGGGGAGGATGTTAGCTTTCCCCTGAACTTCTTGTAGCAGTAAGCATTTTAAAGTAATTTTGAATAACCTCATGGAATATGAGTGAAAACAGCTTTACTGAACATTGGGCAATAACTGAGCAGGCTTGACATATTTTGTGAGTTGACACCCTTGAATGTAATAAAGTGCATGGATTGAATTTAGTAGCAAAATAAATAACACGCAGGTTATTAAACTCCCCCTGTTATTCATGACCATCTTGCATTTAGCAAAACTTTCCATTCTGAAGTCTACTGCAAGCTGCCATGGAAAATCTAGTCTGTCCCAGGGGAGCAATGCAGGAGCCCAGGGAATGCCACAGCAGGCACATGGCCGGTTTTAGAGCATACAGAGCCTTGCTGAGGCATTAAGGTGGTGTGCTAAGAGCAAAAACCTTCCAAGAAATAGCTCATTACCCTTCCCAGGGGAGCTGCTGATTATTCCTATGGTATTACAGGAGGGTGACCAGTCCTCCTTTACAACGTCCAGCTGAACAATGAGGAATCTTGAGACAAAAACCTCCACTTTTCTGTTTTTAAAGGTGTGTCAGGAAGAAAAATTAGTGACAAATTTTGCTTGAGGGGCTGCCTGGTGCCAAGTGGCCTCCAGGTGTTCAGTCACCGGGCAGCAGCACTTCACTGCTTGAAGGGATCTTAGAGGTATGTGTGAGGGATAGATAAGGGTGCTTGGGAAGAAATGGCATTTATTCTGAATAAAGATGGATCTGCAGCCTCCCTACTGGCATATAATCCTTGCGGTTCTGGGGTTGTTTCAGTCAGCCTTAGGAGATCTCCTCTTAAATCTGGCTGTCATTCAAATGGATTTGGCCGCTGCAGCTGTGCCAGGGCCACCACCAGCTGTGGAGCACACTGCTGTCCCCACCACAGCACAGTGAGGCACCAGATTCTGTGTGAAGCTGTACCCACGGAGCCAAAGGGAGCAGGAAGGTGAGCCTGACTCGATGGGAGGAGAGAGAAGCAGTCCTGAATCAATTGAAGCATGTTCCTTTGCTGGAAGTTATTGGGCTGTAAGCATGTCAAGGGTGGCCGGGTCCATGCAAGGAAAATTAATTATTGTTGTTGCCAAACCTGCCTATTTCTTAATTTGGTCAGATTCTGTCCCCTTGTAACTGTACGTAAACTTCAAACCTTGTAGTTGACACATTTAGGCAGATGGACCATTTCAGCTCCCCACTCTTTCCTTTCTAAGCAATTGGTGGTTTAAAAGTTAGTCTGAAGTTTCCTGTCCATCTCGCTCTGGAGCAGGTGCTGGGTTCACCCACCCAGGGGCAGTCTGTAAACCCTGATGGCAGGAGGAGGAAGGAGGTCTCGTTCTCCTCCTTGTGAAGAGCATCCTTTGGCCAAGGAAGGAGCTGCTCTCTTTTGCTGTAGGTGGTTCACAGGCTTGAAAATGACTTTTTGCTAGTGCAACAAATGTTTCACTTTGTGCCAGGAACTGCCCTGTCCCTTTGGACACGGAATGAGCAGATGCCTAATTAGCCTATTATTTACCGTGGTTGAGATCGCTGAATTTTGATGAAAGAGACTTTGCTTTAATCATTGATTCATGACACAGATGCTCATATCGTGCATTAGGCTGTTTAACCTTCCACAAATACAGTTGTCCCATGCACCCTTTTATAAATATCCTGGCAACTGCCCTATCTTCCTGCATTCTCTGTGAGGGGGAAGCTTGGGAGCTCCCAAATTGGTCCTTTGTGCTGATAATGTGAATATTGAATGCAAGCAGAAGACACTGAATGGCACCAGGGCACTGGGTGGCTCAGGCATACACTGACAGCTTTTAGGGAAGGAAGAGATCCCTGTGCTGAGGTGAAAGGGGATTGCTCTGAATGCTGTCATGCACTGTCTGAGCCTGGAAAGCTGAGCTGGGGCATCCCAGAGGACAGGTCTCTCCCTGTATTTTTGGGGCAGGAGTGCAGATGTAAATACAGGGGATGACTTAGATAGAGACGAGGCTGTTCCAGACTTCCTTTCGATGGCTCCCAGTGTGGTTGTGTCAGATCCCAACACCCCGACTTGTTTATTTTCTTCTCTGGCATGAGTACTGGAGAGTCCTGGAGAAGGGGCAGGGCTGCTCTGATCACTGGCTTTGAGGAAGGTGAATCCCCACACGGTGATAGCTGCTCCCCATATTCTCTTCTTTTGGTCTCCACTTCTGGACTGACCATACTTTGATATCAGAAGGGCTGAGAGAATAAAATGAGAGATTTCTGTGTCAGAGAGAAATTCATCCGTGGTGATGAGCACTGCTGTGAACTTATGGGCTGGGCTGCTCCCTTCATTGCATCCATCCATGATGGCTTCACAGCTGGAGGGATCCTTAAAAACTATTCAAATCTGATGCATGCAGGTGCCAGACTTCTCTAGAAAGTGTAGCAGAGCAATTCCCTGATGCAATCTAAAGGCCTGAAACTTTCAAAGAATCCTCTTCCCCAGATATGATCCTGAATTCAGGAGAGGATTGCCACAAATACCCTTCAATAGGTGTCAGTAGGAAAGCAGACCCTTTTAAAAGGCCTTTCCAAATGCATTTTTAATCCACCCCTTCACTCCCATCTCCCCAAGACACATTGGTTCTCATCTGCTTCCTGCTTTATCAGTTTCCTGCTGTACATCCAGAGGTTGGAGAAGTGAGGAGCCCAAAGAGGCAGAGCTGTGAAAAGGAGCTGGATAAACATCGATTTTGTTTTAAAATCTGAATAATTGTTGGGTCTGTACTGCTGGGAAGAGAAAAGGAGTTAAAGATTTGCTCTCTGTTTGGTGTGATAAATGGCAAATTCTGTGTAATACCAATGATGGATGTAGCCTGAAAGGTCAGGGGAATTCCCAGCACAGGGTCTGACCTTTATTTTACTCAGTTCTCTGCACTGAGTTTAGAATAAATTCACCAGTTAGAAAGAATCTACCACTGGAGGTTTTATCTTTGTGTTTTATTTTTGAATGAGCTCTTTAAATTCTTCTCAGGGTTGTTTTTTTTTTCCTTTCTTTTTTTTTGTGTGTGTGTGTGTTTTAGGTTTTTATTGTTGTTGTTTTGGGGTTTGAGGTTTGTGGTTTCTGTGGGGTTTTTTTTAGTAGCAGGAGGAGGTGAAGAGAAAGGAACATATTTTTTAAAATATTTGGAAGATTTGAGAGGCCAAAGAAAGAGGAGGCTCTTTTTTGGAGCTTTGAGATTAGTCATGCTGCTGTCTGTTTCGGAAAAGTGTTGATATAATAGAGAGCCCAATCTTGTGTTAATATGTATGGACTGATATAGCTTTCTCTATGCTGCATAAATCCTTCCAACTGTAATAAATTGGAAATGCTTTATTCTGAGAAGAGCAATTATCAGAATTCAGCATATTTCTCCCCTCCCTGTCACCTAACTCTGTGCTCTCTTCCAGATCTTTTTTGACTTGCATAAGCCCCAAAGAGAAAAGGATTTATTTAGTGTTGACCAAAGGTTTAGCAGTGTAAGTTTACAGAGATAAGTTAAGGGGAAAACTTCCCTTAGTATGGGGTTTTTTTAGACTTCTGGAATAGTCTTCCAATTAAAACAGAAAAAGAGACTCATTTTTCTAAATGCCTGAAAAGTGGCACAGAGAAATTCTTTGGACATTTGCTGTCAGGACCATGGCCCACTATTCAGTTCTGTGGAGATCACCAGGAGATTTACTACATTTATTTGTAGTACAGGATCCTAAATGAAGGCTGTGCAGGGGTGGAGGATGTGTTATGGGAGCAACTCAGGCACTGCTGTGGGCACTGGTGAGTCCAGCCTCCAGGGGTATCCACTGTGGGCTGGATGTCAGTGTTTGTCATTCAGTTTGACTTGGAATGTGCACTGGATTCTCTGGGATTGATGCACAGCAGCACCTGAAGTCACCAAGAGAGGACAGAAAGGCAGCACAAGGCTGGAAATGTTGCTTATCCAGGAAAATGATGGTGGTTGTGTGGGTTAAATTAAGGGCAGCCCTTTCTCAGGCCATTAAGTGTGCCCTGAGCCCTATTGCACAGCGATGCCTTTGTGCAGCACCTGCAGGTGCTGGGAAATCACCTCACAAAAATACAGAAAAGATTTTCGGGACTACGCAGAGAGGCTTCTGGGAGATGTTAAGGTCTTCTTGTGGCGTGAGGTATAATGTTACGGTGGCTGCCATGGTTTCAGAATAGAAAAGCCCCAAGGTTTTTAGGAGAAGAGGTAATAATTTTCCTTAGCCCAGCTGGTATTCTTGGAGAAGGAAGAGAAGTTTGTCATTGTTTTGGGACGCAGACACTCTGCCAGCAAGTCTCATCTTATGAATCACATCTGGTCCCTGGAGACCCAGGCTGGATTTTCACCTGGGAAATACAGAATCCTAAAATCCTATTTAAATTGTGTGTATGCTGGTTTTATAACCAGCCGTTCATAACAATTTGTTCCACGGTTTTGGGGAATGCTACTGAGTATAACTTACATCTTTCCCATAGAGTTTGGTGCTTGTGAAATAGGATGAAAGGACAATTTTTCTTTTCAAAAAAGTCTCATAAGTGGCAAAGGTGAAGAGCCCATAACAACTGCTGGACTCTGTTGGCTGTTGCCCTTGGACAGATCCTTGAATCCCCTGAGAGAACTGCAGTTTCTCTACCCCAGTCTCTCCCTGAGGAGTTTCTAATAATTCAAAGCCTCTGAACATACTAAACATACCCAGAAGAGCAACTCAGCCCTGGAGAACCCAACAGCCTTCCCAGTCTGGAAGCAGTCATAATGAAGATCTTTCTTTTTTCTAGATTTAAATTTCAGTTTTCTGTCAGTGGATGTTAAATCTTTGCATACTCAGGAGAGTCGCTCTCTCGGGAGAAACCCCCATCATAATCCCACTGAAAAGTATCTGAAAACCAGTAAGAATTGCCAAACAGCCCCTTCCCTTTTCTGTTGATTAATTTCTCACTTATCTTTCAAATTACTTCAAAAATACCCATCTGAGCACTGCAGAAGATACCATTTTCAGTTTGTACCATCCAACAGACATCATTCCCAGAAAACACCAGGTAGGCCTATTTCCAAGAAAACTATGTTGAAAACATGATAGAAGAAATATCAAAAAAAACCCAAAACAACAAAGCAAATGAATGAATTCCTGCCTTTTGCATATGGCAATTCCTGGAAAGAATTAACTTTGACCAGTTAATCAGTACTAACATTTATTACTCAAAATGTTATCCCTTTTGATTTGACAGGCTTGTTTTGGATAATTTGTCAAAGATGACAAAAAGGCTCATATGCCTCTCGTTCATTTTGACCTTTCTTACTATTAGGAAATTAATTTCAGAACTGAAACAAATGTATTAGTGTTGTCATTTAAAAAAAAAAAAAAGAGAAAGATGAATACCTTGCCTTCAAGCTGTTTCTTCATATTAATCCATCACACGGTAACATGATCGCTTTTTGACACATAACATCTTACCAAGATACTTTCGACATTCACACCAGCTCTTATTAAATACTGCACATAAATTCCAAGTGCTGGAAGTTATTGATGGAAAAGAGTGAATAATAGAGAGTATACATACGGGAAACACGGGGAGGAGAGAAAGGTTTTCTTTAGTTAAAAGGTTTGTCTGAGCGTGTGGTTTTATGATTGTCAAGGGTAAAAACAAGCAAATACTCAGTTTCTCCCTTGGTAGTGTTTTATTTTGTAACTTGCAAAGTAGGAACAAATAAATACTTTCAATAAGTAGTTTTTTTACTTAGAATTTTTAGGTTTTCTTTTTGTTTTGCTTAGTAGAAACGAATTTTAATCCAGTCAGGTTTAAAAAAAAAACCAAACAAAACAATCTGCTTTTTCCTTGTTGTTGTTGCTGTGGTTGCAACATTTGTTTTCCTCTATTTCATTTTAATATTTGCTGCTGTTTACCCATAATTCCCACCACATCCTCCCCCTAAATTGCCTGTAGCTCTTGGAAATGTGTTGGTAGGTGCCTTACTGAGTAACAGTTGTGAGCGATTCCTTTGATCCTTTCAAAGCAAGCATTTGAGCTATATGGACAAATTAAATGATGCACTACTCCAAGACATAAAGAACTACAGACTTGCTGAGCACTGGGGGCTGTCAAGCACAGCCACTGGGTAATGTTGGATTGGAGTCACAGTTGTTAATGAGGGCTTTAGCCTGGCCGGGGTTGAAGTCCAGGTGAAATCTGAATAAACACTCAAACATTTGGATGCACATTCAGACGGAATTTTATTTAGTTGCGCTCTTTGTATTGATATGTCTGTAAATCCGGGCTTCACAGCTTTGGAAAACTTTGGTAAAGGTCATGATGCAGGAAAGAATGGGGATCACACTAAGATATTGTTGAGTTGCCTTTTTATCCAACACCCTTAGCATGCAATGGGCTCTGGCTTTACATTCATCATGTAACCATATTATTGAACCTTAACAGCCCCGTTTGATTTGTGAATTCCAGCTTTCCAACAAATCCACTCCATGTGCGGATTTTAAATCTATGGTTCATGGGTAGACTGGAGCAAAAGGGTCACATCAGCCACGTTTTAAATACCATGTGGGTAAATCAATCAAGTATTATCACACCAGACCAGGCACATCTATTATTTTGCGGAGATGAGTTCAGCAAAGTGCCAGTTATGCTCCGTGGACAGTTATGTTTATACAGCCATCAGCAGCTGCTGCTTCCCATTTCCATAGCTTAAATGGCAGGCAGACTTCTGAAACTAAAGGACACGTTTTATTACCATTGGTGCCGCCGTTTTCTTGTAGGGCAAGGTCGGAGTAAGGAAAATGTTGAGAATTATGTTTAGTGAAGGGTGGTATAAAACCTTGATAAAGGGAAGGGGGTTGCACAGGAGTGGAGCATCTGTTTGCACAGGGACATCGTGGCACTAGGTGGGTGTGCCAGGCTGTTTCAGCTCCCATGGCCACCTCCCTGTCACGTGTGTGTGTGTCTCACCAACCCCAGCCTCATAATTTGGCATTTGTCTTGAAACCTGATGTTGTTTTGGTCATGCAGAGGAAGGAAAGATCATGTGCCATAAAGAACTGATAATTTTTCTGTCTGTGTGAATCAGTCAAAGGCATGTCTTGGATATATGTATTGGAGCCAGGAATCCTCTCCTGGCTGAGCACCTCTGTTCCCTGAGGAAATATTGTTGAAAAATTTGCTGCTGGCTTCCTATATATCTGTAAGACCAAGTGCATTGAGCTCTGTGTATTTTCCGGAAGGTAAAGTCAGTGTGAGTTGTGGGTACACGTTGCTTTCTGAAACTCAACCCCATCTCATCTTCAGTCCACATCACCGCAATCACGATGGGGAAATGCAGATAATTGTGAGTCACCTGGGCTGGCTTTGGGGTAGATTGGTCTTTTCTGTGGCAGCTTGGAAGACAGAGACAGGAACACTCTGCTAGATTAGCCAGTCCACCCCCACAGCCAGCCAAGTTGTTTCTTACCCTGCTGTGTTTTTTTTTTTTTTTTTTAAAAAACATTTTGCTCTGTTCTAACAGCTATTTTCTGTACTCTTATGAAGAAACCCACTATCATATTGAAGTTGCATTTACTCAAATATTCAGTGGTCACAAAGGGACAATTCTGTGCAGCATGTACAATGCTTTGTACCACAAATACATACATTAAAATGGCCACGTTAAAACAATATTAGGAGAGTTCTGGTCCTAGGGATTTTCTTCTTTGTAAAGCTTGTGCCATGCATACTTTAGTTTTTATTAAAATAAATTGTCTGTGTGATATTTAGCTTAAGCACAGTTTAAGGATTTATGGTGGTAGCGTATAAGAACAGAAAAATATATTTATGCATAAAATATTTACTTCTAGACAAAAGGTTTTTGTTTTTTTCCTGAAAAATTATGTACTTTGCCGTAGCCCTTTTTTATCTGGAAAGGCTGAGGCAGTAGCACTTCACCCAGCTCTCTTGTTTTGGAGGACATGGGCTTCTTGCACCTACTCCCTGTGTCAGAGGCAGAATTCCAGCTGATACCAGTTAAAATGTGATGAACACGGATTTCTGCCACGCTTCCCGTGAGGTTTGGCTGAGGCACTCACATTCTACTGAACACTCCAGGAAAACCTCAGCTGGGCCTGAGTCCCCACCCAGCTCACAGGAGAGCCACCAATTCCGTGAGTCAGAACAATGAACCCATGGAGAAAAGTCAATGATTTTGCAATGTGATCAGTGTGACCCCGAGTTCCATGAAAAGCAGGTGATTATTACAGCCAGCGGCTTGGTTTTATGGATTGCTCTGTGCTGTTTCTTGGGATCTCAGTTTTCTTCCGTCATGGCTGAGATACTGAGGGAAATGCCATAGTTTCTCTTCTGGAATTTAAAACCACTTAAGCCCAGCAATCTGTCCCTTTCTCATGCCACAGATCCATGGTGGTAGAGGATGAGTAGGGGTTCCACTTGAAATTAATCTCTTTTTCATCAAATCTTCTCAGAACGTTCACAGTTCCTGGAGGATCTTTGACTAAAGGAATGGAAAAGGGTGACGGCTCTCAGGTTTCAGGAAAGAGTTTGGTAGGGAAAGGTAAAGCTGACAGAAGAGATTTGCAAATCAAAGAAACCATTAGGTTCCAGTTCAGCTGATGGCCTGCAGATGGAATTGGTCAGCACTTCCATCCCACCTTCTCTGCTCTCCTGGGAATAAACAACACTCCAGCAGGCAAATCCCACCCCTTGGATCTGTGCTTGCGAGTGGGGTTTGCTGCATCCACAGAGATGGAAGGAATGGGAATAGTAGGAAAGCCTCTGGGTATTCAAGGTAAGGGAGAATAGGTCTTTTCATTTATTGTCATGGGCTTTCATCCAGCAGCACTCAAGGAATGTGTGTGGGTGTGTGTTACTCCTTGAGATTTCTTGGACAGGGCCTGTGACTCTCTCCCCAGTGCCTCTTCAAGTCACTTCTGACTATCCTAGAGAGGTAAAGACGGATTCAACCCCCAAAATAACATCCTTCCTGCCCTTCCCCAACAGCACAAAGCTGGGGAAAGTTGAGACTGGAGTCTAGACCCAAACTCCTCGCTCAGACCCTTGTGTGCTGAACAGAAATAGAAGAGATCAATCAATTATTTCCCCAGCTATGCATACATCCTTCATGCAGGTGGTTTCTGTACTTGCACTGAGCAGGCAGCTGCAATGTTCAGCCCCCCAAGCCACAGAAAATGCTAACTGTTCCTTTAAAACATCTGTACAGTGACTTTCCTTCTCCCTTGATCCTGCTTCTCACTGCCATCTTCCTAACAAGGGAGTTGTTACCCAAAGACTTGTTATCCCTCTCTCTGCTGATGACTTGCTTGACAGCTCTGTCTGTATGTAAATTAACTTTCTTTTTTTGCTTTATTTTTTATCCAGAGGCATCTCGGTTTTGGCAGTCTCATCAAAAAAGCATATTCTGCTTTAAATTACCCCCAGTTCTCTAAAATGCCTCCCACACCACACTTAAAAATCATTCTTTCTTCTTCTGATTGGGAATTTCAGCAACACTTAAGTCTTAAAATAAGTGGCTTGTTTGTGGTTGAATGCTTCCCTCATGCGACACCTTTTGTTATTAATATCTGCACATCTGTTTGTTTAATTATTTGATCTCCTGCATGAAACCAAAAGTCATAATTTTTTTAGAAGTTTGTGCGAGCTGATCAAAGAAAATCTTCTCATTTGGGGTCACAGCAGCTTTCATTCCTTCGCCTTTTGGGCAGTGTTCCAATGTCAGTCACTTATCATAAATAATCAGTTTCATCAGGTTGCTGCAGAGATTCAGCCCATTGCAGACAACACAGAGGGTAAATCTGGCCTTAACTCCAGGCTGAAAGTGGCCTTTCAAAACTAATTTGGGGATTTACAAAACGACAGACAGGCTCTCCTCGCGCGCGAGTCGCTGCTCCTTGTTGCTGCTGGTTGGGTGTTTTTTTTTAATTGCCTGGTTAATATAATCTGACACACTTCTAATGGCCCGCTGGTGAGTTCAATAGGGTAGTGGTTTTCATCAGGTGCTGGTAATAGCGTAAAGGAGCTTGGTTTAAAACCTGTTAAAGACGCAGCGATCTTTTTTAAAAGCTCGCTGTTAGCAGCTCCTCTGGAGCCTGTGCTAAAGGATATTAATGTCAGGAGCTGCTTTGCTACCAGGGGCTCCAGCTGAGTCCTGCCTGCTCTTGTGTCCCTTGGTAAGTAGGAAACAGCCAGCCCTGGTGACAAGTTCTAAACTGGGGCTTTGGGATGTGGACTTTCCAGCTGAGTCTGGGGCAGAATAAACTTGGTTCCAGGAGAAAACTCCACAGAGTGTCAGAAACACCGAAGGGTTTGGTGTGTGAAGACCAGCTCCGAGCCTGAGAGTGGGGAGGGATCTCTCTGGGGAGAGGTTTTTCAGGGAAGAAAATCTCCAGCTGTAGAGAGCATGCCTGAGGTAGAGAACCCACCAGAAACCAGTAGGTTGTATGTTTGGAAGGTCAGCTAGGAACTGATCAAGTGTCCTCTGTCCTCTTGAACCTAAGTTGATTATGATGACCATTTAGAGTATTGAAAATTTGCTGCTTCTCCTATTGAAGAGCTATTTAAACACTGGTGCAAAGAAACGACCTTTTATAACTTTCCCAAATACCCCCAGCAGCCGCTCTTGGCTTTATTTCTGATCAATGAAGACTTGTAATGATGGGTGAAAAGTATAAAGTTCCAGTGAAAAGGAAGGGTTTCCTTAAGCTATGGTTTCTTGTAGAAATATGTTGCTGCTTCCAAAATATTAGACAGACTGCTAGACCTGGGGAGGTTTCCCATTTGTGCACACTTTTAATTTCCTGTTCTGCATTTTGCCTCAGTTCTCGTCGTGGTTTTGCTAAAGAAATTTAAGTATTCATTTAAATTTCTTCTGCTTGACAGTCCTATTTTGGAGTGAAAACCTGCAATAATTCTGCCTTTCCCTATGCCGTGAACTTTCCTTCTCACATACCTGAAGGGAGGCAAACGTCACAAGCTGTCAGCCCTTCTTTGCCTTTGCAAATAGGGATGGATCAAAGCTGAGGGTTTATTTAGTTTCAAAATATGCACAGTTTGGCTGCAGACTGCTTCGTGGACTTTGAAGCACAAGCTCACTTCTAATTGCTCTCCATCTTTATTGAAGTGGTCAGCGTATTTTCAACAGAGCCTTTTGATTTTTGTGGTGTTCTGGCACAAGTATTAATAACTGAACGACCACGAGTGCTCTGACCCACGCCATGCCTTTTTTCTTTTTTCTATGGTCTCTGCTTTTTCTGTCTGAGGGTCTTTGATTGACTTCATGAGCTGAAGGCCCCATAGCGTGAGGTATGATGTGGAGTTTAGCCCTCTGTATTTTTATTGCAGATGGACCACACATACTGCACATGAAGTTTTATCCACACAACAACCACCTTGGGGGCAAAAGAAAGAAAGCAAATAGCAAGAACTCTAGTTTCCAAATGGTAAAAGGAGCAAGGACATTTGACCTGGCTGTTTCACAGATTTTTCTGCGTGGGTGTGGTGCTGTGTCCGTCAGTCCCCCCTCTGTCACAGCAACAGGTGTGCTGTGAGGGGCACCAGAGTGGCTGCAGAGTGATGATTTCATTTTGCCAGGGGTCTGGGCAGTGGGGAACACCCCAAGATGCTCGTGCACACAGTGAGCTGTAGGGCTGTCCTGGCTGTTCTGGGACAGTCGAGATCCAAGAACAAAGACACCAATTTTCCTCTGTACTGAGAATGCATTGCTTTCCTCTTCTGCGTTGTGCTGTGGCTGAGCCAGGGAAGCCTTGCTCGTGCCCTCATATCACATCGCTATCCCTTTTATTTTCTTTGTGATCACCGCTGGAAATTTTGTCCGATTAGAAGAAACTTTTACCTCTATTAAGCCCCCGAATCTCCATCAAGCATCTGATAGACTGGGCCCTAACGGCAGCCGCTTTACTTCTTTTCAGGCCCCATCCATCAGGCTGACAGTGACTGCCGATGGGCCAGTCATATTGTCTATATTTCATACACAAACATCAGGCCTGCTGACAGCACTTTGCACACTCGGAAATTGCTTTTGCTGTGAGCTGAATTTCAACTAGAGCTTTTTTGCTGGCTCCATCTCTCAGTGTTTATGACCCTCAGGAGCAGAGGAACTGCTGTGAATAGATAATGCTGAAAGCACTCTTGTAGCACAGAAGGTTTCATGTCTGAAGTATTTAATGTTTACAGCAAATTTGGTGTTTGTTAATTTGCATTTTTATTCTTTCCTTAAAGAACTGTCACCTTACTCTTCCGCTTGTCCTTTGTACAGATGTGTGGCAATTTGTGCTGGGGGAGCAGCGCTGATGGGGTGAGGGGAAAGAGCAGAGGAGGTGTTAAGGGGTGGGAAGAAGGCTGGGTAGAGTTACAAAATGCTCCATGGCTTAAGCAGCAATCCTGATTAATGCAGCTTCAGAGGATGGGGAAGGAAGGGCTTCCAAGCTGTGAAGAGCTACCCCTTTGCTCTACACTGAAATAACTTTGACAGACTACCCATCATCAGCTTAAAAATCAAACACATTAGCATACAGGAAAAAGTCTTTAACCTGGAATGAATGGTATCTGCTGGTCCTTTCAGAGACCAGACAAATTATTTTCATTACTGGAAAGGACAGATCCCTGCTAATAAAACACCCCTCCCAGCAGCTGAATTGTATTCCTTGTGGGAATAGAATTGCTTCTGCTGGAGGCCAATCATTGTGTTTGCACAAATACGTGGTTTTGCACTTGGACTGGTACACAAGGGATGTGTGTGTTAGTGGGCAGCCCTGAGTCTTTATCTACACCACTGCAAATGTTCTCACAGGAAAAGATGTGTTTATGTTCACCTCTGTGTTTGTTTCCAGCTATCCTTGGGAAAGTGTGTGCTGGGAGTCGCTCAGAAGCTGAGGAGCGGATGAGGAGGAAATAAAGATGGCTCTTTAGAAAGTTGGGCGGCAGTTTCAGATGAACTATGGAGGTCACATAGATTAACCTACCCCTACCAAAAGTTCCCCAGGCAATCAGTGCTCTGGCTGGCCAGGCAGTTTTATAAGGACTGTAAAGAATGTCCAGAGACATATCCCTGTAAAACCAGCTCTTACCTGGAAGCTCAATGAGCCATCAAATTCAGGAGAAGAGCAACCATTTCTTGGGAAAATGTAATGTTAAGTGTCTCAAAATTAAACTCCAAGCCAGTATATTTTGGTGTGCAGCTAGAGTAACCTATGTTCAAGTAACATTAAGGACAAATTGTCAGAGTAAAAATCCCATGTTAAAAGGGAAAAAAACCCATCCAGCCCTCAGACTTTCCCCAGTATCGCGAACAGCTTATTATAGGTGGTTGAAACAGAAAGGTTTTTGAAGTGTTGTTTCTTCTTTCAGGTGTTCTAATGTTTTGTTGTTTCTTTTTCCTTTGGTTATTTTTTCCAGCCTGGAGAGAGCTGGAGATTTGACTGGCTAGTTTACATTTGTGCAATAGATTTTATTGTCATGCTCTAGCTCGGTGATCTTCTGTTTGGGTTGCAAACTATAAAGGGTAACATTTAATATCTGTGTTCTTTTTTGCCAGGCCTGAATGACATTTGTGTTAGTGATTTTTTTGGGGCATTTTTTTTTTTCCCTTACCCTTTTACACTTTGATTTTTAAATGGAAACTGAATGTTGTGCCTCTAACTTCCTGACAGGGTTAAAGAATGACACTTCTATTTCAAAAATAATTTGACTATCTGAAAACTGATTTTCAAGAGACAGCATTTTATTGATGATATGTTGCATGACCTTTTGCATCATTATTGTTGAGATATGAGAATAGAAGGAGAATTTCCTGCATTGATTGAACCTTAGGTATGAAACACTAAATACAAAGTAAGGGTAATTTCTTAAGTAAACAGCACCTTTCCAAATAATATTTTTCTGGATGTTCCTGTTACAATAACTCTTGCACTTCCATCCTGGAAGTGAAAAAAAGGGTGTTGTGTTTAGGTGTGTGTAATGGCAGGCTCTTTATGGCACAGCAGTTCCTGTTCTGACCAGCATCCCATTGAATTTGCACCACTGTGCACCATGGAAAAGTGTCTTCCACGAGGAGCTGGTGATTTATGGAGATCAGAAAAACTGGTTTCTGCAATGCCCATTATGAGAGTGAGAGCTGAGAGGAACTGAACTTGTTGAAGGTGAAATGCCAAGCCCGTGTCAGAACTGAGAAATCAATGCACGTGTCATTTCACGAGATGGAAGCTTCTGCCCCTTTTGTTTCTGCTGGCTTGGGAACGGTGGAGGCAGGGCCCCCTGAAGTATTCCCTGTAGCAGAAGTATTAGGAAACAGCAATCTTCAATGTGTGATAAATGAGCACAGGGGCTTGGGACCCAACCAGGGAAATCCAAAGAAACATCAGAGCACTGGGAGCTATGTTCCCAGGCAGCTGACACTGCATCCTGATACCCAGTCGAGTGGAACGAAGCCAAAACTATGCCTTCATGTTGGAATACTTCTTTATATCTGTAGCCCAAAATGAAGGAAGCAAGGTTCCCTGTGTAAAACTTCAGAAAATAGCAAGGTTGTTGAATAGTTTCCCTGAAAACTAGCTTCTTTCTCTTTCCTTTGCCCACATTGATCAGTGGTAGAAGCTGGACTTGACTATGAAGGCTTCCTCTCTCCCCTAAACTAAATACTTAACCAGAAGAAGTAGAAGAGAAAGAGATGAGTAACCTCCCATCTCCATGTCACTTTTGTAGTTACAACCTCCACCTTCACTCTGCTTGAAAATGGGGTCTAACATGGAAAAGGTTTCAGTTCAACCCCTGGAGCCTCTCCCTACCCCTCCAAAACAAGAGCAGCAGCATAATGGACAGAAATGGAAAGCAGTGGTTGGCTTTGCCTCACATCTTGCGTGACATTGGGCAGGTTGTTCTCCCCCTGCTCTTTGGCTGCCAGGCTGCAGTGTGACCCTGCCTGCTGGAAACTGAAGTGTTTTCAGACCATCTAGAAAGTGCCACAGGGAGCACTGAACAGCAGCCACAGGTGTCTGTGGTGCTGACTGAGCCTTCTCCCACTGGGAATACGGTGGTGGTGGCTGTGGCACGTGGAACAGTAGATTAATAGATTGGGAAACCATCATGGGAGCATCTCTGTGGTTTCACTGCAGAAAATCTGACAGTGTTCCTGAGCTTTCTCTAGCTGCAGTGTGAAGGAAGAGGAAGGATGAACAGTGATTATAGCATGTAAGTTATGGTGGGCCTGACTAAGGAAGACAGAGATGCAACCACTTTCCTGTCTGATAAATCTGCTCACAGCTGTTAGAACACAAACGGTTGTGAAGCAGTGAAGCAAGTACTCGATTATGGGTTTTATCACCTTCCAAGCTCCTCATCGGGCAATAGGTGACTTTTGGGGGTCATGGGGACTTTCAGATGTGGCTATCCAGCATGCCAGGCAGCAGGGTAGTTGAAGGCAATAGAATATCCTCCAGGTCCCCTTTGATGTAGAGGATGTGTGGCAGGTTCCACCTTGGCAGGGAATCTCATTAGCTGTTGCTGGGAGGAAGCAACACAGTCAAGAAGCTACTCAGGCTCCCTCTTTTCCCTCTCATCATGTTAGCCACTGGGAAGCAATTTCCTTTTGTTGTTTTATGATCCTTAGAGATGAGCCAATGATCACAGCTTTATTTTCTGAAAAAGAAGAAAAAAAGGGTTTGAGAGGTGTGTTCCCTGGCCCCCCCACCCCCTTTCCTGGTATTTGAAAACTATTTTCCCAGGCCCTGTTTTGATAATACCAATATCTATAATATTTATCTGAAATAGTGTGAAGCCCCAAACAAGCTGTGTTCTGTTTATGAACACTGGAGCTTCATGGCTCCCCTTCAAACATTTGCATGTATACAGTTTATCTTTACCATTAAAAATAACATTTTAAATCTCCTGAGAAAATTTCAGTGATCCTTTTATGTCATTCACTGCAATGCTTCCATTTCAATTGAATAATTTCTAATCAGTTGAGATTGCTTAGCAAATATGTGTGGGAGACTTTTTTCCCCCATAGATAAAATAAGAATTTATTTCCGTGTCAAGGGGGTTAAGTAAATTTTGCCACATCATTATTAGTCTTTGTATTTTCTTGATCATTCTACAACATATGACAATAAGTTGGTTATGGAAGGGAGATCTTAAAGGTTTGCATTTCCCCTGATTTTTTCCCCTGGAGCATTCCTCATTATTGATACATTCATACAGTTAAGATTTACATCATTGATTAGTGTGATTTAGAGTGTCATGGCTTTGCATTCTTTCCGCCTTTCTAGCACAGCAAGCAATTTAAAGTCATTGCATGTGATGCAAGATTTCAAAGCAGTAATTCAGCTGCAGCGTTATGTTTGATCCAGTGTTTACTGCTCTAACAACTGGCAGTTTATAAACTTAGAGATTAAAATGATGAGAGATTTAGAAACTCATATAAACCCTAATGAAGAAGTAGTGTGTGAGTACCTGTGATGGTTTTGTGCAGTTTTTTCCAGCACGCTCGGGTATTTGGGGATGTTCACCGATGTGTGCCCAGCCCATGAAGCATAGATCAGTTATCCAGGAGAGTTCAGAGTTGGAGGGTTTGTTCATATCTGTCTCCCAGATAATTTTATGCAATCTGAGTATCTGCCTATCTGCAGTACATCTCTGCTCAAAGTGTGAAAGTGAACTTCAGTTTTTATTTCCTCCAAGCCTGATAGTTATTTAGATTATCACTGGATGTCGTATCGTGTAGGGCTTAACGGTGCCACAAAACATCACTGTCAGAAACAAGACACTGCAGTAGATGGACTTTAGGTCAGACTGTGTCAAGCAATCTTTAAATTCCTAACCACGTCCGTGCTATTCAGGAACTGGATTGGATCTTTTTGATTCTGCCACTGGACTCAGATTTTTCATAGCCCCAAATTTTCATTGTAGAAGTTTTTAAAGTTTGTCTCAGCTGGAGCTATTCCCTGTCTTATCAGACATTACATTACTGCTGTTCCCAGAGAACTAAAATTTCCCCAGGTCCTTCCATACAGCCTATCCGTAACATACCTGTTGACATGAGAACAGAAGTTTAAAAAAATGTAATTCATAGGAAAAGTCTAATTATTTGTGACATTTCATCCATCACGTCCTAAGCTTCTCCAGAGGAAAGTAGTAACATTTCGTCTCCTTGACAGCAAACAACACACTGACGAACTGAAAAATGTTCTGCTATATTTCAAACTGTAGTAAACTGAGTAAAGAGCAAGTGCAAAATAAATAGCAAGAGTAAAGAGCAGGAACCCACATAAGTAGGGGGCAGAAGCTTGGCGAGCTTTCTAAAATATTTCTCTTGAGTTAAAATACAAAACAATCCTTCAAAAATAACCAGAACATTTCAGGGTAAGCTATAGCCGTGCCACTGAGCCCAATCTGCACTGACTTTCCTGAGCACTCCTGGGAGGAGGTGCCTTGGGCAGCCGTGGCAGCACCGTGCAGCTCATGGAGACCTGCAGCACCTGAGTGAAGACAGCTTGATGCAGGTTTTTAGGATATCCCCCAACTCCCCACCTCCAGCATTTCAGGACTGCAAAAGGAGGGATTCTGTTATCTAAAGGAAAGAGAAGCAGAGCAAGTCTAGGAAGCCTGCCCTCCTAATTATTTTATTTTGAAGATGATGCCTAAGCTCCTGAAGCATTTCTGTCAGGTCATACCCAAACTGACTTTGCTTCTGAAGGCTCTCTCTGGGACATGCCAAGTTCCCCACACTGCCTCTCTTTCTCTCTCCCCCTTTAGGCTTTGATCAAGTTTTGGTGACCATCTGTTCATGGAAAACCCATCTCTTTCTTCATGGCTCTTGCAGTCTTGCTTGCACATCTAAAGGTCTCTGCTCCAGAACCTGCAGGTCTCTCCTGCCTCAGCAAAAGGAGAATCCCTGTCAGTAACCCAGATTCCTACACATTTGGATATTTAACTCGTGCTATTTTCCTGGGGAACTCAGAGACCTTGCATCTGTGAAACACTCAGGTTCCACCCACCGATGGAGTGGGAAGGTCATCTGTGCTGCCACATCCAGCTCCTCAGCTGGTTTCCAAACCCTTGTAGGTATTCTCTTGGTAGATCTCATGTTCTTTATCATTTAAACAAAGAAATGTGCAACATCTCAAAGTAGGATATCAATCAAATCTTCCATCTGAAAAGTCTAATGATGAATAATAATGAGTTGGAGAATTCTGAAGTAGTATGGATGTTCTTCCTGTTTTGATCTTTTATTTTAGAAGAAATCCATACATGCAGAAGCTCCAGCACAGTACTTCTCCTTTTAACTCTGAAAGGCTGAGATTGTTCTTTAAGGAAAAGATAAGTTTATGAAGCCATTCCTAGTCTTTCACAGGGTGGAGGCCCTTTCATTTCCATTCTTTTTCTTCTTTTTCCTTTTCTGTTAGGCGCACACACACACACACACAAACTCAGGAGTACATCATGACCCGAGCTGTATTTTCTGTTTATTGCCACCGGGTTAATAACAGTAATGGTGCGAGGAGAAAATGAAGTGTTATGTAAAATCCTGCATTGCAGATTTTGGTGCTGATGCAAAGAGCTCAATAAAGTGTAACACTTTAATCATGGAGATAAAAATCACACAGCAGCTTCACAGTCTTCCAAGATGCAGAGCCTTAAGACAAAATAGAAGCAGAAGAGAAAGAAAAACCGACAATATTATTGACTCCCAGAAAATTTAGGCAAGAAAAAGGCCCCACTTTCTTTCCTTTTGATGCTTTGATTCAGTCTTTGTATTCACAAGATAAAAAGCGGAAAAATGTGTGCGTATTAATTTCCTGGTATTAGAGAGTAAAATGCCACAGCTTTATACACAACCCAGTGTCATTTACTGGAACCTGGAGAGCCCTTGTAAACAAAGCAAAAAACGCCCTCACCACAAAGAACAAAACCTATCAACCAGAAAAGACGGGGGGGGGGAAAGGAAAGAAAAAGCCAACACCCAGAACATGGTATGATGATATATATTGGTTTTTCCGGGTAGGTGAGAGCAGCCCAGCACAGTTTTAGCTATGGTGGTTTGAGTACAAATTCATCCTCTTGGCACAGAAGAGGAATCAGGTTTGGATGGTGCTTTGCTTCTCTTCACTGTTACTGTCCTTTATGTCTCTGCTGCCCAGCTGCAGATTAAGAGTGTAATGTTGTCAAATTACTGCACGTAAAGATGGAGGTTGTTGGCTTATGGGGTTATTTTGGGGTGGGTGGAGGAAAAGGAAGAGTTGTGTGAAGAAGATCTCTCCTGTACAGGGGAATTTGGGGATGTAAAGACATGGAGTAGTCTGCTAAAAAGTTGGGACAGTGCTAAGGACTGTGTATCTTCAGGCTGGACCAGTTTCCATGAGGGATCTGACTGCAGTTGTGTGCTGAGTTTATTCTTCTTTGAATAAGATTTCTAAAAGTCTTTTCCCCCCGAAACTGGTTATTGAAAATAATACAAGAATATTTTTCGTTGCAACAAACACAAAAAATTTGGAAATACCTAGTTTAAATAAAAGTAAAGCTTCAGGTAATTCAGTGAAGTGTCACGTAGACCCAGGGGCCACCCAGCCACCCCAGAAGATACTTCCTCACAGCAGAGAAGCCATTCCAGGGAAGTTATGTACTCAGCATGAGATGTAATTCTGCTTTAGTTGGTCCCTGGCCCTTTGGGATTAGTTGACATACTTTGGAGGAGCACAGCAGCTGGCTGAGCCCTGTCCAGTCCTCAGCAGGACAAGCAGGAGGAAGGGGTCAGTATTTTAGCTTTATTGGCCCCATTCTGTCCCAAAGCTCACGTGTCTGCAGCCAGTTAGCACTGCCAGATTAAATCTATTACCCGGCTCTGCCCTTGGATAAGATTCAAGGTTAATTCAAGGGCATTGAATTCAAGCTAATTCTTGCTGGGGCTTGAAGGTAACCCAGAAGGTTTAATGTTTCCACCAGCTGCAATAACCATGTGCCAAAATTTGGGACCACTGATGGAAAAGCTCCTACAGAGGCAGAGTCAGGAGTGGGTATTAGTGGCCTTTGGTATCTGATAAACTCTGTCATCACTGCTTACCTATGATATGCCCCTCATAAAGAGTGCCTGATTACATGGCTGGCTTAAGCCAGAGAACAGGAAAGCTGACATTTCACATTACTTTGTATCCTCTTGTCCAGCTGAGTTCACTTGTGTGGAATGAACAGATGTCAGATTTGGACGTTGTAGGCATGGATGCTACAAGAAATGTGTAAATAAACCAACCCTTGTGGAGTATTGTTAGAACAGGTCATGGTGGGAAATGGCAAAGAAAGGGAATGTTTCACTGGATGCTGTAATATTTTCAGGAGAACTCAGGGATGAATCAAGCTGATATCACTTGGAGGCTAAAATCTTATCCTAAGGGTTACCTGAAGTAAAAGCCTCCTGCTTTTTTGCTGTGATGTCTGTGTCCATGACCAGCATCTATCTCCCCATGGTGCATTAAAACATCCATTACAGCAGCTGTAGGAATGGCACAGTGATCTCAGCACTAACTTAAAGGTCTCCTTCATATTTGGGGAAAGGACGCTGGCCCACAGGGATGGACACAGCTGTGGAGAGGT
The DNA here is from genome assembly GCA_013397055.1 of Pachycephala philippinensis. Classification (NCBI taxonomy): domain Eukaryota; kingdom Metazoa; phylum Chordata; class Aves; order Passeriformes; genus Pachycephala; species Pachycephala philippinensis. The sequence goes on from VWZT01001193.1 coordinate 777,324, forward strand.
GAGTTTGGGAAAGGAGGCATTGCTCACCTGTTCCTTGTGCAGACTTCTCAGACTATTTTGATCAGTACCTCAAGGATACCAGTCAAGTCAGTGCTCCAGATACAACCAGATACTCCCAGACGCTCCTGTTTGTTTGAGGAGAAAACCGAGACACAGGTTCTTAATATGTTGTGATGTCTGTCCTGCTGGCTCAGTTAAAATCCTTTTAATCTCAGGATAAGGCTTAAATTCAGAATCAATTGCTTTAGCATATTCCATTCTCTTGTATTTTCTTCTTAATTCTTTTAAGTTGGGAACTGCTAGAAAAGCTGGCAGCATCTGTTGCTGAAACAATGGATTCTTGCACAGTTTGTGAGGGTAACAGCAAGGGAAGCTCTCCAAAGACAGAAGGGCCAATAAGATGATGGGTGAACATCAGCATGCATGTCCCAGTAGGAATGTGATTGGGATAGCTTCTGGTCCTGGAGTCTAGAAACACTGTTTGCAACTTTAAAAAGAGTGAGTCAGTAATTTCCTAGTGCTGGGTACGGAGCGATAGCGCTTTTGCCTCCCAGGCATTTAGATTTTGTGTCTATGCCTTTTCCAAACAGTTATTACTATTTCCTCTGCTTTTAAAATTGTTTTTTGTGGTTTTTTGTGGTGTTTTTGTTTTGTTTTGTTTTGTTTTGTTTTGTTTTTTTTGTTTTTGTTTTGGTTTTTTTTGTTTTGTTTTGTTTTGTTTTTTGGACGAGGGGGAGGTTGTTGGGGTTTTTTTTTGTTTGTTAGTGGGGTTTTGTGTATGCATTTCACTCAATGTAAGACATGAGAAACTGTTAAAGGCAGTCAAAATCAACCCCTACGAAGGGCTGGTTGGGTCTGTGGTTTAACCCTTGTTCTAAAAAATGTGAGGTTAGCTTTTTGCTTATGTGTCCTCTTAACACTATGGATCAGCTCTATCTTAGAAAAAGCCAGAAAGGAGAAATCCAGCCCAGAATTGAATGAGCTGCTACTACACCTTTCTGTGGACTAAGATGGCATTATCTGAGCACGTTGCTTGTACTTGTACTTGTTTGGTAGACTCCCTGCCTAAAATCAGTACTTATTTTCCTGGCCAGGAAGTAAACAAGAAAAAAGAAAAGGAAAAAAAAATGAAAGGAAGGTAATTGGTAGCATGCTTTAAGGGTCATCACAGTATTTGCCTCCACTTTGATATTTTACAATGGCTTTGAGGCCGTGCAATTATGGGCTTGTTTTAAGTCTTCTCATTTTCTCTTACAAGCAGACCACCTCCCATTTTAAACATCTGCAGTAGTTCCAGCGATGAAACCAGGGCTATTGTAGCACTGAAATCTCTAAAATTGCAGTGATTTTCAGTTGGATAGTGATCCACTGTACATCTGGAAATGTAGGTGTTGCCCTCAGGGAGCTGTGTTTGGCATAATTTCCTCCTTGGGAACAGGACACAATGGGATCACAGCTTCTCCTGGTCTCAGCTGTTGAGCAAATCCGTGTCAGGCCTAGCAGCCAGTGCTCTTTTCCCCTTGATCAGCTGGGCTTTGGTCTTTGCCGAGATGAACATTGTTCACTAAATGAATAGCTCTCAGAATGCAAAGTTCACCTGTTATCCTTCCATTTAGGGAAATTGAGAGTTTTTAATCTTTTGTGCTCTGCATTCAAGAGATGAGAGAGAAAAAAAAAACCAGCTAAATGCCTCCATTTAAATGTAAATTTTGACTTTTCAAGTCTGACAAAGTAGGGTGTTTGTTTTTATAAACTATATATATATATAAATAAAAGCCATGGAATTGAAAGAACAAAACCCCGTTCTTGTTGATATTTTTCCCACATAGTAATCTTTACTCTCATCATGTTACATACTATTTTTTTTCATTTGTTTCTTTTTGCTTTAAAACTAATTTTGCTGCGAGAACTAGAACAGAAGATCATTAGGAGGAAATACTCTGGCATTGGCTTGTGCAGAGAAAACATGCCATCTGCCTAATGTGCTTCATCTTGTGTCAGCCTAAGATGTGTTGTTTGGGTTTAACATGCCAGTCACCAGCCTAGAAAGAGTGCAGGCAGCAGCTCTGCCACAAATCCCAGCCAGGGCTCCAAATCCTTCCTGCTTTTCAGGGACTACACTCCCTAAGAGATAGGCCACAAAACTTTGGACAGAAGATGTATCACCCACCACGAGGGTCCAAGGGGCGTTTGTGCAAGGTACAGAAGTAGTTTGGGATGTATTTTTCAGCCCTCATCATGTCACAGCCTAAGAGGCAAAGGCAAAGACCCAGCCTCAAAGTGGGTTTTTTGGGGGGTCTGGCTGAGTCTTTGGTTTTGCCTCTTAGACCGTGACATGATGAGGGCAGATGTTTCCTCTTCCAGTCGCAGCAACCTTTTCCCATAGATGGATGGTGCAGGTCCCAGCCGGGGGAATGTAGCTGCTCGTATTTTGTTACACAGTGCGTAATAAAGACTTTAGCTTATTTTTTTTATTAAGAAAAGACGTTGGCAGACAGCTTTAAATGTCTGCCTAAGGACAAAACGAACTGAGTTTTGTAGATAGCTGGGTTTTTTTTCCTTAATAAATAAATAAATGGAAAGATTTTTATGTTGATAATAAAAATAACTAATGCAGAGCTTCTTCCACTAGTGCCTGGAGACATGGACAGATGTGGGATTTTGAAGGGATAAAGAATTGAAATCTGTTGGCAGGTAGTTGCTATAAAAATGCCTATCCTTCCTGTTTCTTATTACAGACCAATATTCAGCAAATGAAGAGTCTCTGAGAAAGTTAATGATGACAGGATCAGGTTCCAACCATCAGAGATAGCAGCAACCTCCTTCCTTCAGAGAAATCCAAAGTTAAAGTATAGTTCTGGACTTTTTCCGACTCACAATGTGGTGTGTGGGAGTGTGGAGGGGAGGAAACTGTCAGGGAAACTATGGGAAAACACAGCAAGTTCACCAAGAGTTTGCTTTGCGCATGAGTTGTCTGCCAAAGTTTTGTGCAAGACTTCGACTGTGCTGCTGTTGTGTGGAGTTGGTTTCTCCCTTGCTGTGTGGTCTGTGGTTGGGATAAGAGGGCAGGCCTTGGTTTCTCTCTTTTATCCTCCCAATTCTTTCCCCATTCCACTGCTGTCAGGATTATCACAGTAACATGTGTTAGAGAGCTGGCCAGTCACTCCAGGGTTTGGCCACTCAACCTAAAAACCATCAGTGATGATGCAACTCCTGTTCAGGAGAACAAAGATGCAATGTTGATCTGATATATTTACAGTTCAGAGCAAATTCCTTTGTTGTCCATTACAGACAGCTGTAACAGATACAGAGGAGAAGGATGAAAACAAGTTTAAAATATTTGTACTTAAAGATGCATTTTTACACACAGACGTCCTTATAAATGTGTGTATATACACACATGGAGGAAAAAACACGCAAAAACTGCCCAAATCTCTAAGTCAGCCATTGGTCACGTGGGTCAGCTGCTGCTGTCTGGGGTGGGAAGTATCCTTCTGCTGAGTCTACCATAGCTTTGTTTAGTAATGCCCTGGTGGGTCCTCTTGAGGTTGTCACTTATTTCCTACAGCACTGAATCTCGAGTCCCTGATCTTCTGTGAGAACTGAATATTCTTTCTGTTGGAAATAGTAGAAAATAGTGGTCCCCAGGATGTGCTTGCAGGGGAGCCATTGTCTTTGAGATGTTGTGACTCTAAGTACAGGCACAGTTTCCTGTCCTGCTGTTTGGTCTGACAGGAAGAGCACTAGGTGACATCGTCTGCACCAACACCACAGAACCACAGAATGGTTTGGGTTGAAAAGGACCTTGAAAATCATCTCATTCCCACCCCCTGCCATGGGCAGGGACACCTTCCACTAGACCAGGCTGCTCAGGGACCCATCCAACCTGGCCTTGAACTCTCCGAGGGATGGGGCAGCCACAGCTTCTCTGGTCAACCTGTGCTTCATCACCATCACAGTAAAGAATTTTTAACTAATATCTAATCAAAACCTGCCCTCTTTAAGTTTGAGCCATTCCCCCGTGTCCTTGCACTACATGCCCTTGTCAAAAGTCCCTCTCCAGCTGTCTTGTCACCCTGATCAGGTACTGAAAGGTGCTATAAGGCCTCCCTGGAGCCTTTCCTTCTCCTGGCTGAGCAACCCCAGCTCTCACAGCCTGTCTTCACAGGAGAAAGGCGCTCCATCCCTCAGAGCATCTGGACTTGCTGCAGCAGTTCTGTGTCATTTTTATGTTGGAGGGGGGCCCAGAACTGGACAGAGCACTCCAGGTGGAGTCTCAAGAGCAGGGTAGAAGGGAGGAATCACCTCCGTTGACTGCTGGCCTCACTGCTTTGGTTGCAGCCCAGGACATCTATTGGCCAAGTATGAGTAGGGGAATATTGGAGAAAAAAGTTTCAGATACAGTTGATGCTGATAAAATGCCCTGCAAAAGGCATGATATGTTGTGCTTTCAGCTGTAACGGCAGGCCCTTCCAAAATGTCCATTACATTTTGGCTTTTATAGCACTGTGCAGACAGTAAATACTGCTAGATGTAAAGCTCAGAGAAAACATCCCACAGTTTGGTACAAAATGTTATGCTGAGCTGTCTCCGAGTAGGACAAACCCAAGAAAACCTGTTCTTCCCATTGTGGATGAATCATGGGTCAGCAAGACAATGCCAGGGCCAGTTCTGTTTTGTATTTGCATGCTGTCCCTCCCCTCAGCATTTATGTGTGCTGGATAGTCCCTAATCTGTTTTGGTGTCCTTGTGTTCCTGTTTATCAGCTTTCACTTTTATCTCTTTCTCTGATGTGCTTGCTGCTCGCCGTGGGTACAGGGAAGGAAAAGAAAGGCTCGACTTGCAAAGGAACAGAAAAAGACTAATGACCAGGGACAGCTTCTGCCTGGGGCCCGGCTGTGCCAGGAGGGTGAACAGAAAGAGTTGGTTTGGTTTCGAGCTGTCAGTCCCTGGCAGAGCATGTGCACAGCCTTCCTGTCTTCTCAAGCAAGTGGATGGCCACCTAACCTTTGAATGACACATTTGGTGTTGTTCCCTTCCACCTGGCTCAGCAGATTTGCAGTTTCCATCCCGGTGTGGTTTTTTGTTTCTTATCCGTGCAGATCTACGTAAAATAAAAACAACCCTTACAGGTCCTCTAATAGGTCCAGCGAATCCAATTTTCTGGGTGTGTTCTGAGTAGGTGGGAAAAGACACTTGGGAGCCTGTTTAAAATATTTTACATCTGTAAAATGGGCCTTTACCTTTGATGTCCTGCTTGTGGTTCTCATTGGTTTAGGGCTTGTTGAGCTGAAAGCTTTATACAGAGCAGGACCTACCTTAGAGTAATTTGTCTCATCTCTTTTTAGAGAAGACAGTTTAAACTGTAGGAATACACATGCTTCTCACCACCAATCAACACCTCACCTTTTTAGGAACTACAGAAATCTCATTCTGCAGCATAAATTAAGGTGTAATTGGAAAATAATAACAGTGATGCTTCATCAAACCCAAGGTCTATTTGGCTCAGAATCTTATTGCAGATGCTAAGGGATCGACTAAGAAGAGAGCAAGGCTTCTGATAATGTGTAATTTGGGGATTTTCTGTTCAAGAAGTCGTGTTCACTGCTTTGAGTGTAATATAATTTTTCTTTGAAGTTATCTAGTTGATCTTTGTGTTCACCCATGTTTTGGCCAAAATCTGGTGGCAGAGAGTTCTGCAGTATAAGCTAATTTAAAAAATGCTTCATTTTGTTTGCCTTTGGTCTTCTGCCTGATGACTTTATATTCTGCCAGCTGCTACTTATTTAGTAAGAAATAGCGAATAATGATATATATTGAGAGACTACAGAAACTGGTAGTTAAAGAGCTTGATTTGCCTACGCACAGTTTGTCCAACTGCAAAAGTTCCTAGGAAATAAGGGAACAGGGAGCCATAACTCCTGGACATTGTTTTTAGTCTACCACTCTTTGCCTTTGTAATTAGAGGAGAGGCAGGCAATGTCTTTGGGCCTTATTTATGTACTTGTAAAGTCTGTGTTCCTCGGTCCGAGGGTTCTGCAGAGGTATAATTAAAAGTTAGTGGTAAAACACAAAGCTATTAATACTGCTATGAAGTGAATAGCTGAACAGGAATTCTTGACCTTAATATATTTGCAGGCATATAAGCAGCAATTAATGATGCCTGAAGACATTAAATGACGTGTATTGTCACACAGCAAGCAAGTGGCTGTTTAAGGAACAGCACCAAGGCGTGCTAAAACCTTCAGTACAGCAACTGGGGGCATTTCAGCTGAGAGAACCTTCAGAACCAGACCAGAGCTAAATTTAATTATCCAGTCAAAACATGGTCATTTAGATATTTCTATTTCATAACCTAATTTTCTTGCTTTAATTGTAAGAGAATAAGTAACAGTTACTGCCTCAGCTTCTCTCTGCCTTTCCTTTACTCTCCCTTTCCCTCTTGCTTGATTTCTTTTATTCATTCATCTTTTATAGTAGGATTTCTTCCCTCTTCTAAAAAGCTGTCAATTCTTTTGCCACAAATCTCCTCTGTCTTTTCTGAAGAGCCCTCTTTCTGTAGAGCCAGTGCTGTTCAGTAGCAGAGAAGTGAGCAAGGTAGGATTTCTAAAGCTTGTTCTGTGGATCATCTGGTGGGGACTCACAAGGGGTGTTTGAGATGGGCAGAGCCCAGTGAGACCAGCAAAGCTTGGGGCGAGGCAATGCCCCAAGACCCTGTTCAGTCCCACTGCTTTCTTCTAATGATTCAGGCAAGTAAAGATTTCAGAACTTGTGAAGGTCAAAAAACAATGGTGCTGAGTGTATGTGCACGTTTGCTTCTATGTGAGGGACAGAGAAAGGGGGAGACACAAGGACTTTCCTCCTTCGGACTCACATTTCTAGTTTTGCTTTGAGGTCAGACCCTAAGTCCATAAGAGCATATATTGTGGTTCATAATCATTTAGGGTAAAAAATTATACAAGAATTGCCCATGCAGCTGAGCCAGAAGTCTCGTCTAAACTTGATCTGGGTCTTAACATTGTCTCTTTGGCACCTCTCTAATTTAATATGCATTTGAACAGAAGTGGCTTCTTGATAGAGCCTTTCACCTCCAGGTCACCCTTTCAAATCCAATTCAGGCCTGTCGTGACCAAATGTTGCTGCCATCTGACGGCTCTTCTGTGTCCTGTGTGAATTGCTGGCTTCAGTCCAGGGGCTGGTGGACAGGTGCCTGAACTGCAAAAACTGCCAGAGCTGACACTAACTGGACGCCTCTGCAGAGGGGTCAGAGAGAGAATCAGCCCGGCAGATAAATTAACACTTAACTTGTACACACTGTGATGCTGTATATCTTCAAAGTGCTTTACAAACGTCAGCCAGTCCTCAGGAGGTGTTGTTATCTGCACTGGCAGGTGAGAGAAGCAAGCAGACAGCGAGCCAGGATCAGAATATGCATGTTGCTGACCTCCCACTCTGAGGCCAGGGCTGAGTTTAGCTCCTTTTGGGGCGACTGATGGGCACACCAGAGTGGGGTTCAAGCTCCTGTTTTTCTGTGGATAAAAGCATCCCTCACTTTTTAAGGCAGGCAGGAAAGCAGTACTGATGGGCATTCCATCCTTTTCCTGAACCATAGACCAACAGAGGTCTCCTCTCCATCCACTTTGAGGAGCTGGGGAGTCATGTCAGGTTATTCCGACCATCAAGAGGTATCATTATTCAGACTGAGAACTTGCCATGAAACAGGGTTGGTAGATAGTGGTTTTTGAATAGCAATTGGGTTGGAGTGGTTCGTTCTGAGAGACAGCAGCTCATGGAATATCATTGAAATGTTCTGAGAAAAATGCTTGGAGTGTTACGAAGAATTGCTGGAAGGTCATGCAGAGTTAGTGGCACATCAGCGTTTGCAAGCTGCTTCTGCAGGGACACTTAAAGACATTGTCAGACTGTAAAGGTGTCAACAGAAAAAGCAAAATTGGCTTTCGTGCTTCATGTCAGTGAGAACAAGAGTGGTTCTAAACTGGCATGTTCCTTTCTCTGGAAGCAAGATGAGGAAACCTTTTTTCTTAAGGTTTTTAAAAATAGTAACTCCCATTCCTACTATTAATTTCTTGTTGTAAATAATTGCTGTTGTTGCCATGGTGTTTACAAAAGGTGAATGAGCAGGTGGTCCGTGAGATGATGAATGGAAGGAGAAAGATGTTGTCCCTATGGTTACAAAAGGGGAAAGGTATAAATCTGAAATAGTGCCTCTAATAAGGTGTGGCTTGAATTGTCTGAAAAAACTGAGGATGATTCTGTAGGACTAACTTGTTAGAGGTTATAAAGGGTGGCAGATGAAAATGTGGAAGTATTTAACACTTTTTTGGGGCAGTACGGAAAATACGGGGAGAAGGTAAAGGTAAGAAAAGTAATTTGAGTAAAATTCATCTTACCAGGCATCCAAATCCAGGCATTTCAAGGGAAGCTTGAAAATGTGAGCTGTATCCAGACAGTTTGAATTCCACCTGATGTTCCCTTGGACAGTCAGAAGGAGACAAGTGCTGCACATCCCTAAAGAGGGATTCAAGGCACTGGGCAGAATTCAATGGGGCTGAAAGGGGAAGGAGTGGTGCTTTGTAGCTGGATGCAGGCTGTTGGCCACGTGATGCTGAATGGTCAGTTTTCCTTTATTTTCCTTAGGAGCACATTGTGCTCCTGTGTTTTCTGGTGTCACCACTGTAAGTGTGGCCAGAATAACTAATCCTGAGGTAATGGGGTGTGTGTGTCAAAAGGGATGTCTTGGAGACCTCTGCAAAATTTTCTCTTGAGAGATTCTTTTGAGGAGTTTTTCTTCGGAGGGATACCTGAGGAAGCATCAAAGAGTCAGTCTTCTGGGAATTCCTGAATGTCTTCTGAATGAAATGGGGCAAACTCCCTCTGCTGAGCCAGCTGTTGAATGTCCATTTGATCCAAACAGAGGTTTAGCAGCAAGGGCACAAAGTGTGCCTGGAGGCTGTTGCCTTCCTTGCAACAAATGACAAGCCATGGTTTTAGCAGCTTGTATAAAACATTGCAAGGAGTTTATCCCATCCCCTATATGAAATATTGGAGTGGAGAAGGCTTTTGGATGCCTCTCTCTGTAAACCAATTGCTATGCCCAAGAATTAATAAAATCCATATTGAAGTGACAGCTGGTGGACAGAGCTGGCTTCTTCCTGCATCACTTGTCTCTCTAGTGGCCCATGTTCTGGGCTTCAATGCACATTTATCCTTTTATTATGGCATTTATTGACTTCTATTTATTTGTTTATTAAACCTCTGTTTTCTTAAGAATCATAATTTCACTGTTCAAAATCTAAGTTTAGTCATATCAGCGCTAGCTATTAACATAGTTCTTTCCTTTTCCTCTTTAATTACTGACCTTCCAAAGGCATTCAGTGAAGGAAATAAAAATGCAGACAAGTGAGAATATATTTTCTCAAAACTTTACGTGGCGTCATGAACCACCTTCTGTACTACTTTAACTATTTCCTCTCTTGACAACGCGAGTTCCTTTTTCTTAATTCATGGTTTCTTTCATTTTCCCCACCCCCTAATTTATATGTACATTTCTCAAGCTGACAAACTTCAGACTGGCTCAGTAGAGCAGTGGAAAGTGAGTGTCACAAAGATAGGGATTCAAATGAACTTTAGAGCAGAAATTCATTTGCTTGTTTATTTGTGCTGGGTTTATACGGTAAGTGGCAAGAAGAGATAAAAACCATTCTTTTCAAGGGAGAGAATGTTGTTTTCCAAAGAAGTGGGGTTCAATCATTGTCTCTGTCAGTCTAGTAAGTGATTTCTGTTCTGAGACACAGAGAAAAGAAAGACCAAGTCTGCCTTTGTTTTCTGGAACTCTGTAACCTGGGTCATCCAGGTAATTACAGCTTTACTTAAGAAACAGTGTGAGAGAGGAAAACTCTGCCATTGCTTGTAAGCACAAAGAAAAGACACTTGAGAGAATTAAATTGCATGATGACTTTTTATAAGGCATCTGAATCATTTTGCATTCCACCTCTAAACCAGAAAATGATGAGTTTAATATCATATTGTGAGATGTAACTGGTAAGTCTCTCAGAAGGCAGCTGTGGCATCCAGAGATATTTGAGCCTAGTTATTCATTATTTTCTGCATAAAGGCTGAAGCAAATGTGACTATGAGACTTTGAACCACCTCTGAATTTATTCCCACTCTCACTTGCAGATGCTGCAGCAAAAGAAGCCCTAATGGGGGTGGGTTGTGCTGTGTAGATACTGGCAGATACCCCTGGGGTATAACAGCAGATAGCAGTGGGTTAAGCATGTTTGCATGTGCTCATGTAAATGCAAACATACATTTATTTACTTCATTCTCCCACTAAAGTTCTCCTCTCTCCAAGAGCAACAATTTCAGACGGTCACCTCTCTGCTGATTTTGCTGAAATTGCCACCAGTAGGTGACATATATTTTATAAAATGTTAATTCTGTGATCCTGCCTGAATTGCCAGAGATCAGTAATTATGTCAAAATCTTCCAGAGAACCTGAAATACTCAGCTGAAATATAAAACTTTATTCCCTTGCTTAAATTTGTTGTGTGGCAGTGGGGGAAACAGTTCCTACATGTAAAGCACCTATGAATATGTATGACTCTAAAGAGGGAGAAGAAATACCATTATTGTTGAGGAACGCAGCATAATTCTTGTGAAGCTTGTGTGCAAACAAGTTGTCTACCACTTGAGGCATGAGGTGGCAAACTTTTAATGTCCCAGTGACTGGGCTGTTATTGTCCATTTTAAGGCCACAAAAACTTTGTGTCTGGGAATAAAAGGGACTTTTTCCATTAGGAACTCGTGTGTTGTATCAATAATGCACTGAATTATTTTGTTCTGTAATGGAGAATGCTCAACGTGTTTCCCTTTGATAAAGTAATGAATGTGAGGAGGAGAAATGGGAAACTCTGAAATGCTGTTCTGCTCACACACAACCGTGTCTGGAAGTAGTACATCTAACTGGCAATTACTCTAGCCCTTTTTAAAAAACATGCTGGATAGGATGGACAGTTGCAAGTTTGGACTAAATTTAGTGCACAGGAATATGTGAAACAGAGATTTTTATATGTTCAGTGGGAGGTTAAGGAACAAAGACCAGAAAAAAAAACCCCAGTTGAACAATTACTGTGGGTTAACTTAAGAAATTACTTTTTAAATACTTTGAAATGAATGACTGGAAAAATGTTTTTGAACACTTTTTTTGGGTGATGAGCTACCTGTTTAATGTCATGGCTGCCAAATAAGAGATTTGGAAGCTTAATCTTTAGGTGAAGGTGACATCTGTGAAGGACACTGTTCCCTCACAAATAACCATTGCAACCAGATTATTTGAAAGTGGTTTTGATGAACAAAAAAGATCTTCATAGAAATTTCAGCACACCAGGAGACTTTCTAATATTCTCTGTGAAACTTCTACCAACAATTTTTTTTTTTGAGTGAGGGTTCTAGGAGAGTTTAGAAAATGCTCTAGTGACACTGTGTTAGACTGATAACTTGATAATTGAACACTAAGCTCAGGTCACTCATGTTCTGCAGGTGAATTTCTTGCTGGATAGCCTATGGAAAATTCTCTTAGTAATCTATGCCTCTGCATCTCTGTTTGTGGCCACCTTCTTTTGGAAACAACTTGAAAACTATGAATGAATAAGTACACTATGGCACACCACAAATCCTGCAGTTTACACCAGCAATTTTATTTGTGCTAAGTCACAAATTATTCTAGTCTATTGTTATGTATCTCCCTTTGCTTCTCAATTACTTTATGTTAGTAACTATGTTCCTATAAAGAATTCTGTCTGGTTGTTCTAAAATAAGTATGACTTAGGTCACTGACTTGTGTGTGAAGGACATTCATGCTTTACAAATACCCAGTTTAACTAGATTATCTGCTCACTTCATCAAATCACTGTTTTGAGACTCTACAACATGTTCTGTTTTATGGTGATATGTCAGTGTGCATCTGATCTCATCAAATTCTATTTGTGATGGGGAAATTATCTCATGAAAATAGTATTACTTAATCTTGGTTTTAATTTCTGTGTGCTTGGAGAGGAAGAAAATCCTGTGTGGTGTTTCATCCTGTCAATGCTAATCTTTCTCGTCAGTGCTGTATCTCCAAATAGCAGATGTGTGCTTTATTGCAGGGCTGGTCCTCTACAGCACAGCAGAATGTTTTGGCAGGAGCAAACAATTTATTGTATTAGAGTCAAACACAATCAAATGTTCCCTTCCCTGTGAAGCATGGTCAGATATTGATATTGCATTAGCTAACATTTTAACATAGCGGAGGCTTAATAAGATACATTATTACTCTCGCCAGGCTGTTTAATTAAACTAAACAGACTCTGTGTATTATACATTGGTTTTCTGCCAGGGGAAGGTAAATCTGTATTATATTAGTGTCACATGCCAAATGATGTTCTCCCCCCACCAGAGATTCTTTAGAATCTTTAGTCAGGTCCAGAAGTTGTAAGAATTTGGGGAAACTGGGTAATCCAGTGGCATCTGCTCTGGTATCACTCTGTAGTGCTGGACAGTGCCATCCACTATGGATGCTAAAAAACTTTAGCAGAGAAGTTTTCAGCTCTCAGCAGCAGTTTGTGAGAGCTCTGTTCTTTCTCATGCGAAACTATGCAAAACATGATAAGGTTTTCTGTAAACAGACTTTGCTAATCTTGCACCTGCGTTTATAATTAGAATTGTTGTGATACTGACTAGAGAAATGAATGATGTGTGAATTGACCAATCACCCTGATAGGTAGTTAGTTAGAGGTCCAATACCTCTTGCCTTTTAGGAAAACACTAAAAGAACTAAACACATAAAAACCCGTCCTTTATTAAATAAATCAATCAATCAATCCATTCCTTTCTGCTGACCACTCGCGTGTCTGAGTCCTAATTGCCTCTTGGCACCGCCGGCAGCAACAATCGACTGCTGCCGATGGCGCTGTGTGCAGTGATCCCAGTGAACATTCCCTCTTTCCCACTTGTGCCATGGGAAGAGTGTGGGAGAGCGGGCACTTCTGTGCTACGGGGTCCTGCTGCCTTCTTTTAAAGCAAGAGTTGGTGCAGAATCCTGTAGGGAGCTACAAGCAGAGAGGCATTCCAGGCACTTGCTTTGGAGAGTTGTTCTGTTGAGTTACTGCTAGAAAGCAGAGGAAGACAAAACATTTGCAGTATTTCTCCTTACATGCAGAAATAAACTGCACAGGAAATACTGGAGTCTTTTTTACACAATTTTGAGCCTGTTTCACCTGGCAGAAGGGAACATCTGCATAATTCAATGCAGAACTGTGCAGAGATAGCAATGCTATGCCCAAATAATCGTGCTCTAGAAGTGGAAGGTGCATATTTTTATCACTGGCAGTAAGCCCTGTATCACAGTGAAGGATAATGTTGTGGCTCTGTTTTTCACAGTGTCCTGTGCAAAATGTTCCAATATTCTCAAAGAAAGGTAAAGAAGCGTCTGTCACGGTCCTTTGCTGTATTTCACATGCCCCCACAGAGAGGCAGGAATGGTTGGCTGCATCACAGTGAGATCTTTAGTGTGCCTCCCTGATGCTGGCACCATGGATGGGCTCAAGAATGGCAGGACTGGATTTATGGCAGGCTTCACCTGCATAACTCAGTTATGATTTATCTCATGCTGAATGTTTTGTTGTTGTTGTTTTCCCTCAACAGAAGATTAACCTGGAGTTCTATATTGACATCCATGCCCACTCCACCATGATGAATGGCTTCATGTATGGGAACATCTTTGAAGATGAGGAAAGGTTTCAGCGACAGGCTGTTTTTCCCAAGCTACTCTGCCAGAATGCTGAAGACTTCTCTTATGTAAGTCATGTTTTTCTTAATTAATTTTTTCCTAGTTTTTCTCTTTTTTTCCTTTATGATAAATCTCCAGCTTTATTTGATAGAGTGAATTTTATTTGAGTATGAATAAAAGGCTACGTAAAAAATTTTATTATTAGCTACCATCTTCCATCTTATACTTACATTATCCAGCAGTGGTAAGTTGTGATCTTATTCATGTCATTGGATACACAAACAAAAACAGGTTCTTTGTCTTCTGTATACTAACCTTTGGTTCTGAATTACTGAAACACCCTTTTTTTCTCACATCTTTTGTCTTTTGATCAACTGGATCAACTTTATTGTTCCATTGTTTATATTAATTTGTCAAAGTTTTTACTTATACACTCCAAATAGTAGTATGCTAGCAAATATAAATAAAATTAATTAGCTTGAAAGAAAAGGTTAGATAACCGCTGTTGAAAGTTGTGTCAAAAGGAATGCATGCTATTAAAATTCTTTGATACTACCGTAGAAAACTGTTCTGCAGGAATATTTGCAATTTCCCAATACTTGTAACTTGGAGCTTGGGAAAGAGGAAGTTGGGTTCAAGGAACAGCTTGTTCATACCCAAGGAGACCTCGGTGATTGAGTTTCTGGTCTGCACCTGGTTGTTTCAAAAACACATTACAAATAAGGGGCATTCACAGATCATAGCAACGAAAACCTGCAGTTGATAGGAGTGGAGAGATTCCGTGCTCAAGAATGGGATTTCTCTCTGCTACTCTTAGCACAGGCCTTGGCTAACAAAGGGAAAATCTTTGAGAAGATGATGTAGGAAATGGAAGCCAATAGCTAAATAAACAGCACATCTCCCTTTTGACTCTCGAGCCCAGAGTTCTGCTTAGGTGCTACTGGCACTGGGTACATTCAGCTTCCCCCTGACATCCTGCTGGTCTCCTGAGGCTGGAAGCTTTTCCCCTGCTATCCATCCAGGCCATTCTTCCCAGGGCAGCTGAGCAGATAGAAGTGTTGGGAAAGGAGACAGCCACGAAGTGTCTGACAGGTGTGAAGTGACTACATGTCCCCAAGTAGGAAAGTCTGTTTTCTCGTTTCCAGCTCCAACCATGTGGGTTATGTGACTGGTTGCAAATACCAGCTGAAGAGAGGAAGGGAATCAAAAACGGGGGGAAGAAATGTGCTGAAGACTTAAAATAGTGTATGTAAATATGCCCTATTGCCTGCTCAAAGGGAGGGGGGGGAAGTGCATCGTTAACATTACCAGGCTGGTGTTTGAAAGTGTGGGAATGGACCACTGTTGTTACTAATTAATTTTCCAAAGCTTCAGGAGGTCTCATTTACATTGTATGCTGCTGCGGCCATTTGTTGGGATTATAATACTTCAACAGCAGCACTTCAAGTGAAAACTGGCGGCTGCATGAAGTGTTGTCCATAATTGACTAGCTCCATGTCTTCACACAGCACAGAGACAATGTTCCATTATGTTATCCATTGACAGTATCATTGAAAAGATTACTCTCCTTAAAGCATCTGTCAACCTTGATTGATTTACAAGGGACAAAGCACTGAAAAGGTTTGAAGTGCGGGTACAATTTTTGCCACCGTTTAGCATACATAATGGTTCTCCTTTGATGTCAAAAGCTCATCTTCTATTAATAATGCAGAGGGCTTTTGAATGCAGGCTACTTGTATGGACTTCCACACTAATAACCTACTTGCTGTGAAATGGGATTCACTTTGGAGAAGCAGTCATTTGGGTTTTACATGTTCGGAATGAATCCCAACTCAAAGGGATTTCTTTCAGCGCTCTGCATGATTGCAGCTGAGCCCGGCACGGGTTAGGGAAGGCAGGCAAATCCTGGTCTGCTCCTCCAGCCGAGAATCTGGCAGGAATCACGCAGCCAGATGCAAAGGAGCATGAACAACAAGCCCAAGATGATGCGATCAAATGCCTTGTGCCGTTTTGTCTGGCAACCTTCTATTAATATACTTTAGAGTGCATTTCATGCCTGGGCTGCTTTCTTCACCTGTCATTTCCAATAGGCCTTTTTATTTAAATGACAGCATCCAAGGGAGATTGGTGATTAGAGTCGGGGATGGGTAGGGGATTTGTACCCACACGCCTGTTGTAGAACCAAAGGAGAGTCACCCAGTGTCTCTGTGCCCTGTCTGTTGGGCAAAACACTTGACCCCAGAGCTCTCTGGAAGGCTGACTGTGGTTCGCAGGCATAAGTTGTGAAAGGGACCAGAAATTCCTCATTTGTGCATGACTTCAGAAACAGAGGCCTGCCTTTGGTTTAGCTGTCAGCGTGTGAAGAGGAAAGTGAAAGAAGGGCTGGGATGTTTTGCTCCCAGTTAAATACATGAGACATTCTTGGGCAGCTGCCTGGGTAAAAGGGACAAAATCTGTAAGGAAAACATTTTATATTTTCAGTGTTTAAGAAGGATATTTTTAAACACTGGGGAGTAAATATAATCCATATGAAAGCTCTAACAGTGAAAGCTGACAAACTCTTTTGAAAGACTGACTCATTGGGTTTTCGGAGCAGCTGTTGACACCATGTCTGAGTGCATTACACATCAGCCATGGCTTGGAGTAGTTGTAGTTTTTGTAGCGATGTTCTTCATTTGACCTTTCTTGTTTGGGAGAGTGGATTAGTCATAAGGACCAGACACAAGCATTTGAGCATTTCAAGAACCTGCTAGTCTTAGGGCTGGCTAATTTTGACCTTTGAGACAGTATGAGAGGAGGCCATCTGTTCTCTCTGGTTCATTTAAAAGAAACAACTGTAGCCATTCTTGGGTGGCTTTATCCCTTTGCAAAGATTGCTTTTCTTTGCAGTTAAAGGATAAAGACCAGCCAGAGGTACTTAGCCTGATCTGATCTGTTTGGGTTTTTTTTCCTTTGGACTCTGAACTGGTGGCACTTGGGATACATTTGAGTTCTCATTTCATTTTCTTGTATTCGACCTCCCAGCAGAGAACCTTCCTTAGAAACACTGTTTGACCTTTGTGAGCCAGGGTTAGCCAAAGACCCTGATAAAAATTTGGGGTCCCATTATGTTGGGCACTGGGTAACTGCTGAGAAAGTCCACAACCCCAAGAGCTTCCAGACATGCTGAAAAAAGATAGAAAGTGGATGAGAAATTTGAAGAAATTGGAGAATAAAACTTGGATGTCCCAAGTGCCAGTCTTGTTTCTTTGTCAGCAGCTTCCTGTTTTATATCATGCTCACACTCAAGAGTGAAGTCTCTAGACAGCAGCCCACCCAGTTTCCTTTAGGGAAGCATGTTGTTAACCCCAGTGCCATAATGCTGTGGCCTAAAACATATTTTAGAGACTATCATTGTCTCAGCAATATGGGAAGATGCACATATGGAAAGATTTCCACCAGTACTTTTTGTGGTGGTTTTTTTGTTAGGTTGTTTGTTTTTAGTTTGGATATCAAACACAGAGCAATGAAGAAAAAGATTTTAATCTCTTTATGTTTTCTGCTTCCTTCCTTTGATCCACAAACTTCAGGTTTGCTGTTCTCACTTTCACAGCACCCCCCCATCCAAGCTTTCTCAGGGAAGATGTGTTTGTTCCAGCAAACCTCCTTCCCATCTACCCACGGCAGCCTCTCTGGGCTGTTATGGTTTACCCTGGCTGGATACCTCCCTCTGAAGGCAGTGGTGGTGCAAGTGCCTGAGACAGTAATATGAACGTGGAATGATCAAATCCCAACAATCTGTTCAGAAATAACAAAAAAACAGCTTGTGTTACGTATGGCTGGACAAGGAAGGGGAAGCAGTAAGAAAGTTGCCTGGAATTTATCCTGAAGTAAAATCCATACTCACTTGCATCGCCACTTCCTAAGTGCCTCTCTGCTGTTTTGGTGAAAAAAGACTCTTGTCCCAGAAAGGCAAAAGCTGCTGTGTTCAGGTAGGTTTTTTTAACAGCATGCAAGCTTAACAGATCTACTCAGAAATCTCTTAAAACCTGAGCACAACAAATGATCCTGCCTCCCTTTTTGTAGTCTTGTACCAAGGCATATCCAGGAAGACAAATACAGCTATTATATGCTTTAGCACCCCTCTGGGATGCATTTCTGCTTGCTGCTTCTTGGACGTGTTGCTCCATAAATTTATTTATTTATTTATTTGTTTATTCTGGAGGCTGGGTGAGCCGAGATGGGAAATGTGTTTCTGGTGGCACAGGGAACAGGCTGTGAAGTCTGTCCTTCTGAGTGTTACAGGCTTTGGTCTCACAAGAACTCTGCCTTTTGGAGAGTCTCAGTGAGATGAAACTGTTCCATTATGTCGTGCTGCACCAGTTCACCCCTCCTTGTATGCTGAGGATTGGATTTGTATTGCGAAGAAAAGGAAAAGGAGAGCAGGGGGAAGTGTTGGAACAAATGGATTTTCTTTCAGTACCTTCTTGCCTTGGTGTTTGTGCATATAGGAGTTGACAGTCCCTTCTCCATCCCCACACAGGTAGAAATTTAGAATGTACATGGAAGAAACAAGTTTTCATAGCAATTTTATGGTGTATTTTCAAAGATCATCATTACTCTTACCTAATGTCAGCAGCCTCCCAGAGCAGCAGCAATGAAAGGAGCTGCTGTAGATTCTCCTGCGAGCTGCCTCTCCTGCAGAGCACCACAAATTCCCTCAGCTGGGACAAACTGTGCTGTGAAGGAAGGGCAGGAAGCTGGTTAAGGACTGGACACCCATCCCCCTGGCAGGATATCTTTTTGGGTATTACCTTTTTAACCATATGGTGTTTTAACATATTAGAATACAGCTCTGGTTCAGAGAACTGTCCTGGAGCAGTGAGAGGGCCAAGGAGTGTGAGCAGTGGGTTGCTCTGGGAGCAGCATCCTGTCCCACCTTAGGAAGGTTGTGATGCCCTGATTTAGGCCTGCAAGTGAGAAGAACTTCTCTTTGCCACGGAGCAAACCACTTTTTCTGCAGGCTATTCAAAGCAACTGTGTGCATGATGGCTGTATTTTCCTTTTTGCTTCTCATTGTCCTAGTTTTCTGTCATTTGTATAAATGATTATGAAAGCACTCCCAGGAGACTGTGCTCACGCTCATAAAAGTATTGTAAAGAGAAGCATTGCAGGCTATTGCTGGAGGCTATTTTATTGTATATTTTGAGGAAACGTCTCGTTTTCTACTGACAAATGGAGAAAGTGAGAACTCCAGAGACTTGAGTTATTTTCTAAACAGTGTGCTTATTCTGTAGGGCTTAGACTAGGAAATGCCACCATTGGCATCTTTGGGGGAGGATGTGCTCTCAGAAGCAGAGGCTGCTATTAGTAAAAAAAACAGGGGAGAAAAGCAGACCTTTTCTTCATTATTAACCTGAAGCATTTTCAGATCCCCTCTTTGTGTTTATCACTGGTCACAGCTCGGGTTGGCTATTACAAGGGAGGTAAGTTCCAGGCTAACTCTGGTTAAGGGTGACAGGATAATGTTTGAGTAGGTGACATTGTCACTTGTGGTTAGGTGAACTTCGGGTGATGGGGAGATGCAGACTCAGTAACAGAGGAGCTGAGAGGACCTGAGGAAGGATGTTTTGGGATACAGCACACTCTGTGTGTGTGTGTCCAGGATGGCAGATCCAGTAGCAAAAATGGAGGTTTTCTTTCAGGATGGGCAGAAATCTGCCTCCTCCTCTTGTTTTTTCCAAGCAGGCTGTGATGGGCTACCCAGATCTATAGGGAAACCCTTGTTTGACTCTGTGAAGGTGTCAGGCCATGGTCACCGTGCTTTGTTTGGCTGCAGACGTTGTTTAAGGAGCTCCCTCAGAAGAGCTGCTGGTTTGATTTGGATTCCAGTCGTGTTAGCTGCAGTGCTAAAGCCAGCGAACTCAATAAACAACTTCAGAGCTGCAGCACCCGGGGAGGTGGGAGCTGGGAGCACAATCAGTCTGGGTGCACGTGAGGAAGGGTTCTGGGGAATGCAAAATGCAGGGACAAACCCCTGCACTGGTGCTGCCACTGAAACTGGTGCAAGGTGCAGAGACCTCCATCAGTCCTGGAGCTGTGGAGCAGAGCACGGATATTAATGAGCAGTAAAAAGTGCAGCTATTGTACTTCTCGCAGGTGAACAGCTGAAACCCTGAAGCGTGAAAGCCAGTTACTTCTCTTGCTGCGGAATTTCTTGAAAAAAAAGAACTAATTTGGTACTTTTGGTCTTGAGGCATAAACTGAGAGCTTATAAAGCTCCCTCCTTCCAACCTCTCTGCTAATGACCATGCAAATATGTGTTTTTATCAGGAAACTTAAGCAGGCATGACTGAAAGACACTTGGGAGGGGGAAAAATCTGGTATTCCTTCACTGCACATTAGAGGGATAATGAAGCCCCTCAGGGAGCAGATGTGTGTGTGGTGACAATGTACCTTTAAACTGTTATTTCTCTGAGGAGAATTGCACTTTAAAGACTGAGAAATGTGGTGCTAGGCAGGTTGTGTTCATGGTACTCCTACAACAGTGATGCTACCTCTGAGAAAGGGTGATTGTTCTCTGCTTTCCACTGAGCAGGAGGAAGAAGGCAAAAAGAGACAGGGAGTAGAATGGTTAAAAATCTCTTAGGACTTGAGGCTATTCGGTCTTCAAGTTCCAGTTTTAGGCATTCTCACATTCTTGGAGCAGGTCAAACTGTTCCAGATCTTCTCTGCATGCCTTTCCTCAGATTTCTGCAAATCAGACTCCAGATCAGAGAATATTCCCCAGCTAAACCCAAACTTTGCTGCCCACCTCAGTGTTTCCTACCAGGCACAAAAGTTACGAAACAAAATGCTGCCAAATGCAGAGCCTTCTGTGAGAGTGAGTGAGCCCTATTCACAGGAATATCAGTCCAATCTGCCTGTTCCTAAGGGATCTGGAAAAGCTTCAAACAATGGAATTCCTCTTTGAAATGATCCTGAACTTTTCTAAACCTCCTCTTCCCAGATTGCAGTAGTCACAATTGATTTTGAGATGAAACAAATTTTCTTCCTGTGCATCAGAAACACAGCTAAGCTGCAAGCAGAGATGAATCGTGGAGTAATTTTGAGCTCTGTTCCCATTTCATCACACCTCTGCTCCCAGAATCCTTCCTCTTTGCCTGCTGCCTCCTTCAGATCAGCTGTCTGCTTTGGGGATTTATGCTGACTGTAGCTTGTCAAATAAATTGAACGAAGCCTGCCTGGTAGCAGCCTCCCAAAAGCCATGATTTCCAAGTCTCCAGACCTAGTTGGCATGGAGCTGATGACAGTCTATCACAACAAAAAAAACACCAAAAAAACCAAAAAAACCAAAAAACCAAACAAACAAAAAAAAAAACCACAAACAAACAAACAAAAAAACCCACCCCCCAAAAAACCCCAAACCACACTAACACATCTACTTTCCAGGGTATTAATAGAGGTAATGGAGCTGTGAGAGGTGGGTGTGATGAGAGAGTTAAGTGGACCTTTGAGGTGAGAAGTTTGCTCAGTGCATCCAGAGAAGTTAGGAGGCAAGTTTTGCTTGTAAGACAGTTTGGTGGGCTACCAGCTGCAAGAATGTCAGGGTGAAAGCAGGGACAGCTGGACACATCATGGCAGGAACCAGCTCTACCCACACGAGGGAAGCAAGCTGCCAGTTGCACCCGTTTAAAGCTCCCCGTGGAGGGGCAAACAGAAGAGCCAAGGTTTGTAATATTGCTATTTGCAACCCTCTGTGGCAAGGATTCCAAAGCCATGGCATTTCTGTGCTCTCTCTCTAACTTTTGCAGACTTCAATAAAGAGTTCTAGAAAATGAGAGTGCGTGAGTTATGGCTGATACTGTAAAACTGCTCTCTGAGATGGATTTGACACTGTCTGGGCTCCAGTCCATTTCCCAATGGCACGTCTATTCTTCCTTGATGACAAGTGTGCCATTCCTTTTTTCTAGAGAACTAACTTTTTTATTATCACCTTTTTTTTTTGCCACACTGGGGCACTGAGTTGCGGGCTCGTAGAGGTCAGACCTGCTTTGGAGAAAAAACTTTCTCTTCATCTGCGAGAGCAGCATCAGCAGGCAGCTCTGGTGAGGCTGTGAGTGAGTCCTGATTACACTTGGCCATTGCTGGTGTTGGTTCAATGAAGAACATGAAACAACTTGTATGCATAATCCCAGTTTACCCCAGCAGGTAAAGTGCTCATTTCTTAACTACAGAATGAGCAAAATGTGGGCAGTTTTTCTGCGTTTGGAGTGGGGTATTTTAGGAGTAGTTAGGCTCAGTTGTGAAACACAGCTATGGAAATGGCATAGGCTGACCCAGCATATTTCTAGTTACGTTTTGTAATATGAAACCATTCTCTAATTATGAATCCTCTTAGTGTTTTTGTCTCTGCTATCTCCAGGAAAGACTTCTAACATCATTCTCTGATTTTTAAGCATGCAGTTGTACATGCTACATCCTTCTGTAAAACCCTTCCTGGACCTACATCATCTATATATATCAGCAGCTTTAGGGAAGATCTCTTTATTCTGAGTTTCATGCAGATACTTTCTTTGTGAGGAGAAATGATCTTCTGGGAATCACTCACGTGCACACCAGAGCTCAGATTTTTGAAGATCTATGCAGTTTGCTATTTCTTCCACAGGCACATCCATAATCAGTTGTGTTGCAGGAGAAGTGAACAGCTGGTAAAATCTGTCTCTTGGATTTTGGGAACCTCCCTGGACCTTGCTATGCCAGAAATTCATCTTCTGCATTCTGTCAAAGCCTGTGACCAGATTTCTGCCTGGTTGGCATTTTCCTGAGTGTTTTGTACTTTTTTTTTCTTTTCTTGCTGGGTTGGAGGAACACCTTAGGGTTGGTCAGAAATGATGAGCAGTCCATACCCTGGATCCCATGTTGGAAGCCTGGCAAGGTCTCACTTGCCCTGTGGTCATACCCTGCTCCTTTTTTAATTCATGTGTTGAGCACTTTCTGAAGATGACAAAGATTCATTCCCCAACAAGTTCTGGATGAGAAAGTCCCTTTGTGCTGCCATCAGTGAAAGGTAGAATGAAGCTCCCATCCATCACTGGCTGGACACAGCCTGCTTGACATTTCATCCTGTTTTGTTATCCCTTCTTCCACTCAAAAGTGGATCCAGTTTTACTGGGATTTGCCTCCAGTTTTTCCTCTTGTGCAGCCTGGGGGTTTCTGATGCCAAAGCAAGACAAGTCCCCTCTGAGGTCACACATACTCTGAGGAGGAGGTCCCACCATGCAAGACCACTCAGATTCCAAACCCATCAGGGCTTCAAAGGGTGGACTGGGGCAAATTCAGTTTTAGATGTGTGAGAAATGTGCTGTTCTCCCTCTTTGCCCTTTGGAGCCACTCTTGTGGCTGATAGAGGCATGCAGAGGCAATCAGCACCCTGCTGGATTTGTGAGCAGGGACTGCCCAGGGCACTCATTCCTGTGGTTGTTACTGGGAAGATGGAGCAGTGCTGAGGAGCCAAGAGTATCCCTCAGTCCTGGGGAGCTGCCCAAGCTGTTGAGTTCACAAACTGGCTCCCAGGGGACTGAATTCACTGAGGAGAGACACTGTGGGGTAGAGTGTCCTTCCCAGCCAAGGGACAGGGGTTCTGGCATGTTGAGGGATCTGACCAAGGGCCAAGATTTTTTTTTCTGCTTTGAAACCACTCCAGAAAGAATTTACATGTGATTTTTTTCTTTCTTTCTTTGCCTCCTTCCTGTCCCTACCCCATTCTCTGAAACACTTCATTCACTGCAGATCCAGTTCATCATGACAGCTGAGATGGAAGTTTAAGTCAGAGGCTGAGTGTGTTCAAAATTCACTGAAGAGATGTATGCAGTAATAACCCATGAGTGAGCAGCTGTCAGGGGATTATAAAGTGCAGTCTTTGAACCCTTGATTTGAACAACATCGAGGCTGGAAGGACAGAGCTGCAGAACTGCATCTCCATTACAGATGGAGTGTATTGCTCAGGGGGCCTTCAGCTTGGGTTGCTAACCTTTGCTCCGTATGTGGTCACATCTACTTTTTTAGTAGATTGCTGATTGGGGCCAAATTCTCCCTTAAGCACCACTCAGCAGGAGCCAGAGTGGCTGCTGGAGAAGGTCCCTCTGGTGCTGAGGAGGAACACTGCCCAGACAGGAATAACTTTTCAGGGAGGAACAGCTGCATAAGACCTGGGAAAAGCATTTTAGCTTTGTGCATGTCACGTGCACAGCGCACCAGAAGTGTTTCCAGACTTGCATGTGCTGTATCTTTGAATGCAAATGTGGGCTGCTGTAAAAATGCCAGCAGTTCTTCCTGTCTTTTACTAAGAGAAACACAATTAAGATGGGGATGAAAGCACATCTCAAGAGGGGCCGGAGAAGAGGAAGTCAGCAATCTGAAAGACCAGGGCTTTGGAGACACTTGCAGTCCTTCCTTTATTCTTGCTTTTTATACAGGTGTTTTTTGGAGACTGAGTGTTTTCATTGGCAGTGTGACTTTTCAGTATTATTCAGTGTCTAATTAGATGACTGTAGCCTCTAGCTAAAAGACTAACAGTGAACTGTATTTTAGTGTCTTCTGCAGAGTCAACAGGGAATTCAAAGAATTCTTTGTTACTAGAGTCTAAATCCTGATCTCAGTACCTGAGAAAATAGAATTCCCAAATCCATTCCTGTCTTTGTGCAAAAGGAGAGGTGCTGCAGGCCCCAAATTGCGTAATGGCAAAAAATAAGAGTCCTTTCCCTTCCTCCCCTTGAGAAACTCTGTTCCAGGTCATGTATATTTATCTCAAAGCTTAGGAAACTGGTGCTGAAAAATTAAAAGTGCATGATGTGTAGGCTGATTCTTCCAAATTAAATTGCACAATGTTTGAATTCTCTTCCATATGTCTCCCACACTAATGTATTATGCATATTTTTTTCTCAACTCAAGGGTAGTTTTTAATAAAATCTATAAATATATGTATCAGTACATTTAATAAAAGGTATAAATATGAGTGAGAAATTCAGTAGACTTGGAAATACCAATTCATTGCTGCTCTAATTAGGGGAAAAAAGTAATGCAAAGTCTAGAATCTCTTAGCCATATAACTTGCCTTAAATTCATGTGGTGTAGAAAGTAATAGGGAAAAAACCGACAAAACATATATCTGTAAATAAAACGGCAAACTTCTCTGGTCCTTGTTTCCTGACAATATATTTTGTTGTTGCATCTTACCAGCATTCATTTTTTACCTGCAGGCTGGAGAATTAAAGACTAACTACATTCATGGAGATGATGTCAGCAGTGAAATGTCTCTGAATCCCACCACCTCAATCCTGATGGCTAAGAGCTCTTCGTCTCCTTCCCTTGAGGAGAATGATCAATTTGTATATCTCCCAAATGAACAAAATCAAGGGCCAGTAAAACATGAAGAAAACACAGGATTAAGACATACCATTTCACCTTCTCATCTGTATGGAGCAGATTCGTATCTTCCATTTAAGACCCATGGATTTATTAAGGATAGGGGCCAACTTTATGCTGACATGAAAAGAAGAAGGTATGGAATTGACTTGATAGTATGGTCAGAATAAGGATTGTTTATAACCACCTTTTGTTTAAAAAGGTGAAGCAAAATCTGAAGTAATAAATATT
This sequence comes from Pachycephala philippinensis, assembly GCA_013397055.1. NCBI lineage: Eukaryota > Metazoa > Chordata > Aves > Passeriformes > Pachycephala > Pachycephala philippinensis. The sequence continues at coordinate 802,753 of VWZT01001193.1, forward strand.
ATTGTTGGGGTGAAATCTCTGTTTTTCATCACTAATAGTTATTGTCCTAATAATCTGTTTTCATAAAATAGCTGTGAAGTCATTTTGAAGAAATAAGAACTGTCCTCTTAGTATTTTGAATGCAAATGGATACCTTTATTTCTTGTATGTAAATACTCTTTACAGAAGAAAAAAAACAATCAGCTCTTCACTGTCACTGCCACTGCCACTGTGGCATTTTTGACAGATAACAGAATTTCACTCTGGTTTTCCTCAGTTATATTTTCCATTAAGAAAATAGTCCAAATCTGTTGAAGTCTCTGGGAGTCTTTCAAGTCTTTCAATAGGGGCCTGTAGAAGGACAATGTTATTCCTGATTGCATAGGTATTTTTTATCTCAAAAGATGCAGTGCAGAGTATAGCTGCTGTTTCTGGTAGGTTTAGATAGTTTTCTTCTCCATTGCTGGTACACAAGGTTTGCTGCCATTTTTCTGAGGACCCTCCTCCAAATGGTTTTAGGTTATGGTGGGACCTGGTAGGCTTCAGAAATACAGAGGGCTGTGACGATGGAACTATAATTTTGGTTATTAAAATTAGGTTTTAAAAAATTAATTTAAAAATTAAACAATTTAACAATGAATTTTCTTGATGAAAAGCCTTTCTTGCTTCTCTGAATAGATGAGATTCCTTCTTGTACAGGAGGAAATTTGAATCTTGCTCCCACCTTTGAATAGTATTAGGGCTAGTTGGATGTAGAGCATCAGATCTATGTAAAACAGTAAGAAAGCAGAAGGGTCAGCCAGTTTTATTTAAAGTAGGCAATAAAATTTTCTCAATCTTAATTTTTAGTTTCTTACGCAACTATGAAGTCCCACTAGGAGGAATCTTTAACACAGATAATACAATAAATGTCAGACAGAGTTTTTCTTCCACGATCCTTTTTTCGGTTTGTTCTTTTTTTTTTTTTTCCCCCTTCTTTTTTTGTTTTTTTTTTTTTTTTTTTTTTTTTTTTTTTTTTACTAACAATGGGGATGTCATGTAGAATACTAGAATCTTCCTGTGCCTCTAGTCAGAAACATTTTTATCCTGCATGTTTTTAGATAGTCCCACCCTTTTTAAGACCTGGGTTATGTACCTGTATGAGAACTTAAGGAGTATATATAAATTTTCAGGGACATGTGATTTGCCTTAATAAGTCATCTGATATATGTAAGTGATCCAAATGTTGCACATACATTTGGTAATCCTGTTTTTAAACCAGATTTTTATGTCAGAAAAATTCCCTGGAGAAGTTACTGTAGTAGGTCATGGATACTTGTCTGTTGACACAGACATGTATTGCTTTTTAAATTTTAGCATGTGACAGTAACTGATAATGAATGTATATAACTTGTTTCTGAGATGTCACGTGGGCTATTACTCAGAAACATTGCAAAATACTGTCTCCAGAATTGTAATAAGGAAGTAGTTTCAGACAGTAGCGATAGATTTGTATTGCAAAAAAGTAGTGGTGTGTGAAGGAATTTTTGTGCTATTATTCCTGGGAGGAACTCTGGCTATTTAGAAATACCACACATAATTTAAAGTTTTATGTTGTAAGGCTGGAATGTTATTGCAAGCAGTCAACCATTCCTTCCAGTCACTCTGATGAAGAGACCATGATCTTGCTCCTGCAGGTAACAAGACTCATCCTGGGAAACAGTGATACTGCTGAGCAACCTTAGTGCACTCTCCTGCTCAGGGACCCTTGCCAATCAAATAGTCTCTATGTGTCTGACAAACTGATTTAGCCGGAGACTTTTCGATCTGCTTGTAGCTCTGTATGTTTTTAAATATTTACCTTTCGAACTGAACCTCATAAACTGTCTCAAGACCCTCCTTAATCTCTGTTGTTGTTTTTCTTTTCCATCTTCTGTCGTGAAGTCACAGGTGTAGATGACAATATGTCTGTGAACAGCCGTATCATATCTTCCAAATACACACACACACACATTATCCATCTATACCTATGTATCTTGATACTGAAATCAGAGGTAGTTCTCTCAGCCCTGCTTATTGTCTCAGTTCTCTTTATCATCTTTGTAGAGAAACAGGTTTATGCCTGGAACAAAAAAATCTCATTTTTCAGGAGATGCTGAACATGGGTCTGAAAGTTATGATCCAGAGGTGGCTGGCTGTGGTGGGAGTGTATGAGTTCATGGGTGATGCAGGTATCTGTACTGCAGATCCACGAGGCTGGGTCAGAGGGGTCCTGTACAGAGACACTGAGTAACCAGGTGACTGCAGACCTGACAAAGGCCTCAGGGCATGGTTTACCTGACATAATCATGGTAGTTTGGGCTGTCATTGTTCAGAGGATTCAGCCGTATTTGTGCTTGTTGCATTTGGCTTGAAGTAAATTGCTATGAGGAATTCAGGGACGTTAAAGACTTTATTGTCTTCTTCAGTTCAAGTCTCGATGACCTTGAAGTAGACAGTGGAAGTGGAGCTGTGTCGGTCAGATCCCATGTTCACTACCCTTCCCTCGGCTCTTCAGAGGCCATGGCTTGTAGCAGAGATGGATTTGACTTACCTACCAGTCTGCGGCCCAAGGTATTTGATACTGTCTTGGTTTGGATTGTTTTCCTTTTAAGTGAATCACTGAAACTATGCGAGAAACATCTGAATCTGAAAGGGAAGGATGAGTTCCCAGTTGGCAGTTCTAGTCTCTCCAGAGAGCACTCACACAGGCTTGTGAAGCTAGAACTCCCTGGGTGTGGCTTGGATGGGCAGCAGCCATGGAAAGAAGGTGCCCATCAGAGATTTGCCTCAGCTTTCAAAAACACATCGTTTATCAGAAGTGTTGCAAAGGAAATATTTCAGGTTCAGTGAATCAGCATTTTTTAACCAAAATACATTTAGTGAGAAAATGTTTAACCAGCTGTAGTTATGTGGAAGAGTAATGCTTTGTAAAGTATAAAACTGGGCTGCTGCCTGCTTTGAAACAACTTCTAAACTCAGGGAAATTCAGTTGGGGTGTGCATTGACCAATGTAAATCTCTTCATTATGGTTTTCTGAAGTATCCTGTCTACATTAATTTTCCTTAGACCATGGTGCTATTGCTGAGATCTTCAGACACATACGTAGAATTATTTCTTGTTTGCAGAGATTCTTTATGATTTTTTAGATTCACTTGTTGCCGCTGTAGAACTTTATCTAACTTTCAGCAAATGATTACATGAAGGGAGAAAAAGAGTTCAGCACAAACATCAATTCTGTTAGGGCTGCTTTAAAAAACAATAGGGTAAGCACTTTACAGGAGCTTTAGGAATAGTCTCTGTTGAAGTGTAAATGATGTATCAAAAATTACGGGATTTCCTTTCAAGGGTTGCTGTTGACATATTTGGTAATAGGAAAATGTTTTGAAATAAAATAATAATTTAAAAAGCCAAAAACAGTATAGAGAAAAGAGAAAGAGGTCAACTCCTTTCTTTGGAAACTCTGACATCACTAATTATCAAGGCATGGTCAAAGTCTCCATGAAATGTTCTTGAAGTATTAAAGTACTAAGATTAATGCCTTCCTCGGTAAAAGAAGATAGCTTGGTCATCAGATATAATGGCCAACGATACTGTTTGGATGTCGCCTGATACTGAAATGGAGAAGTATGTAAGCTTTCTCTTAGTCTAACTTGCACCCACGACTTATTTCCTGTAGTATACAAAAATTTATCATGGTGGGAATATGACAGACTTCCTAAGAAATCACATGAAGTTGTCAAAAATTCAACTTGAAACCCAAGAAAATGTGTGCGAGTGGTCAGCTGTTCCTGATTTGCTTTGTTTCTGTTGCTGATGCATTTCTAAATGACCCAAGGTTTCATTTGCTGCAATTTCTTGTAGGAATGCGCAGTGTTTGGGATTCGGTCACGCTCCTATTCCTGCTCCTCACCCAAAGGTTCGGTGGGAAGACCTCGCATTCCTCGGGACTTTGCAGTTGGGGATTCAAATGGAGGTCAGTTCCTTGGTTTTGCACTATTCAATACCTGCCTGCTTCAGGCCCAGTACTGATGGTGTAACTTTACAGAGCTCACCAGTGTGTATGTCCAGTAGCCTTCAGGTAGCCCTACCATCATCCATCAATTTTCTCCCATCTACAGCCCCATCATGCCTCCCATGATACAGCCACTGATCTTGAGAGCGCATACAAGCTGGGAGAGCAATAGCCACAAAAACTAATGCAGACAGAGGCAGTAATCCCCTCTGCTTGGAAGATCCTTACCCTAGCCTCCTGCTGAGTGTCTGACAGAGACCAGGAGGAAGCTCAGGATGACACAGAAGAGGCATCAAAGAGGACAGATGGTTCCAGCTTCCCACAGATCCTAGGGAATCTCCGAAACACAGATGGGCTGTAGTGTCTCTACAGGCTGGGATGCAAAACCCACTCTCTTCATCAAGTGGAGTCAGAGATGTCTCTGCAAGTAGCTTGTAATTTTTTATGACTTGTTTCTGACACACTTTATTTCTAGACACATAGTTTCATATTAAGAAGACAGCCCACACTTTTCTCAGTGAGGGTATGGGTTATATTTGAAACCTCTGCAAAGTGTGAAATACATATACTGTGCTTTTCATACAGCTCACATCACTTTAAAAACACCTACATTTCAAGAGGCTTGATGTCTGTCTCTGTAGCCGTGTCCATTGCCTTACTTCCAGCTTGCCTCTCACTCCAGTATACCTTAGTATTTCACTAGTCCGGAGCAGGAGGCATGACATGTAAGCCACAGTGAACAAGATGGAATGGACACCCAGAGAAGGTGTGTACGCTGCATCATTGGAAGTGTTCAAGGCCAGATTGAATAGGGCTTTGAGCAGCCTCATCTAGTGGTGGCATCTCTGCTCATGGCAGGGGCAGAAGGGGTCTGGTCATAGAATTGTGGAATGATTAAG
>VWZT01001193.1:808357-849023 GCA_013397055.1 Pachycephala philippinensis
CCATGATCCAGCCTGTCCAGATCCCTCTGCAGAGCCTTCCTGCCCTCCAGCAGATCAGCACTCCCACCCAGCTTGGTGAGATCTGTGAACTGACTGAGGATGCATTTGATGTCCTCATCCAGATCAGTGATAAAGATACTAAACACGACTGGCCTCAATGCTGTGCCCTGAGGAACAGCACTGGTGACAGACTGACAACTGGATGTAACTCCGTGCACCACCACTGTCTGGGCCCAGCTGTCCAGGCAGTTTTTTACCCAGCAGAGTGCACCTCTCCAAGCCATGAGCTGCCAGCTTCTCCAGGAAATGCTTGCTGGGCCTGATGCCCTGGTTGTCCTGTATGTGCCGGTCATCACACTCAAGATACTCTGTCCTATAACCTTCCCCAGCACTGAGGTCACCAAGGCCAGGCTGACAGGCTTCAGTTCCCCAGATCCTCATTCTGACCCTCTCGTAGGTGGGCACCACACTTGCCAACCTCCAGTTATCTGGGATGTCCCTGGGTAACTAGGACTGATGATAAGTGATGCAGAGTGGCTTGGCAAGCTCTTCTGCCAGCTCCTTCAGTACTCCAATGATCTTTGAGATCCTTTCCAATCCTAACCACTCTGATTCTTTGACATTCAATGTGAAAACATACAAAAATTGTGGAAATGTTATCATTAACTTTGAAACCATTTAACAACTTCAAAAACTGTTGTGAGGGTAGGAGATACAGTGTCTGCAGACTTCTTTTTTCCTGAGAAACTGAGTTAAACAGTGCAGCAAATAACTTCTTTGATGTTACTCAAATTCACTGTAAGATTTCATGTCACCTTGTAAGAAGGGTTATGTATTGCAGCCTGCAGCATGCAGCTGTGTTGTATTTTCCTCCATCACCTGAAGTATTTGTAAGCATTTATATTCAACAGATCAGGTGAGAGGTCTTTGAAGAAGACAAAGCAGAAGAAAAAGACATATGTCACAGAATTAAAAAATAGCAGAATAGCAAGGCCCTGTGTTATGTGCTTAAAGTTAAGACAGAATTCCTTTGACGCCGCAACTAAGGGACTTTGTTGGTGTCACAGCCCATTAAGTTTCACCCAGACCATTACCTGCCCTGACTTGATATGGGCTTGAGCCCGTTTCCTTTTCATTCTTTCTCCCCTTCCTCCTGGCACAGTCAGTGTTGGACCTTTATATATCTTGTGGAAAAGGTGAAAACCCATTCCTGATCAGACTTTAGAAGCAGGGTGTTCTACAGCCTGCACCACAGATGCGGTGTAATGCTGGGAGGGAGGGGGCTGGTCTGCTGAGCTTCCTGCTGGCACTTCCCTTCCACCAGCACCTCCTGCATTGTCCCTTTTTTTGCCAGCATTTTGCAGGGATGGGAGCATTGAAGACAGTGTTTGGCAGCTGGCAGTGGTGATTATTGTGTGAGGCAGGCACACCTGTGCTTGCTTTGAGCAGTTTTATCTGGGTATGGGACTAGCCCAGGAGCTTGGTCCAAGAAGCTGGGTCAGATAGTTCATCCCGATCTCTGTGGACTGTTGTGGGACTGTGTCTGGGTCTGTGCGGGAGTCTGCACGTGGAAAACCTGCCCCTTCACCTCTGCCTACCTGCTAACACATTGCACATCTTGCTCAGGGCTTAGCTATGCAAGAGGGACGTGCAGCTGCCCTTGCACATTGCAACAAAATGTAAGCCAAAGCAGATGAATTCAGGATGACAACAGGATGGTGTTTTTCACACAAAATATGAGAAGAAAAGAGGCAAAACACCATCCGTTTCTCATGGAAACTTCTAAATATGCTCAGGTTTAAAACGTACTATCTGCCTTTATTCGAGAAGATATTACCAGGCTGTAACAGTAAAGGATTTGTCCCTGCTCTGTAGATGATGTGCTCGTGAGCAGTGGTCCATCCCTCCTCCAGGCCCTTACACTCTCTAAGTCACTGTCTCAGCTCCACCTTACTAGTAAGTACTTCGGTGCCAACCCCACGGTGCTGTTTTGCATGAGGCTGCCTTCCTCTCCCATGGGTACATGGCATTGGTTTCTTACAGAAGCATCCTATGGCACAGGTTGTGCCTGACAAAAAACCGAAATGCCCTTTTAATCTTGCTGCCTCTTTGATAAATATTCTAGCTCTTGCTAACGTGAAGTCTACATTTGTCTGAGGAGATGTTGATTCAGCAAAGGGTGTTGAAGCCTGTATCTAACTTCAAAGAAAGCATAGTCTGGTGCTTTGACTTAGGCAGGTGCTTATCTTTCTGAACTGTACCTGTGGTAGCTTTGCTAAAAATGTCTGCAAAACTGAGTGGCTTTTAATTTGAAAATGGTAGTGGTCTCTATAGTTTTGGGCTTATTTTCTTCCAAAAGAACCCAACTGAATTGTTTCTTTTCTTTTGTTTTTTAGAGAGTTTGTGAAAAGAATCTCCTTGAGTCATCTGTTTATAGGATCATAGAATTGTAGAAGATACAAATTTGTAACCTTAAACATCCTATGCAGTACCTAGAGTAGCAGTATTCCTCTTTATGTAGAAGGATTGAAACTTTTTTAAAGATAAAGCTGCATAAGAAGTGTAACTGCAAATGTTAGAAGAATGTTATTAAGATATTTTACAGCAAATTACGTAAAAAGCAAAATGAAGAGTGAGTCCTTCAAGTCTGGGTTGTTAGAAAACAAAAGAAATAATATTTGCTATTCTTAAAAATAGGCTGTTTGCAGAAACTGGCATTCACTGATACCCTTCTCAGTTCTTGCAGATCCCGTCAACTAAAAGCTTGGTAGGAAGTGGTCTTAACCTAGAAAAAGTTGTTTCTGATGTATGTATGTTTTTGCCTTCCTAATTTTCAAATGACATTGCAAACCCTGAATGGCAAGCTTATGGCTTGGTGGAGGTCGTGAGTTTCAGATAAAGCTGATGACCTTGCAGTCTGAGGGCCCGATGGCTCTTTGTGTCTTGCAGAGCGAGCGTACAGCCTGCCCGAGCAGTCCCGAGAGCAAAGGTACGGGTGTGTGTCGCGGAGAGCCGGGAGCAGGTCTGTGCAAGAATGCCATCTAGGGAGCCATGTGGGGAAGAGACGTCAGCACCCCTCCCACGAAGGGTTTGAGCAGTCGTGTAGAGGCCCATGGCATCTGTGAGCTCGTGCCTAAACCGTGTGCCAAGCTCAGCCCAGCTCTCATCACACGCATCCTACAGCAGGGATTTACTGTGGGACATGCAAAGTAGGGATGGGCTCCTGTCTGCTGCTGGGGCTCCTGTCCAATGTAGGAATGTCCAAACCACTGCAGTAAAAGCAGGGGAGGTTTTGATACCAACTGTAATGTAGGCAAGCTTGTTACACATGGCACATGCAGAGCGCTCATTGGCACGTGTTACTCCTTTTTATAGAGGGATAGCAATCTTTTCGTAATGTGTTATACCCACAACAAAGCATGTCACTGTGAATGTTAGGTGAAACAAGCAGTGTCCAGATTGTGCTGTATCTTAATTAAAGGACTGTCGCCACTGGAATGAGGAACATTTTTTCACTGGTCTCTATTTTAGGATTCAGGAAGAGGAATGGAATAAATACGTTGTACCCTCAAAAAATGAGTCTGAAAAATATAAAGTGAGTCGGACTTTCAGCTTCCTGATGAACAGGATGACCAGCACAAGGAATAAATGCAAGGTAAGTTGGGGTTTATGTCTGTTTTGTTATGCATAATTATGTCACTGTGATTAAATTAATTATAGATGGAAGCTAAATTTTTATGTAAAGATAAATTGTTTATTACAAAGCCACAAAAGTCATAGGAAGACTATTTTCACTTTTTAAAAAAAATTTAAAACATATGCAGGATACCCTGAAATGGCCTTTGTATTAAAAACCAGCTTTCCTTTTAAACAACAGCCTTAGCTGAACAATATTAAGTATTTTCCATGCTATTTTTTGATGTCATTAGTAATTCTGTTTGGTGCTGTAGCAAACATTTAAATGTGTGAATTGCATTTAAGAAATAATTTTCTTTGTTAAATGAAGTTAAGAGATATGGGCCTGTTCTTGGAATTGCTCTCAAAAAGTAATTGAGTGTGTAAGCTTCTACATTAGGGTGTAATTAGTTGAGTTTGCCTTATTTGAAGTTAAGGGGACTTCTTGCATAAGTAAGCACTGCTTCGTGTTAAAGAGCTGGAGATTTGAGGCCTGCATGGTCAAACAGGCCTGCTATGGAAGGTAGATTACAACACTGTAGTTTAATTCTAAGGCATCTTAATTTTAGATTAATGGCATCAATTAGAAGTTTGAAAGACAGGCTTGGCCTACAGGCTCTTTCCAGCTGGCCTTCTGGCGGTTTTGCAGGCTCCCTACTGTGCTCTCTTGTGCCCCAGGACATCCTAACATTTGTGGATGTGAAGGTGTTTGTGTGAGGTGGTATCTTCAAGAGTGTCAGAACTGACTGTGAACATGGATGTCTGGTCGTGCAGGCTGTGTCTCTGTGTTCTCCTAAAGTATAACAGTCAGTAACTACAAGGGGTACTGTAAAAACAGGCAGAATTTATTAATTTTTTTACCACTCATTAAAAATAGGTTGTTTCTAATGTCTTCTAAGATCTAAAGACCACTTGTCTAAATTTGCATAACTGCACCTTTATCTGCAGAGGCATGAGCTGTATACACGTAGGGGATGTAGGCATTGATACCCATGTGTGCAGTGAATCAACAACACTTCTTAAATTTTATTTCCTGTACCTCCCCTTTTTGTAGATTTCTGAATGTATTTCTGCCAGTCTTCCTTGATAATGCTTCCAGGCCTAGCTGCCAGTAAAAGCAGTGCCTATATAATTGGCTTCAGCAATATTGGGCATAATAGTACAGTATGCTGTTGTAGGTCTTCCAGGACAGGGAATAAATGTTCTAGAATAATTTGGTCTTATAAGGAAATATTTTACTGTTTTTAATAAACATTTAATTACTTTATCTTATTTTCTAATTTTTTTTTCCTGTCTCTGTTTTTGGGGATGAAGACAAAAAATAAAGATACCAAAGATAAGGAGAAGCCAACCAGGCACAATTTTACAAATGGAACTTTCCCAGGAGTTATCCCATGTATGGTCTGTGAAAAGGCCCTCCTAGGAAAGGAGTCACTGCAGTGCTCTCGTAAGTAGCTGCTGGCTTTTACATGTGAATTTGCAGTGCTCTAGATGCTGTTCCCTCATCCTGGTCAGTGTGTTGTTTGAAACCTTCTCTCCATTTGGATGTACCTCCTTTTTGTAATGAGCTGAAGCTGACAAGGGAGAGGGAGGATGGACAGCAGGTAACAGATTCAGAAGGGACCTTGTCAATCTCCTAGCCCTAGCACATTAGGCATGGGTAGAAACTTCTTTCTACCCTGGATCTGTACATCAAAGAATCCTGAGGATTACTTTAGTAAGTGAACCTGAAAATGGGAAAAACTGAAGCCTCAGTGTACATTTTCTGCAGACTGGGGACCCTGTTTGGTGCCAGACTTTGAAACATACCTTCTCTTTCAGATTGCAGTGTGATTGTGCATAAAAGCTGCAAGGAGTGCGCTCCTGTGTGCACCAAGGTAACCTTGTACACTGATCTTACTGGAGCATACTTGCTTTCCAAGGGGCTGGAAATATGAAAGAAAAAGGAAAATACACACAGGCTGCCTGGACCCACTGTCTGTGTGCAAAGGGCTGCAAGGGTGTCAGAATGGCTAATGTGAGCAGCAGAGCAAACACTGTGCATGAATAACAATTTTTAGTAGGGGGTTGAAAATGCGTTTCAAGAAGTATTTGCGTTTTTGAAGAGTTGCAGGCTCAGATTGTGAAATGGTGTGCCTGGAGGGTTACAAAATGGTTTGAAAATAAGGGCTCCTCACCACCACAGAGAGAACCCTTGTGTACAAGGGTGGATTCCATACTTTGGAATAATGGAAAGCAGAGATGTAAGGGGCTCTGGCAAGTGACCTCATCCAGAGCCCAGCCTTGGGCAGGCTCACTTCTAGGTAACAATTTGGGCAGATGTTTGTTTCACCCATTCTGGAAAATCTCTGGAGGAGAGGACTCCACAGCCGCCTGCCTAGGCAGTTACTCCCAGTGTTCAGCTGCTTCTGAACAGGGCAAAACCAGCACTAGAGCTGATGGATACTATCTTAACTCTTAAGAAGGAATGCATGCATGGTGAGGTTATTGTAAAAAAGACATAATCTTGAAAACCAGATGTGTAAAGCTACTGCCATCAGGAAATAAAGCGAGACTTGAAGAGAAATGTGCCGCAGTGATGCAGATCGTTTTTCAAATTAGTGGAGTGTGTCTTTCTGGTGTAGCTGGGTTTTGCATCGTGGTGGCTTGCAAGGACAGTATATTTCCATACTGATTCTTTAGTATAAACAAGCCTTAAACTGTACGTTAATCAAGTGGGTTTATAATTTTCACGTCATAGTCTTGCACTGATTTCTGGGCAACTTTAATGCATTGAGACAGCTGAACTGACAGCTTTGGTTCCTGGGGATGGTGGGTTATTTGCAAGAGGAGACAAGAGCTCCCACCACCTCCAACTCATCTTAGCAAGAATGTGGTGCAGGAAATGTTCACTGACCCACCTGAAGTGAAGTATATGCCCAAGCACAGCAGGCTTTTGCTACAAATTTTGCAAAAGTCCACTTTGGAAGGGGGAGTGGTTCTGCCTCTGGTACCCATGCTTCCTCAGATAGTGCCCTGCCACAAATGCTTTGGTCTTATTTGAGTATAAAGCCCTGAATGTGCACTTTTCTTGCAGCCTTTGCAGGCAATACTCATACAGAGAAAGCAGAATGTTTTAACTCAGTCTGCTTAGAATAAGTACTTTTGTGTTGTGGTGCATATAGTATTCTACTTTGAATATTCTTATCTACCAATAACTAATAAAATTAGTTACTGGAAGAAATTAGTACCATAATTTAGGACCATTTTCTTGTAGCCCTTTGTGTGATGGTATATGTAAATGAGTTACTGATTGACTGTTGAGGATATTTTCAGCTATGTGATTTCAAAAAATTCTTTTTTCAGAAATCCCAGGAGAGATACCATAGTAAGAACAAGCCCCAAGTTGGTGTAACAAGTAAGTTAGGTGCAAACCTAGCATTTCTTAAGGTAGGCCTTGATTAAAAATCATGGGACTGACAGCATGAACTTTCCTGCATCATTTGTCTGTTTTTAATTTTCATTTCAGTATCTGTAAGAAAGGGTGTGTGTCTCTAATATGAATGGAATTTTTTTGAGAGATCACTGTTAACTCATCCTCTACTAAAATGCGTGTGAATTTACTGTATTTTCAGTAAAAACAGAAGTAAAAAGTAGTCAATTCTGTCTTTGTCGTTTACCTTGTGCACAAGTATTTGTGCACCTATAGAGCATGTATGATTTGAGATTATTTTCTTATCAAATGATATCCACTCTGGGGCTATTCCATGTTGCCTACAGGCTTATTTTTATATTCTGTGAGAGAGCATTGTGGTCATGTACCTTGGCAAGTGGACATTCTTGATGCGTGGTGTAGGTCAATATGAGCACCAGACAGCATTTCTCAGTGTAAGTGTGCTGTTGATGACATACTCTGTCAAACAATGACAAACTCATTGTTTGTCAAAATGTCGTGTTGTGCTTTGCCTCACAGATTCCCTGCCTGGAGACATTTCACAGATGGTGCTATCCTCAGTGCATCCTTCTTCCTCTGTGCCTATTGGACTGTCTCCTGGAAAGAGGGAAGCCTCCCAACAGCTGTACTTCTTGTCCAAAAGTGTCCCCAGTGCCACTTTGGAAAGGTAGAGGGGCAGTTGCCAATGGGCTGTGCTAAATACATCGTTCAGCATTTCTAGGAAAATTGAAAGCATGAAATAAATGTGGGATTTTTTTATTTCTGCTGTAGAAGATCTACACAATTTTCTGAACAAGACTCTGAGACTAGCCCCTGGAGGTCCAAGTCACAGTCTGAAGAGATGTTACAAGCATTAGGGACCTTTTCTTCAACGGATGCTTTTATGATGGAAGGTGAGAATATTGCACAGATGTTGCATCTTATAGCTGGTGTTGGAAAGTGAAAACCAGAAAAACTCCTTAGCTCATTTAGGAAGATACTTCATCTTCTAAAAGAGCACTTGTTTTTGATAATTACAGTTGCGTCCCTCATTAAAATGATGAAATCAAACACCTTAGTCTTAAAAGATAACTTTTCCTTTCTTCCTTGTAACTAACTATTTTATACCTTTTAGAATATTTTAGTATGTTGTTACCATTTTAAAATAACAGAAATAAATGTACCGGGCATCCTTGCAGAAACAGAACACTAATACACTTTTCTTTTGCACTCATCCAGCAACTCTGTTTACAGTGTCCATTGCAAACTGTAAACCTGCAACACTCATATTTCCTCAGTAGCACGAAATTCTTACCTCCTACTGGTGAGCTGTGCTCCTACAATAGCTACATAGCCTTGTGAAGCAAATAGAAATAGGTTTTTTCTGCAGCTAGGTGTGAGACTGAATTTGAAAGCTGAAGGGCATTCACTCACATAGAATGGTGCAAATACCACTCACTGGACATCTGTTATTGGAAATGTCAAATTTTGTTTTTAAATTTTAAAAAGTTTCTTCAAGCGAAGAGTTATAAAAAGGATTTAATCTGAGGAAACAAGAGTGGGTTTTTTTTCTATTCTCCTTCCCTTCTGTCACAAAAGCAATTCAACACTTTGGTAATGATATTGACATCTGGCAAACTTTGCTATAGTGAAGCCAGTGCCAGTGTTTGCAGAAGTCTTATCTATAGTTCATCTCTGTGATGTGTTCCTCTTACTATATGAATAGATCTGCATGTGCCGAGGGACTTCCCTTACTCTTTATATGTGTGGTGTTAAAGAAATATAAATTTTGTCATAGATGATGTGGATTTGTCTCAGTGGACTGATCTCTGCACAGATGCAGAAGAGTTTGAGGCAGAGTCCTGGAGTCTTGTCGTGGATCCGATGTTCTGTAGCAAGCAAGACAAGGATGTTGTCAAGCGGCAGGATGTCATATTTGGTCAGTATTTCAAAGCTCTGTGTAGGTTTAAAAGCAATTCGGTGTATCAAATAGAGAGGGAACCTACATGGTGTATGTCCAGAAGAACAAATGCTTCAACTCAAAACAACAAGAAGGTTCAAAGAACATTTTTATCACAAATTACAATGTGTCCTAGAACTAAAGAAATGGATAGTAGTGGCTACCAGAGACATGCCTAGTCTGTTCACAGAATGGTCGAAACTGGAAGGGACCTCATCTGATCCCCAGCTCAAGCAATTACAACCACAGCTTGTTCAGTGGGATACAGAGAGAATTGTGTCAGAGCCAGATAAATTAAGTCTTCCTACTGACATAATTAGGTTTGAGGCTCACACAGAAAAAAGGAATTATGACTGTGTATTTGATAGACTAAAGTCTATCTTAGAAGGTGTGCAAAATATTCAGGTGATTACTACACTGTGCTCTTTTCTTTTATACCACAGAGTTGATGCAAACAGAAGTACATCACATCCATACCCTGTTCATTATGTCTGAAATATTCAGGAAAGGGATGAAGGAAGAACTGCAGCTTGACCACAGCATGGTGGACAGAATATTCCCCTGCTTAGATGAGCTACTGGAGATGCACAGGCAATTCTTCTGCAGAATGAAGGACAGACGGCAGGAATCATGTGAGGCAGGGAGCGAGCGTAATTTTGTCATCGGCAGAATTGGAGACATCCTTGTGCAGCAGGTAGAGGCATCAGCTCCTTTAATCCTTTAAGTGCTCAGGGTTCCCAATTTAAACAATTTTTTTACTCCAAAACTTCTGTGGGCAAGAAGACAGTTGTGGTTGCCTCAAAAGATCCGAAACCTGTCCTCCCCTGATTATTTCAGAATGAAATAGCAATGCGAAAAAAAAATCATTATTGTCAGGTAACTGTGATGAACTTGGGGCGGACTTCTCCCTGTGTGATATGAATGACAAGGAAAGTGATGAACTTGGTCCTGTTTGCAGTAGAAGGGTGCTGTCTTACTATGGACTGCAAAAAATGGAAGCAATGGATTCACTTTTTTAACAGCTGAGCAGTGATGTGAAGATCTGACTGATAATGGAAAAGAAACTACTCATTAATTTCTTGTACTGATCTGGCATGTCACATCTCAGGATACTCCTCCCTAGGGAAGGGGTGATGTTTCCCGTGGCTGAAGAACAGCTAACTGATGGCTTGGCATTCACACTTCAGTTCCTTGTGAAAGGGAGATGTAGCTTTTCAGCTTTGGTCAGTCTGTTTTCACTCCACTGACATAAAGAGCTGAGCTGTTACCTTGTCTGGAAGCAATGTGGAGATCAGACCAAAGTAAATGAACCTCAGAGGGTTGTGTTTGAAAAGACATGAAGGAAATGTTGTTATAATGTTCTAGCTGTTACCGGCAAGACTACAGTGGAGGTTGCTTGCAATCTCTCCAGCCTACATTCCTCTTCTTGCTTCTAAAAACAGCTAGCCTATTTTCATGCTGTTGTGATAGGCTCTGTTTGTGAAATTCGGAGAACTTGACAAACCAGTAGTGTAAAAGTTCCCTATTCGTACAAAATTAATTAAAGGTATACAATTTCCTGTCAGATATAATGTTGAGCACAATTCACGTATTACTTCCTGCAGTTTTCAGAGGAAAATGCAACTAAAATGGAGAAAATATACGGAGAGTTTTGTAGCCATCAGAAAGAAGCTGTTAATCTCTTCAAAGAGCTGCAACAAAACAAGAAGTTCCAGAATTTTATTAAAGTAAGTTAATGTGGAATCATGAGCACTATTGATAAAATGCTCAGGGAAAAGGTATATAGCTTTTACTTAGATTTAGGATTGGAATTATATTCGGTAACTCACTTTTAATAGCTAATAAAAATGGCAAAAGTTTTTCCTCCTTAACTAGTGAGCTGATAAATCACAGTTTTCTTTCAAACTTTAGAATGTTTTGGCATCCAGTGTGTATTACACACATGTTCCTGTTATAGTACGCCTCATCCCTCAGCACAGCAACTGTTCCCTGGGGATGGTTCAGATTACCCAGCATTTGCTTTAACTTACTCTAATGCTTTTAGATCATATTTCTTATTAGTCAATTGGTGGTTTAATATGCATTTACTACTTAAGGTATATCTTTGTATCTGTGCAGCTGAGAAATAGTAACATGATGGCACGGCGCCGAGGAATCCCTGAGTGCATTTTGCTCGTCACCCAGCGAATCACCAAATACCCTGTTCTGGTTGAAAGGATACTGCGGTACTCAAAAGGTGAATAAAAGCTGAAGTGTTGCTTCATGTCTGAAATCCTAGCACATTTCTAACGTAAGGAATTTGCACAGCTACAATATCACAAAAGATTTAATTCACTGCTCTGTTGAGACAGAACCAGAGCAACATAAATACCTACTGTTCAGGCAAATGTCACCTAAACAGAGTTGTCTGGTCTATATAGGCCTTGTCAAGGCTGGGCTGTGGGGATTTCTGATATTCCATCCGGGTAAGCCATAGAAGTCCAGACAAGCATACTTGTTGTAGGAAAAGACCTTGACTAGCTCAGATACACATCTGTACCTCTGGAATTAATTCTGGAGGAGTCTTTTCTAAGTAGACCTAGGCAAACATTTTGTAAATTACTCTCCGTTTTTTCAGGCAAAGTTTGAGTGACCTCTAGAACTTAGTAGAACATTTTAAAAATACTATTAACTTACAGATATTGCCCCCTAAATGGGCAGTAAATGAGCATTGTAGAAAGTTGCTTATACCAATGCAAATCCTTTGTACTTGAAATCCTGTTTAAAGGGTTCTTTCACTTAGCCAGAAAAGTAATATACTATATGATTTACTTAGCTGCTGTTTTTTTTTTTAAAGTGCTTACACCTCATAAATTTGTCAGAAACTATTCAGTGTGTTGTTTGGGCTAATGAACAAATCTGAGGTACAGGTCATCTTTTAATAAGTGAGTCAAACAAAGGTATATGCCTTTAATAATTCTAGTCAGATGGTTGCCAGGTTCAACTTAAGATAGCAAATGTATCTATTTAAGCTTTGTATCATGCTGGTTGTTTCCAGAAAGTAAGGAATTATATCTTCTCTTGTACATGCTGACTAGTGTCATGTTGTTTATCTTTTGTTTCATACAGAAGGAACAGAAGAACACAAAGACCTGTGCAAAGCCCTTCATCTAATTAAGGATATAATTGCAGCAGTAGATTTGAAAGTGAATGAATATGAGAAAAAGCAAAAGCTGTTGGAAATTCTCTGTAGAACTGAAAACAAAACATATACAAAGCTGAAAAATGGCCATGTTTTTAGGAAGCAAGACTTGATGAGGAAAGAGAGGATACTTCTTCATGAAGGTTTAGTGTATTGGAAGACAGCGACTGGTCGGTTCAAAGGTATTTCATCTGAGCAGTAAAGTCCTTTCACTCTATTTGCAAATAACATTTGAAGACTGGTTAAAGAATGAAAATACTTTATCGTGCTGTATTGCACATAAGAATGTCTGAGGTAATGGTACTGCGAATGTCCCACTAATTGCTGGAAGATCAATTCCAGAAGCTGCCATGGTTTGTGAGTAATCTGCATAAGAACACAAGTTCACATACAATGTCATCTGCGTTTCTTCTTCCAGTCCCCTCCTTCTAATTTTTTGTTTTTCAATTTCATTTCATAATAGAGTGTTTTGACTTGTACATTTTTATTGTTCACAGTATTTGCTATTGAAAATAACTTACTAAAAATCCAGTGGTAATGAGACATCCATAGTAGAACAGAAATTCTGAAGCCACATTTGGCTGGAGCACAATTTTTACATGCAAGCTCAGAATTTGATTTTTGGTGTTAATCACATATTAGGGGTTGGGGTTTTTTGGAGTGTACTAGTATTTGCTGTACAACTTTATAAAGCTGTCTGTTCATCATTATTCTACAAATGCTTTTACCAGTGTAATACTGTGCTGTGAGTGTATGTTACAGCACAGACAAAGCAAGATTTATGTTAGATAGTCTTTGCCCGGTGAATGGCTTAGGGAAGCTGTAATGCCATTGGTGCAAGGATTTCTTCTTTCCCTGGGCCAGTGCTCCAGCATGGTGCTCTTTCCTGGGAGATACAAAGCAGGGATGAGCAAGTGCTTCATGCAGACCATGGGCTAATTCAGGTATTTCCTGTTTAGTTTACTGTAGGATTCTATGAGATATTTCTTTATCAGGGCTTCTCCCTTTATAAAGATAAAATAAGAATTTAACACTGATTGTACTAATTTTAATTGAAAGCCATTATTTTCCTTTTCTCATTTGAAGACACCTTAGCTCTGCTTCTAACTGATGTACTACTGTTCTTACAAGAAAAGGATCAAAAATACATCTTTGCAGCTGTTGTGAGTATATTATCAGATATTTGAACACATACATTGCACATTTATTTGTCTATTTCTCAAAAATTAGGTCCTTATCTGGGTCATGCCCACATAACTTTTTTTTCCCAAAATCCTGGTATTGTGTTCAGAACTGTAATATGTCAGTATATAGAAAATTAAGTTTGTTTCAAAAAATAAATACTTTTTTTATGGAGAAGGATGAAAATAACAGAATTATGTCTTTAGTGTTGTACCTTACCTGACTGTGAAGATAAGAAGTAGTGCAGGCTCTTTCTAATAATTGTCTAATATAAATTTTAATTTGTGGTAAAACAAACAAGAATAATTGTTAGTGAAAATACAGCAGTAAACACACATAAAAGATATGAAAGGTCATGGAAAGAAGTTCCCAAGCTATATAAACATTATATGAATATTTTGTCTCAGTATCATTGAGCCTCTGAGATTTTCTTTGTAGCACATATCTAGTGCTTGATTTGTTTGTTAGCTGTGTAATGTATTTTTAAGAACACTTTAAAAAGATGTCTGATTACTCGAAACTTTCAGTAGTCTGACTATACCAGGACTAGAGTTAGTCCAATGAATGAAAAAATGATGTTTTTCCTAGAGTGTGGTGTTTTATAAGAAAGTAATTTATTATGCGTTTGACTGTTTCCTCCAGGACCAGAAGCCTTCTGTTATCTCCCTTCAGAGGCTCATAGTAAGAGAAGTAGCCAACGAAGAAAGGGGGATGTTTCTGATCAGTGCTTCATCTGCAGGGCCTGAGATGTATGAGGTTCATACCAGCTCGAAAGAAGAACGTAACAACTGGATGAGGCATATTCAAGAGGCAGTGGAAAGGTAAGGAAAAGGGGTTTGGTTTTCATGCTGGCAGTCTAAAGCAGACGGGAGGTTGGTTGGATATTCATGGCAGCATGCTCTTTGTTCTGCATTGCACTGGGTCCATCTGTGAGTTTGGGTTTCCCTCTGAGCTCAAGGTGCTAAAACCTCTTCATCACTCCTGCCACACTTCCCATATTCCTCCTGATTTCCCACTGAATCAGCAGACCCTTTCTGCTCCTCATTTGATGTCCTTACCAGCCATTGTGACAGCTTTCCCTCACCTTAGCCTTTGGCACTGGCTACCTTACAGAGTCCTGCAGGTGTCCTGTGCAACCATTTTGAGGAAATCACCAATCTGCTATCTTGGTGTCAGCTCATTGAGAATGGTGGGGTAAACATTGCTTCTGATGGGGCCCAAGCTTGTGCTTAGGACAGCAAACCTGTGTGTGTGCCAGCCACTCTCGCTGCATATTGCAGCCTTACCAGAGTAAAGAGGAGTCCTTCAGTCTGCTTTATGTCCACTTACTGCCTCTTAAAGAGGCAGACAAATGGCATGCTTCTGGATTGTTGCAAAAGGTGCTGGTATTGTGTTCTGTTTATTGTGAACATAACATTGTAGTGAAGATGAATAGGTGATGTACAGATTTTGCTTTATCCATCTTTGTCTTTCATCTTTGAAGTTGTCCGGAGGAAGAAGAAGAACTAAAAATGAGCGAGTCTGATGAGGACAGACGTATTGCCGAGGCCAAGGCATACAGAATTCAGAAATATCAAGGTATGGTACCTTTCCTGGCGCTCTGAGAGCTCTGGCATCCTCAGAATTCAGGATGAATTAGTCATGTACTCATACTGGCTGGTGGGTTCAGAGTGGCTCAACAGGCAGAGTCACACCAGAGACAGATGGGGTGGTCTGATGATATAATGTGAGTGTATTGAAAGAGAAGCATGTTTTTTTCTGAACACTTTAATGTTTTTGCTACATTGCCATAACTAAAAAAGAAAAATTAAAATGAATGTTTTCAGAACAAACACTGAATTTCACAGATTAGCATCAGCACCAGGTAGTTCTGAGTTTGTGAAAATACCTTGAATCTTCAAAGTTGTGTGGCTTTGTGCTTGTTTATGGCACTTTGTCCTTTGCTGCTATTATTTTTATCTGAAAATACAGCTCATAGGATAAATTCTACTTCCTTGGTGCCCCTACACCTAACTCCCACCTCTTTATATTGCTGTGAGGAGAGAAATTGCAGCAATATCTGTCCTACTGAAAGCCCCAGGGAAGGGCATCCTCTACTGAAAGTAGGTGTTCTTTGATGTTGAGGCCCTGGATTACCAAACATGAGCCAAGTGCTTTTCCAGGAGCACTGACTTGTCATTGTGAGTGCAACAGGAGGGATGAGGGCCAGAGAGGGCAGCCAAGGCCACCTCATCAGGCTAGGGCTTTGACCTGGACTCTGCCAGGGTATGTGTTATCTTTCATTTGGACAGATTATGGGATGAACTTGGATGAATTTGGGTCCTGGTCACTTAAAAGAAGCTTAACCTGAATTAGCACTTTCTATGTAACATAAAGATTAGAAAGGTGAATCGGCAACATGCTTTCCCTGCAGGATAAAAAATTCTAATACTGTTTTCTATTTTACACTGTTCAATTTTGGTTGACAGAATCACTGAGTAACCAAGACCAGCAAATCTGCAGTCATTTAGAAGAAAAGTTGCGTATCTATGCAGAACTGGGAGATATGTGTGGGTTTGACGATGTCCATGTAGAACCTCACCTACTTATCAAACCCGATTCTGGAGAAACTCCACAGGCTGCCTCACTGCTGGCAGCAGCACTCAGAGAAGGTGAGTTTGCATGGGAAGAGTGGATTGGTGGCTCTTCACATGGGCAGGTATTTTAAGGTAACAAAGTGCAGCCATGCTGCCTTGTGTTGCAATTCTGTCAAGTCTCAGGAAGCGGCAGTGTCAAAAATTGCCAAAGGGTATAGAAGAGAAATCTGTCAAGTTTATTCTTGTCAGATACAGGAGATGCCAGACTGTAAAATAAGGGATATGTTTAGGGCATAACATCAAATGTAAGCAGGCAGGGGTGTGGTGTTAGGTTGTTGGCTGTCCTTGCAGTACAGCTCTGTGAAGCACACCAGGGGTTGCAGTATGATATTGCACCTGGTCCCCGACCTTCACCTACCTTCGCTGATTTTGATGTCAGATCAGAATCCTATATGATCATACACAGAGCAAACCAAATTTCTACCAAGAAACACCTGCCACAATTGCGGTAGTAGCTCTGTTTTCTCTGCTTCCTATCTAACAGGGAGTTGATAGATAGTTGCACCATCTACAGTGCTGATCTGCAAAGGAAGGAAGGCAATGGTATTTCTAGATAGCTTGCCTAGCTGGAACTTCATCTAAACTTCTGCTAAACTCAGCTGAAAAGAGTCCTGATAAACTTGAGTCCTGATTCTAGCATCACCTAAATTGAGAACTCTGTGCTACTAACAATATTTCAACCTATAAAGCAGTGGAGCTTGGTCTCCATCATCATAAATAAGTCAAAGAGCGTTTTATTGATAAAATCGATTAAACTTGTGTAGGATACTATGAGTCAGTGGTGAAACAGAAAATAGCTAAAATAGCAGCCTATACTTATTACACACCTTCTTCTGCCGACTTCTTTATTTTTCACTTTCTCTCATTCTGTTGTTGATGTTGATGATGTCTTGGATTTCAGGACTCTACAATACTCTGCGTGAGCTTACAGTTGTTTACACTGTAGACAATTTGTGGGGATCATTTTCCAGGATGGAAGTACTAAGTCCCTGAGCTAATAGCAGACTCTATAGGAATAAAGCACTGCTCATTGTAGAGAAGGATAGAATTACAGAGTGCTTAAGCAAATTAGAAATACACAAATCCATGAGATGGGATAAATCCAAGGCTGCTCAGGGAGCTGGCCAATGTCACTGTGAGGCTGTTTTCTGTCAGCTTTGGAAGGTTACAGTGATCAGGAGAGGTTCCTGATGATTCGAAGAAAGCAAACCTCACACTTGACTTCAAGAAGGAATATACAGAGAACTAAAAAATAGTCGGTCTCACCAGCATTTCTGAGATAATCCTCCTAGAAGGCATTTCCAAAAACCTGAAAGACAGGAAAAACATTTGGAACAGCTGTCACAGATTAATTAGGGCAAGTTGTGTCTGACTAACCTGACAGGTTTTATGGTGAGAAAACACTGTATGTTGGTTACCTTGACATCTCTCAGGCCTTCAACACTGTTTGCACTGGCTGTAGTATCCTAACATCTGAATTGATGTAAACTGCTTAACTGGGTGGAAGAGAGGCTGGACTGCTGGGCTGAAGCGGTCAGTCATACGATGTCCAGTTGGTATCATGTTACTAGGGGATTCCCTTAGGGACCCTGAGACCAGTAGTGCTCAACATATTTATTAATGCAGTTAACCTCGGGATTGAGTACACTCTTAGCAAATTCATGACTGTCATTGAATGAGGTGGAGTGTTCAGTGAGCAGGAGAGATCTCTACAGATTGGGAAAATGGGCTAAGAGGAACACCTAGACATTTGACAAAGACAAATGCAAAGTCCTGCATCTCAGATGATGTAATCCTGTGTGTTGGTACAGGTTTTGATACAGGCTGGACACCAGTTAGATAGAAAATACCTTTATGGAAGTGGACCTGGGAATCCTACTCGACAGCAGGTTGACCATGAGGCAGCAGTTGCCCTTGTGGCAAAGATGGCCAACTGCTTCCTAGGCTGCTGCAGTAGGAGGAGAGTTGCCAGCAAGCTGAGGGAGGTGATTCTTCCTCTACTTACCCCTCGTGAGTCCTGTCTGGAGTGTCATGACCAATACTGTGCTTCCCTGGACAAGAGAGACATTGACAAAGTAGAGCAAATCCAGTGAAAGGCACCAGGATGATCAGAGGGCTGGAGGACACGACATCTGAGGAGAAGCTGAGGTAGTTGACTTGGTGGGGTCTCATTACTATCCACAGCTGCTTAATGGGAGGATATAGAGAAGCCAGATATTTTGCAGAGGCATATGACGATAAAAGAACACATCGATGAGAGACGATAGTCTTGTTGTGAAACACAGAGAAATCCAATTAACTGAAATGAAAAATTACACACCATGAGAGTGTTAAAAAACTGGAACAGGTTGCTCAGGGAGACTTTGAAGTTTCCATCTTTGGAGGTGTTAAAGGCTTGTGTGCACAAAGCTCTGATCGACACCATTTAGATTGACCAGCTTTGAATGGGGTGCAGGACTAGGTGACCTCTGAAAGTCCCTTACAAGCTAAATTATTCCATGGTCAATCAATTCTGTGTCACTGATTTATGCACTAAGGAAGTATTTTAGGGGCCTCTGTAATTCTTCATGTTTTCCTCTTCAGTTGAAAGTCTCCATGTCGCTGTAACAACATCACAAGTGAGCGAAACAGACAGATCACCAGAGGAAAGTATTGAGGAATTAACTGTGAAGCATACATTCACTGCCAATGAAATCTTGGAATCTGTTCTGGGTGGTGAGTAAAACTTGATGCTTTTACATGCTCAGAGTGCTAAAATAATTGGCATTGGATTGGTTTTTTGGAAAGCCTCTGTGGTCTAGGACAGAATCAATAGAAAATAATGTAATAAAAGTTGTCTTTGGGCAAATGCTCAGGTAGTGTAAATTGTTATATAACTTCATTGCAGGTACACTTTTTTGTCATTGTTCAGCTCTATAGCAAGTCTATACTGCAGTATAGGCCATTTCCCTTTTTGTCAGGAGGCTTGAAAACCAGGACTGATATTCCAATAATTTCAGCTGCAAAGGGTAGCATTAATTTCTCACAACAAAATTGCAAATAAAATGGTGTAAAAAGCATTGCTACAGAGCAGTTTGAATGTTATGGTTGCACTTATCTCCAAAGTTTTGTAAGTGAAATAGTGTTAATTTGTAAGGTAGAAAAACTGGATTGGGCCACATGTGCCATCCTGGCTTCCAAATTTGTTTTTTCCCAGCCTAGGATCCATTATGTGACTCCAGATAATAAAAATCACTTTCTCAGTATCCTGAGTAGCTGTAAAAGAGCACACTGTTTGTTTTCCTAGTCAGGATATGCTTTGATACCTCTCTTTTGCATTTTCTTGGGGCTTTATTTGTTAGATGCAGAAAGAAAAGAAATTGAAAAATCACCAGAAATCGATCTCAGTGTTGAAGAGGAAGTGGCAGGTGCCAGTCTTGAGGATAAGGTATTGTAACCAGGTTTTCTTCCTGCATTGCACATAGCTGTCTGGGCACTGGGCATGTACATCCTGTCCAAATTTTTATGGGGTATTTCACTCAGATCCAGGTAATTCAGTTTAATAGACATCACTGCAATTAATAATAAAAATTTTTAAAGCAGTCATAAACAATCCAAGCACAGAATTTCCCTGGAAGGTTTAAGATCAATGAGTTGTAGTAACAGACAGTGTTTTCAAACCACTTATATGGCCCACTTATGAGCCTGGTTCTCTGCTGTCATCATTCAATAGATGCATATCTATGGAGCTGACAATAGTATTTCCTCCACTCCCTCCTCCTATTCACAGGATGATGAAAGTCTCCTGCAGTGACAGAGTCCTCAGCTAATGCAAGGAAGACTTGTGCATTGGAAGAACTTCGTCCTGAGAACAAGCACATAAAATAGGATGGATGTTTTTACACCAGCTTGCTTCAGAATTTTGAATTTTAAAAAATAGAGCAATTGGAGAATAGAAGAGGAAGTGCCCATTTTGCAAAGTCCTATAGCTGATAAGCAAATCTGGGGAGAAAAGGAGAACCAAAAATCAGTTCTGGACAAAGTTAGGAATGACGAATTTTATGTAGTGGCAGAGTGTTGGAGTAAGCAATGTGAATTACTGTGTGGAAATAAAGTGAACTGTAATAATGTAGTTCTTAGGTGGAGAATAAGAATCAGGGATAAAGGAATAAAGGAGAGAGACAAGAATATAAGATACAGAACTTGAAAGAAACCTTCGCCTAGAAAAGGAGTTAATTAGCACTAACATACTGTCTTTGCATCAGGTCTGAAAGAGGGCTTGTGTGCCCGAAACCTTGGTTTTTTTGTTTTTTTTTTGTTTTCTATATCGGGAATACTCTTGCTAATACACTAATCTCTCTATAACCTCATCTTATGTTTAGCTCTAGATCATCTTATCAGACTGCTGATAGAAGGGAGCAGGAGGAAGAACGTGAGTGGAAAAAATAGGTTGAAAACAAAAGTCCAAGTGAAGGAGTGGAGAAGCTAGGTGAGGGGAAACAGAACAACCTAAAAAGGGTAGAGGGCCTCAGACATAGCCCATTAAAAGTTCCAGTAGCTCCACATGAAAACTTTGCCACTGTGGCTATAGAGAAGATAGAGCCAGGCTTATCTCAGAGATGAATAGCTAAAGGATGAGCATCCAAGGTTACAAGTGGCAGCAAGGGAAATTCTGAGTGTATACAAGGAAAAAAGTTCAGTGCAAGGATGAGCAAGGAGAAATGTTTGTCCAAAGAAGTTGTGGGGATCTCTACCCTTGGAGGTTTCCTGGATTTGACTGGATTAGGCCTTGGGCAGCTTCCTCTAACTTGGAAGCTATGCTTGCTCATAAGGCTGGAGGGATCTGCACTCAACTCTTCCACCCTAAGTCATTATCCTATTATTTATGGCCTGTTATTTGGGCAAGGCATAGATCACTTCTGATACCATGTCAGAATCAGACTTACCAGGAGGTGGCAGAATGAGCAAAGAAAAGCGGCAAGGCAAGGGCTTTCCAGGGAGGTGGGTGTGCAGCCCAGGAGCGTGGGGTGCCAGCTCTGGACTCAGCCCAACTAGCTTGGGAAAACAGGAGCTGGGCAGGGGGAGCAAGAGGTCCCAGCTCGGAGGTTAGATGCTCACTATACACTGGAAGGGAGAGCATTGCCCCTGCAACATGAGGGATCCCCAGTGGGCAGCTGTGAGAGGTGATCCCCATCTTGTCTCCCCTGCTCCTGCCTTGTAATTGGATCTCTGCGGGCATTGTCCAAAGCACAGTGCAGCCTGCCCTGGGATGTGACCAGCCTCATCTCTCTGAACCAAGGTGATCGGGCACAGTGGCAGAGAGGTGGTGGTGGCCTTCAGACCAGTTAAGCACCTGAAATTATTGCTTCACTCCTAGCTGGACTTGCAGGGCATGTGCCAGCTCAGCTAAACCCACCTCAGCCTCATCTCCCAGTGCTCAAGCGGTGCTGCAGTGAGGGGACTGTGGGCACTGGGACTGGCCCCTTCCAACTCCTTGCTCAAGCCAATGCCAGATAAACCTTCCCCCTGTGCACATCCTTTTCCAAATTAAAAAGGGCTTAAAAACCTGAAAGAAACCCTACTCTGCTTCAGTGTGCAGGCTCTCCTTTGTACACTCTTCCTTATCCTTCCAAACATCATCTTCTTTCTCTCCCACTTGGCTCTGTGCTGCCTCCTTACCTGCTGCTCACCATCCAGCTAAGGGAAAGTAGAGCTGTCTTGTGTCCATCCTTGGGCTGCACAGAGCCATGTGCAAAATCCTCTGCTTCTCACAGCAGAGCTGAGCTTTTCTATGGCTTGTGGGTGCAGTGAGGAGGAGGAAGGGGAGATGTGGAGGGGAATGGAAGGAAATACTGCAGAGAGATAATGAGAGAAAGAGTAGAGGAGGAAATGATGCAGCTGGTATTTCCTTTCCCCCATGGGTGTCTGTGTTGGGCTATGTTTGGGGGGCTGGTCTTTCTCATTTTCATTTTCAGTTATTGCATCTAAATGTAGCAGATGCTTTGCTCTCTGTGGTGGAAAATGAGACTCAGTAGAGAACTTAGGAGAATCAGAGAGAAAACAAATATTCCCCAAACTCTCATCTGCTTCTCTGAAAAAAAAAAAAGAGAAAAATCATACAGGAAGTCTTTTCAGTATAGTCTCAGAAAGGATTGTGTTTGAAACAGTCCCCACCATTTCATCTTATCTTTCTCAGAGGAGCAGTTCTTCATGCTGAAGGGATTATGGGTAACTTCACCCCATAAATTTAGAAAGCTTCTTATGAAAAGGGAGCAGGATGTGCAGGAAAGTGGCTGTGCCTTGCTGCAGAGGCCGGTAGTGACCATGCTGGTGCGTTTTCTAGAGTGTACTGGACACAGCATCTCACAGGGGCACCTAAGGCATTTGTTGTAATCCACTAACATGACTTCTTGCTAGTTTCTTAGTACATTATTATCTCTATTTTTGAAGAGTCTCATGCTGTTCAATCCTACTGTAAGTAGTGTAAACCCACTGTGCTGTTTATAAAGAAGTCTGGTTACTGTATTTCAAAACTGTCAAGTAAACAAAGAATGAATGGAAATGTCTTTCCTGTGTAGCATTAGTCACAAGGGATTAAAATTCTGGATGAAATAGTTTTATTTGTACAGTTGTGCTTAGAATGTCTAGTAATTTCCACGGAAACTCCATTGTTGATGAATTATTAGTCTTCATAGATTGTTGCTTGTGTCTTTTTTCACATACGCACATAAAGGGTTGACTCAGTACACATTTCCTAGCCTTATGTCCCCACTAGTTTTAAAAAAAAAAAGCTAGATGATACAATTTTAAAATTTAAAACAACTTTTTAAAGCTTACATATGTTTATTTTAGGGAGGAAGTATGAATTTTTCAGGATCTACAGGGACAGAGGTAAGTAAATTTAAACCTCAGACAGAATGTAGAAACTCTTTAGTTAACAGTGGTCAAACCTTTGAATATCCTTCTGTTTTATTTTCTAGATTGTACAAGCAATCCAGAACTTAACCCGTCTCTTATACAGCATGCAGGTGACTACTCCACTACTAACTTCATAGAGTAATTAATTTGTCCTAATAATTTACCTTTAAANATTATTATTATTATTTTTAATAATACTAACTTGCTTGGAGATCAGTCCCTCCTCCCAAAAGAGGATGTTTGTACTGTCCAAAAACCTAGCAGAAAAGTAAAATGATAGCTCTACTTGAACTGATGTCATTCCATGTACAGATTTCTGAAATTATAGTTCAAAAAATTGAAAAAATATAGTATTTTGTGTAAACTGTTCTCCTGGCTAGTAGTAGTAAGCAGTAACTTTGCCAGGGACCTCAGATAGCAAACTCAGTTCATTTTAGATGCTTAAATCTCAATTACTTTGTATATTCTGTAGGGCCTTAGTCTGAAGCATTTGCCTCTTTTATGCTAAGTTTGAATGTCTTAACTTACTTTTTCTTATTTAGCTACAGTTTTATAATTCTATTTTAAAATGTTTCATTTGAGTATAGTTAATTTTTAGACCCTATTAACGTTAGCATATTTCACAATAATCCTGGAAATCCTGGGGTTAGAAGTTAAATGTATTGAGATAACACATAATAATGTGAAATAATGCAAAAGCAAAATAAAAATCCTGTAATCCAGGCAAATTTTTTTGACTAATTGAAAAACAAATAGGGACAGTAAAGTAAGGTTTAGGATCATGCTTTAATTGTTCAGACCATGAATAGGCAGTCAGTTGCAGAGAAAAAAGCAGAGGATCTTGTCGTGTTTACAAATCACTGAAACTGATCCAATACTGGAGGAAGAGCGAAGGAAAGTGGGGATTGCACATTGCATGAAGTTAAAAACTTCTGGAGTGGACAGCACAGGGCAGTGGGGCTATGTGTATTCTCTGGGAATGTCTGCTGAAATACATTCCCATGTCAGCTCTTGAACATAGGCGGTGCAGTAAGTGCCTCAGCAGATCTAGGGTTTTCCTGCTTTTCTTTCTTCTTAATCCCAGCTATTTGTTTTTGTGTTACTGGAGGATGTCACAATCTTTAATGCAAATGTCACAACATTCTTGTGAAGGATGGAATATAGAGCTCTCAGCTGTAAAATAGGAACATCAAACCTGAAATCATTACTATGCTGCAGGTTTATGCTTGCACTGACACCTCGGCCAGGTCCGTGTAGCGGTGCAGTCCTGGTGACATGGCTGTGTTGGCAGGTGGCCGTAGGACTGATGTTAGCTGGTCTGCAATGTTGTAGGTTAGCAAGGAGAGCCTTAAAGTCGGAGTGAGCTCTGCTGGAAACAGTACAGTTTTATGTGTATAAGTCACAGCTGTGTTAGGAATACTTGGGTGAATATAGCATTCCCAATGCCCCATTGCCCTCTTTAACCATGAAAAATCATTTTTCCTCTGTGTCTTTACATCTTCTGAAAGGACAGGACCCCCAGCTGTAATTGAAGTGCATATGCACAGCTGTAACATAAACATGTATAATAATACTAAGTGTAAACCAGAAGCCTTGTTAGAAGTCCTCAAAAGAGTTGAGTTTTATTTTAGAAATACCTCGTTGTAAAGGCATGATCACAGAATGTTCTGTATTTGCTTGAAGAATAACCTCCAAAAAAGATGAAGAATTTTTATATGATTCTCTGTAAAAACACAGAAATGGATTAATGCTGATATTTAAACATTTGTGTCTGATTTTGCTGTGGTGTCTAGGCAGCACTGGCCATCCAGGACAGCCACAAAGAGCTCTATAGGTTACTACTGCAAGAGAATGAGAAGACTAGTCGGGGCCACGCTTCTCGTCTAAACCTTGTTTTGGAACAAGAAAAATACCGGAATCTGGAAAAACAAAGGGTGGAACTGGCCAGCATAGACAAATTGAAGCAGCAGTTCCAGCAGGAGCAGCAGCGGTGGCTGCGTGAGTGTGACCAGCGGCAGCGGGAGCAGGAGGCCAGGGAGGGCCGGCTGGGGCAGCGGCAGCGGGACTGCCAGTGCCAGGAGGAGCTGCTGGAGCACAGCCGACAGGGACTGGCGCTGCAGCTGCAGGAGTACCAGCAGAGCCTGGAGAGGCTCCAGGAGGGCCAGAAAATGGTGGAGAGAGAAAGAGACAGTGTGAAAATGCAGAAGAAACTCCTGTGGCACTGGAAGCACGGTCAGCAAAACAGCCTGTTTTCACCCACAGGGGGCTATGAGGTGTGTGGTTCCCCATTGTAATTATATCCCTGACTGCATTCCTAGACACCTGCCTTGGCGAATGGGCCAGGACGTCTGGGTTTTGTTGGTTCTTAATGTAATGAATGAGCGTGTGGGAAGCTGAGATTCAGGCGTATCCAAGCATTTTCTTTGACTCTTATGAAGTTTAACCAGGGAAAGTGCAAAATCCTGCCCCTGGGAAGGAGCAGCCGCATGCATGGGTAGATGCTGGGGATCACCAACTGGAAATCAGCTTGACTCTCTACAGCTACCAGGAAGGACGTTGTAGCAAGATGGGGGTCAGCCTCTCTTCCCAGGCAGCTAGTGAGAGGACAACAGGAAATGGCCTCGAGCTGTGATAGGGAAGGTTTGGTTTGGACATTGGGAAGAATTTTTTGCTGAAAAGGTGGTCAGGCATTGGAACAGGCTGCCTAGGGAAGTGGTGGAGTCACCATCCCTGGAAGTGTTCAAAAAGCAACTGCACATGGTAGTTAGTGCTATGATTTAGTTGACGTGGTGGTGGTGTGTTGGGTCCAAGGTTGGACTCAATGGTCTTGGAGATCTTTACCAGCCTTTATGATTGTGTGAAAAGAACCTGGGAGTCCTGTGTCGAGCAAATGTGCCCCTCTAGGTAGCACATGGTCTCCAGGGCTGCATTGGGCGAAGTATTGCTTGTAGGTCAAATGAGGGGATCCTTCCACTCTGCTCTGGACACACCTGGAGTCTGGCTCCCCAGCACAAGAAAGGCATAGAGCTATGGGGTGGAGAGGAGGTAGAGACAGGGGCACGGATGTCTGTTGAAGTGCCTGTTTGAGAGACAGGGACACCTCTCCAGTAAGGAAAGGCTGAGACTGGTCAGCCTGGAGAAGAAAGGGTTCTTATTAATGGGGGTTCCTTTTAATGTATATAAATACCTAAATGGAGGTTCTAAAGGAGATGGAGCCAGGTTCTTTCCAGTGGCACCCAGTGAAAGAACCATAGGCAATGAGCACAAGCGGAAACACAGAAGATTCCTTTTGAACATCAGAAAACTGTTTTTTCTTGTGAGGGCGATGGAGCCCTGGCACAGGCTGCCCAGGCAAATTGTAGAGTCTCCATCATTGGAGATATTCAAAAGCCACCTGGACAAGGTCCTTGGCAGCTGTTTCTATGTGGCCCTGCTTGAGCAGGGGGGTTAGACCAGATGTCTTCTAGAAGCCCTTTCCAACCTCAACCATTCTGTGATTTTAAGCTGGATACCCTAGAAACCCCAAACTTAGGCAGATGTTTATTAAACTGAGAAGACAGAAATCGTAAATATGAGAATCTGTGTTTTGTTCTGCTTTGCCACTGTGTTTGTAAGATACATTGTGTCTCTGCATCTTGTAGAAAAGTAAATTATTGTAATGCTTAAGCATATAAAGCACTTCGTGAAGTTTTTGGTTGCTGCCCTTTTTCCTGGACCACTATCTCCAGGGAGGAAAAGGGGCACCTGCAGGAGCAGCAAACACCAGCCTCTTGTAAGCCCCACATGTCAGGCCCTGCTGTCCTGTTCCCTGAAACAAGTAGCCTCCTAGGGGAAGAGATTGGTGTGTGGCTCCATCCCTGACAGTATAAATCCTTGGAGATGATCATTATTTGGGGGTGCAATTTAAAATAGCTCTGAAGCTGCTTAAGTGTTTAATACTAGAAACGATTACGTTTTTGTTGAGGGTGGAGGATGCAGTCTGGCTCTGAACTCAGCTGTCTGGGTGCTCACCTGCCAGGCGGGTCCTCATCTCTAATCCCTGCTTGGTGGGTGTGGTCTTGATTTCCATTACTGTTCTCTAAAGCACCTGAAAATCAAAACATTTGGTCTGGCTTTTCCATGTATTGAAAGCTCACTGACCCAAACAGCTCTTTTTTCCCCTCAGGTTCTCATTTTCACAAGAAAATCTGTAAAGCCTTTCTTCAAGCCATCACCTCCATAGTTTTTCAGCTGGCAACTCACCCATAACAGCCAGAGACCATTTGGCATCTAAGATTGTGCCTGCATGAGGGGGCAAAGGATTGGCCTCTGACCTCCCCCTTTTCACCCGGCTTTTGTGAGCATCGTGTGAACATGACTTGCCCACACATTCTTGCCAGCCCAAACAACAAAGACACTTTTTACTAGTATAGCATGTGCTACAGTTTTGACTTGTTTGGCAGTGCTTAAGAAGTGGATGATAAAACCAAAACTGAAGTTGCCCATCAGCTTTAATGGATGTGACTTGTGAAGTCTCTTGAGGAGGGGAAGTTGAAGGATGATAGCCTGATACGGGGATATTCAGGATCGCACAGGCAGAGAGGCAAAATAATTAAATGCTGAGTGTCAGAGAGTAGTAGTTTTTGTAATCTAATATTTTATTTGTAAGGCTACTTGTATTTTTATTTCAAGTAGACTACATGGCTTTGATTTCATCCAGGCCTTAAGACTGTCTTTCTCCCGTGTTTCCACGACCATACTCCTCGCAGCAGCAGAACTGGTTGAATGATTGTCAGTATTCCCAGCCAGTATTCCCAGCCCAATGTTTTTGTATTACACTGAACCTAGATAGTTTTGTGTGACCAAACAATGCAGTAACTCACGCTAATACTCCTGCCTTTTTTGTAAGATTTGCCTTAACAAACACCTGCAGACAAAGAGTCTGCAGGAGTTGCATTTTCAGCCCTTGGGAGCCACGGCTTGCTTGCTGTTTGCCATCCCCAGTTTGACTGCTGCAGCCCTGTTCTCTGTGATTACCTGTCTACGTGAGGTACAGTGTTATTTTTGGATTGTAGAGTATGCAGATTTACATATGGAAAGTGGTACCTTGTAGAGCCATGAGGCAAAATACTAACTCCCTGAAAGTAGTAAGCAGAGCTCAGTGCATCCCCATCAGTGGTCCTTCATTACTTTGCAGTTATTACTTGTTTTGAGGTGAGCTAAGACCAGATCTGCTAGGTAATTGCTGTTTATTCCTGAACGCACATCCAATTTAATGTGTTTTGAGGTTAACTTCTGGCAGATTAGATGGATATTTGCTATGAAACCCCATTCTGTCTGGCAGTTAATTTTATGCATCCTGGTATAAGGATTCTTCGGGATGATGCTCATAGTCATACACTTTAGTTTCACGTAGTGAGAAGCAGAGAGTTGGACTCCTTGATTCTTATGAGTCCCTTCCCTCTTGACATATTCTATGATTCTATGATTCTGGTACTTGACAAAGGTGAAAATGCAATTCTCTGTTTTGTTTTTTGTTGTTTTTTTCCCCTTCTGCAGATAATGGGACATAATCAATTGGACAGCTTACATGGTGAAAATGCATTCTACTTCAATGAAGCTGTAGTGTGTGTGTCTCTAAGCAGAATCAACAGATCAGATTCTTCTCTCGTTTATGCGGATGGTGTGTATGAGATGAGTATCTCAAATTCTGATGTAGCAGGGACTAGTGAAAATCAGGTGGACCTCAAAATGGACACTTCTTCTCAGCCAGCATTAACTAGTGCACTGTGGAAATCCACTAGTCCTTACCAGCAGATGTCTTTTTCCTGCAAAAGCAACAAGGATTCCTTTAATAATGGTAATTAATGCTTTATTTATTTAAGAAGTGTTACAGGCAGTTTGCCACCTCTCTGGCTGAATAGTCCTAGGAACAAAGACAGCTTGGTAGCGGTGGAAACAAGAGATTCTGATAAAACAATTGCATGCTTCTTTGCAAGATTTTTGATGGTAGGTGAGAAAATAAGCAGAACAGAAATACAGAAAATTACTGAAGACCCCCAAAAACCTCATTTTTGTGTCTGCATAATATTACTCAGCGTGTGTTTTTCTGTTAATCTTTTCCCAGTGCTTTTTGACCTTTTTTTGCGAGCAGAAGTCACTCTTTTTCAAGTGCATTTTATTGATTGTTTTAGAACATATGTGCATTACTTGAGGATATCTGGTTGGAATAGTTTTGATTTAATGTCTTAGAATGATAATCAGTGTTCAAACACCCTTTTCTTGCTTCATTGAGGAATGAAAATAATGAGGAATTGAAAGATCTGTGGACAGATAATTGTATCACTTCTAAGGAATAATACAATCTTTGACAAGAAGTTATGTTAGTAGCTCTTACTGGATTACCTTTCTTTATTCTTGCATTTTACCAGAACCCCCAAAGATACGTAGACTGCATGGCAGTTATTGATGGTGGCTACCAAAATGAGTGGAAGAGGCTGCCTATCTGAGCACTGCATGCACTGAAAATTCCTCCAAGGTCTTAAAAACTTAGTAGAAACTCCAAAGTGTCTGGGGTTTATTTCTCATTTTGCACAATACTAGTTTTGACCTAACTTCTTTCGTTAGTGTGAGTTAGAGAGCAGGATGTAAAAACACAACAGCTAGAAGTCTTGGGGGACAATGGTGCACTTTTGGTGTAGTAGATTACAATCTGGTGGGTTTTTCTGCACAGTTGTGAAATTCAGGAGACATGGCATGTCAATGCTGCAGCAGTGCCTGAACTCCCATTTTTCTGCAGTTGGCAGTGCAGAATAACTGCTGTCCTCACACCAGCTTCAGGCAGATCAGGTCACAGCAAAGACCAGTGGGCAGCAGAATTAGGAGCTGAAAACATACACATGGACCATGGTTAATTGTGTTACATCTGTGGTTAAGGAACTTGCTCCTCAGTACTCCCTGCAATGTATTAGGCAGGCATCCACTACAGCCTTATTAGTCCTTGGTATGTGGATTGCCAAAAGAGCATTTTATAATCAAAGGTAGGGCAGGCTAGTCACATCACCACAATCAGCAAACCAAGCTGATTAGTAAAAGAGATTAATATTTCTAAAAATGCCTAAATAAGTAGCCTGGTGAAACTCTTTCTAGTTTGACTGTGGTTGTCATTTTAGTTATAGGTTAGCTAAGCTAGTGCAAATTTGAAAAGGAACACATATGTGGGTTTAAACCTCTCAAAAGTGGCTTAGCTTGCACTGGCAAACATACAGATACAAGCTAACCAGGATACTTTCTGTTGAGCCCACATGAGAGCATCTGTTTTAATTAAACTGGCTTGTACCAGTTTAATTGCACTGATTATAAGATAAACTGGTGGAGCTTCTGTATCTCAAGACACCTACAATGGACCAGCTTTGTGTTCGGCTGGTGTCAAGGCATCCTGTGTAGACATCGTTATCTTGCCCTGCTAACAGGGCACCGGGGCAGTCCCAGCACTTTTGGGGACCAGCTCTGGCTACAGAGCCTGCCCAGAAGGCCAGTGTAAAAGTCTCTGACCAAGTCGTGTTGGCAAAACCTGCAGTTACTGCCTGGGTGGTGCCACAAGACACCTTATGCACAGGAGCGAAGCCAATCCTTGCAGCTTTCTGACGGTTCAGATGATGCTGTGAAGCCCACCACTGCATTGCTAGAGCAGTCTGGGCTGGGAGCCTCCCCCCAGAGAGATGTGCCATCACATTCCACAGTTGCCTTTGTGATTCAGAAGGTGACAAGAATTTTATGCTCTGATCATGGAGTGCACGAGTCTGCATGATTCAAACTTGCTTCTGTCATGCATCAGGACCACTGTACAGGGAGGGAGTGCGGAATGAGAAGAGTGCTAAACTTCCCCCAAGGGCTCTCTGCACATGGAAATGAATCAAATAGCTTGTTCCTAAGCAGTGTCAATCAAATTGAACAATACAGACATTTCATAAAAGGGAACTGATCACCTTTTTCTTGAGTACTTTTTGGTCATGTTTTTTCCCCAGAGAGGAGAGTTGAGCAGAGTTTAAGAAGATCTCCAACCTTGTGCCTCCACTTTTTGACACGTCTGCAGGATATAGTCAGTTGCAATAACTTTGAAGGAAAACCAACTGAAATGAAATGAGGGAAAGAACTTGAAAGTTAGCTGAAATCTTCAGTATTTTTATGTGGATGAATGTTTCATGGCATTTTCATACATTTTCCAACCAGCTTTGTGTATAAAGTCTCATAATCATCTTTCAAAAAACATTCTTAAATAATTAATTAACATAGAACTAAGAAACAAATATTGAGTATGGTTTACTGCATATAGCCATGTACCACATACATACATGGCCAGACCTAATATATAGTTTTGTGTGTACACAAAAGGAATTTCTTGGATTTGATTAATTTTCCCAGAATTATTAGGTATTTTGTAAGAAGTCTGCTCTGTCAAAAAAAACCCCTTAAATTATTTAAAGAGAAGTACCATCTGAACTTGTTTCCAAGGAATTAATCATACTGCATTCTACCATATGTTAAGTACTATTCAATTAAACTTCATAAATATACAGAAATGGAAATGGCTACATTCCTCCAGTGCATAATTTTCCATTCATATTTCCTAAGGTAAGACATAGGTCTCTTAACATAGCTAACATCATGATTATATATCATTGTTTTATGTGTATGGGACGGAACTTTACTAAAGACCTTCAGGCAAGTTCCCACAAAGCTGAAACTGGCATAAGTAAATTCACTAGAAAAGGTGTGTCAGTCAACAGGAGGAAAATATGATTGAAAGAAAAATGTGTTAATGCTTTACAGTAATGGTTATGAAATTATCTGCATGAAAGAAGCAAGTACTTTGGCTAATTAGGAATGAGGGGAAGTATAGGTTTTGTGTCAGACTAGACTGGGAATTGAATGAATTAGTCTTGCATTTAATTGACATGTCAGGTTAACTAGCCAAAGGGATGCCTAAGGATTTACCTATGGATTCACCTCTTTGATTTCAGGAATCAGTGCAATTTTAATTCTTTTAGCTTTGAAGTGAGCAGCATTGTTTGCTGCTGCTACTTTAACTTCATTTATTCACACGTTGTAGCTACAGAAATAGAATTGAAAAGTGATAGATCTGGAAAATGGCTGAAACTTGATTGTGGGAGGGTTTTGCCTCAGACATTTAGTATGAAGGATCTATACACATGATGTGGTGAAAAACATAGTTTAAATCTTTATGGGGAACATAGGAAAACCTGTGATCTTCATAAACAGCCAAATGCAAACCCAGGGAGCTGTAGGGTTTGTAAAGTAGGACTCTATTTAACTAATGTAATTTAAATTTTTTTAAAGGACAGAAATTTGTACATATATGCATATAAGTAAATGAGATAGTTTGATTTTGGAAAAATAATTAATTTATAGTGGCTTTCATTAAAGTAAGTGGTTTGTAGAGACAGAAGATATTTAATTTGCAATAGAAAAAGCAAATATTCCAGAAACAATGTGTAGTATCCTGTAACTCCGTATAAGTTTATATGAAATTTCCTTCCTATTCCTTAAGACAGATTATGCTAATGGTGATTGCTCTGTTGAACCTGTTCTTAAAACTTTGTATCAGATTCATTTGCTTTGGTTTCCCATTGTTAATTTAGATGGCATTTAGAACAGCACATTTTTGTCTATGTGCTGGTTTCAGCCAGGGTAGAGTTAATTTTCTTCACAGTGGCTGGCATGGGGCTGTGTTTTGGATTTGTGCTGAACTCAGGGCTGATAATACAGAGATGTTTTTGCTGTTGCTGGGCAGGGCTTACACAGAGCCAAGGCCTTTTCTGCTTTTGGTACTGCCACACTGGGGAGGGGACTGGGGGTGCTTAGGAGATTGGGAGGAGACAGAACCAGGACAGGTGACCCCAACTGACCAAAGGGATACTCCAGACCACATGGCACCACGCTCAGTGGATAAAGTGGGGGAAGGAGAAACATTTGGAGTGATGGAGTTTGTCTTCCCAAATAACCATTGTGTGTGATGGGGCCCTGCTCTCCTGGAATGGCTGAACACCTGCCTGCTCATGGGAAGCAGTGAATTAATTCCTTGTTTGGCTTTGCTTGTGTGCACAGCCTCTGCTTTCCCTACCAAACTGTCTTTTGCTCAACCCAGGAGTTCTCCAGCTTTTACTGTTCCAATTCTCTCCCCGATCCTTTTGGTAGGAGAGTGAGCAAGGGGCTGCGTGGGGCTTTTTTGCTGGCTGGGGTTAAACCACCATTAAGGCTACCTTAAATTATGACTTAATGACATTGTATAAAAGTACCTGCTCCATGTTTGCATCAGTGAGGTTGAGAACAATAGGCCTGGCTCTTTCCTTTTATTTGTGTTAAGGCGAATTTGTTGCAGTCAGGAGAGGTATACAATGTAAAACTGATGCAAGTGTGATAAAAACAAGGTGAAATATGCTTTGCACTGCAGTTTTAAAAAGCCATCTGAAGTGGTACAGGCTGTTTGTCTATGCTTACAACTCGAGACTGGATTTTGGCAAGGAGCAAATCTCTGTAACTCAGGGCCTTACTGAGATAGCACAGCTACTGCTGCCAGTGCTGGAGGTGGCTAATGGGATCCTATGCTGAGGACTTTGTTGAGTAAGATTGCTTTCATCACTTGGAAACTGTTAAATAATGATTAGCAACCCCGCAAAAAAAGTCACCACAGTTCTGCATATGTGACCATTGTGAGTTAATTTTTGTATTATTGTTGCTGAAAGGACTCCTCTGAGTACATCTGACTCTTCTGAG
Organism: Pachycephala philippinensis; assembly: GCA_013397055.1. Classification (NCBI taxonomy): domain Eukaryota; kingdom Metazoa; phylum Chordata; class Aves; order Passeriformes; genus Pachycephala; species Pachycephala philippinensis. The sequence goes on from VWZT01001193.1 coordinate 842,077, forward strand.
CCGGAACGTAACTGTGTCCCATACAGCACACGCTTTATAACAGCATCCTTTGGAGACAGTGATGGGCCAGCCCCTTATCACCTGCAGAATTGCATGTGAAGATGTCTTTCAACCTATTTTAATTTTTTTCTGGTACGTTTAAAAATATTTTTAATAGTGCCTTTTTTTTACTGTCCCACACAGCGAGCAAATTCTTTGTTTTTCTTTTACTTGGGAAGAGGGAAAGAGGGAAATCTTTAAAAAGTGAAGGATGATATGACCCATGGAGCTCCCAGTTTGTTGGGGAGCCTCTTGAGCAGATGTGGCATTTTGAGCTACTTTAAATTTTTTGTCTTTTTTAATTGAGTAGATGCCACATTGAGAACAATTCTAAATTACTTTTTCTGAAGGGTATTCAACACATCCCTTCTACTCTTAGCGTGAATGGCTACACAGGGGAGCACAGAGCCCATTCAGTGCTCAGTGTAAGTTATAATGAGAATAAAATTAAATGGAACTATGTAAGAATACGAAGCTGAGCAACATCAGCACCAGCATTTTCCAAGTTCAAAATCTCATTGATTTATCAGAACAATTAAGCTCTTACTTTTAACTCTGCAACAGACAACAGCAAATTTGCCTCTTATCGATACCCAAAACACCTGAGTTTCATGCTGTGCTGAAAGATGTCAGTGTCTCTGAGATACTTGGAGGAAATGAATTAGAGAGGAAGTTTTTTTTTCTCCTCTTGGCAATAATGCTGCTTTTTGTTTAAAGCAAATGGCAAAAGGGATTAAATCAGATGGCATCATGATACCAAAATGAAAAATATGCCATTATGTGTCATCTGCAATTAGTATATTTCGAGTAACACTTGATTTTCACCTCTGTAGCACTCAGATTTTGTTGTTCTGTTACTGATTTTCTCAACTCAAAACACTTTCCTCATTTCTGAAAATAACCACAGTAGATGCAGCACTACTACATAACCTTTTAATTAAGGCAGCTAGTGATATTCTGGTTTTATTTTGTACATTAATGTAAGTAATGCCTATCCTGTGTAATGCCTGTCTGATTTTATTCTTTCTAATATCTTCTCCGTTAGAGTTCATTCATTTGTGAGGGGAAGTTGAAAATAGTGCACATCTTATGAATGGAGAAAAGAGATCGTCTGCCCCTATCTTTTGAGGTACCACTGGTGTTGGTATGAATCTGCACACCACACTCAGGCTTTCATTGTCTGCAGACTTCTTAAACAGCAATTGGATGATGGCTGAATCTTTTTCTTTTTTCTCACATTTGTGGTTCCACTAGCTTCAGTGCAGTGGTTTGTGGAGTCAGTGGAATTAGTGGCGTCAATGAAATTGGAATATTGTGGATGATCTCCCTTTTATGCAGATTATTCTTTACTTAGATATGGTTTTTCCAGTAGGTAGAGGTTTCAGGGAAGTAGAGGGATGGAAGGAGAACATTTCAAAGCAGAAGACCATGGGCAGAGGGTCTTTAGCCAGACAACTGGTTTATAGTGAGTTGGATCCTGAGCTCCAGCTCAGGATTGTGCAGAGCTGTGACTTAGCAAATCTGCAGGGAAAGAGCCACAAAACAACAGTCTTGCTGGTTGTTTGATGTCAAGAGGGGGTCTTGTTTTCCTTGGGAAATGCAATCTGTGGGTGGAGACCTGGTTGCAGTGCCCTGCTTTAGTACATTAAAATATTTTGTATATGTTTTGTAACGAAGTTGGAGCCTGAAATAGATGCACTAGTATGAATAAATAATGCATCCTAATAGCTGAGAGAAGCTGTTTATGGATGATCAAATTTTGCAAGATACTGAGTATGCAAACACACCCTGTAAAATCATGTAGCTGAATCACCAAGTGTATCTGTCTGGCTTATTTTGAAAAGTACAATCTCATTTTAATTATTTAGTATAATACTTTACATATTCCAAGAAATGGCCTGTAGCATGTTGTGCAAAAATAATGAAGTGTTAGTAATATGAAACCTCCTCAGCATCATCTGCTGTTGAATATTAATTGAGACACAGGGGTAGATTGTCTGTCTTTTGCTGGTATTCATCACAGGAGCACCCAACTGCCTTCCAACAAATTTCGTCGGCTGTCACCAAGCTGCTAGAGGAGATTTCATGGAGTATCTTGTTCTCCCTTGCCAGATGCTATTGAAGGTTTTCTTTTGGGTGTAAATTTTTAGTTTGGCAGTAGAGAGGAGGAGCCTTGGTGCTGGTATGGAAGTTGGTTTTAGTTTAATCAAATAGGAAGACTTCCAGCAGTCACCTGATGAGATTCCTTGAGTGGTCCTTGGAAGTCTGATCTAGAACTGGGACATAAATGATAAAAAATAGATACGATTTTTCGCTATTTGTTTAAGGTCTGTTGTACAAAAAACCAAACCCCTGTACTTTAAAAGTAATTGAATATATTCCATGATAAAGACTATATGACAGGAAAAGCAGTGTATTTGGCAAGGATGAAAAGAGATTTTTTTTTTTCTCTTTATTAATTGAACTTGAAAATTGAAGTATAATTGTTGCTGACAGGAAATCTGCAGGGAAGCTGTCTTCTTTGCAGAGCAACCTGCCACTGAAGCACAGTGCCACTGGGGAGGGGACGAAGGTCTGAGGAAGGCTCCGGCATTAAACACAGGCAGTTTAGAGCTGAAAGTGAAAATGAATACAGGAGGGTGTTTTAAAACTTGTAGTAAAGGTGAGGTAGAAGGAGGAGGTGATAAATTTGGGCTTAAGGGTAAGACCAGTGTTGCTCATAACAGGGAGAAGTAGGAGCAGAAGTAAGGAAAGTGCATCCAAGTGCTCTCCATGCACTCATGGAAAGCAATTGTCTGAAGGGATGGAGGCACATGCTTATCTGATATTTGTGCAGTTTTATGGCTTCGGTGTACAATTTTTCCTTTACCTTTTACGTAAACTGTTTTTACAGCAGTTATGTTCACAGAGCTTTTAACAAACAATTTAAAAGGGCATTAATTTCAAAATATTCAATCACACACTGAACATTCCTATGCTTACAATGCAGAATTTGGGGAATGTGCAACTTTCTATTTTTTTCTTGATTTTTTTCAAGGACTCCAAGAAGAAAACATCAGCACATACACTTCCTGCAAAAAAAATGAATAAAAATGGCTCTGCTAATACTCAAACTGCAATCAAAAATTAGTGAATATATCCCTCAGTTTTGAGTTCAGGAGAGAACAAGTATCTCTGTGTCTCTGAGATAAGAGGCTTCTCTCAGATGTTCACTCTTGTAGTAATGCCGGTATTTTTCCTGTATTAATCATCAACAGCAACTTCTATTAAAGGGTAAGATTAGCATGTAATTGATTTGAAACAGGTGCTTTGCCTGATTTTTTCTTCTGCAGCAGTTTTGTATATTGACTTAGTGTTCTTCTGCTAGACTCTTTGAGTTTTGATCTCAGCAGCTTTTATGAGTAAGAAGTGGTGGATCTGGTCTGTTGTTGGGAAATCACCCTATAAAACCAAAGTGCTTAGGAGGAGACTCGAGTGTTTTATAAATTACCTCCCCCTTTTGGCTTTTGTAACAGAGCTGTGCTCTTCTGCTACTCAAGAAAATGTTTGCCAAAGTCCAGAGCACACTTCTTTATGTTGCACCTGAAAGACTGGCCAAACGCTGGGGACTAAATTGATTTTTTTGCCAAGGTCTTTGATTTCATGTTTATTTCAAAGTGAAAAAAACCCCAACAAAACAACCCACAACCAAAGAGCGTCCATAAAATACGAGGCAGAGTTAATCAACACACTAACATCTGTCTCTGGTAACAGCTCAAAAGAAGAGTTTTGATGTGTAAATGTCCCCTTTTGTTTCAAAGGGAATGACTTCATGTTCCAGAGACTGTTTTTTCAGGGTTAATGCTAGCTGTTTCTCTTTTCAGGAGGGAAGGAGATAAAGCCTCACTGCAGTGTTTTATCTTCAGGGTGCAAATTGGGACAGTGGGTGAGGGAAATGTGGGGATGTGCTGGCTGGCAGCAGAAAGAGGAGCTGGTTCATTGTCCCTTGAGTCCTTGGAAGTTTGAGTCTGTAACTTTATGGGGTTTCTGTTTCTCCATCAAACATTCAAGCAGGAGCGTTCCCTACTGATGGCAGTTTGTTTTGACTTCGGCCTGCTGGCCAAATGGCTTCTGCAGATGATGGGCTAGGAGGAAATGGCTGCAGCCCGCTTCATTCACACCCACACTGGACACCCAAAAGAGGAGGCTGTGGGGGTTTCCCACGCTTCCCCAGCACTGCTGTCAGTGGGCAGGGGAGCTGCCCTGCCCCTGGAGAGGTGCCCTGTGTGGGTGTGCTGCTGCCCTGGGTGGGGCAGTGGCCCTGCGGCGGCAGCTGGTCACGTTCCTTGTGATCCTGTGTAGGAAGGGTGTTCTTGAGGTTTTATGGTTCTTTCCTCTTGATCATTTGAGTGCAGCTGTGTTTAATGAGCTGGAAAAGAAGTAGGTCAATAAAACATGTGTTCGTTGTTAGCAGAATACCTGTTGGACCACGTGTTTGTCTGTAATTGACCATCTAAAGCTTCAAAGCTTAGCACAAAGACAATTTAATAGGGAATTCATACCTAAATAAATTAATATTAAGCAGAAGCAGACAGCTGTCAGGCAGTCTGCTCTGCCAAGGTGAGACTGTGGGTATTTAATGCACAGACAAGTTGTGATTCCAAGTCAGACCTATTTTTAAGTCTCTCTTATTGATATGCATTAGAAAAACAGCATGCCAAAAATAGCTTAGAACCCATGTGCTTTAAAAAATCAATACAACTGATAGCATAGCCATGTAACTAGGTTAAAATTTTAATCCACCTAATCAATTTTAATCAGCATGATCTGAATTTGATGTTAAAGTGACACTGTTGGTGTCTGAGCTTGAGTTGATTTTAAAATGTTTTCTTTGGTAAACACCAGTGTTAGAAATAGTGTGTTTACTGGGTCTTAATAAAAGAAAAATGACTACATCATCACATTACTCCAAAATTTGGAGCTTTAAGACAGGTATGAGTTGGAATTTTATGATAAATGCCATTTCAGTGGAATAAATGTGTATTTTGTGTTAGCCAAGAATTTGGTCCAAATTGTCTAGACCAAACTTCTCTGAAGAATTATGAGGCAAAACCTGAAAAGAGGACTGCATTGTTTTACCGAAGCCAACAACTACACAAAGAGCAGAAACATGCAAAATAATGGCATTCCCAGTAATTCTACCGTGATCAAAAATTCAGAGTACAGATGTAGAGAAGAGTTCATCATAGACTTTGAATTCTTTCTATTCTCTATTGTAACAAAAAATGCACTAAAAGCTGCTAAGACTAATTAATGTAGGATCTCTTATGAAATAATTCCTCACCTGCTTTTTGTGTAAAGATCTCTTTTTAATGAAGGTGCTTGTTTGCCTAAGAAATGCAGCTGCTGCTTTTTCACAGGGTTGGGCTGGTCAAAAGTAAATAACAGCATTACAATTCCCAGACTGATTTTCTTGCCTCTTTCAGTCAGCTGGGAAATGGATTAGGCTCCTCTTTCCTTGGTAGCTTTGACCCTTTATTTAGGGTCAAAATATTTTTCCCAGTGTTTTTTTGAGACCCAATACCAAATTCAATTCCTGCTGTGAAATCAGCTTTATTGAGGTGCGAAGGGCCTAGTTTGTTGATGGTATGTGGGATTTCAACTGCCAGTGAAACTGCTGGGAATTGTTCTCAAATCTTCAAGGTTTACACATGACTTTTCTATAGCAAGTGTTCTGTTCTAAATCGGTAGCAGCAGTATCTTAGTTGTCACAGGGTGATGCTGTGGCGTTCCAGGCACACAGTGCTGCTGCGTGGTGTTCTCTTTCTTCCACCAGCTATAAACAATTGAACCTTCAGTATGGAAAATCCATCGCAATTTGGGAAAGTCTTAGTAGGCATTAAAAAAAGCAATCAAAACTGGTCATGGTGCCTTTCATGGTGAGGAAAGGAAGACAGGCTGAGGTGCCTGGAGTTCCCTGGGGAATCGGCTGTCTGTTGCTAATGAATCTGCATGGAAACCACTGGGAGCATCATTAGAGACAAAGAGGTGCCGTGGGATTTGCCAGTGGGGACTTTCAGTGGAGCCCATGGGAGTTAGGCTGCCATTTGCTATTGAACTGTAATGGCAAATGAGAGCCTGTTACCCTTGAATTCCTTTGAATATCCCAGACCCGGTAGACTTAGCACTGTTTTTTAGGTGTCTGCTTGTGCTTTGCATTATGCATGAGTGCCAGTGTGGGGATTAAATAGAGCAGCTCTGCCATTTCAAATAGCTGTGGCCTGAAGCTGATGTGTCAGCTGTCAGTCCAAATGAACTTGGTACCAGTTATTATAAGTCCATGTAAAACCAAAACCTAACTCTATTTATTATTTCAGAAGATTAGTGGTTTTGAGAATCTTCAACATATTTGTTGCTAAAAGTGGCATAAATCACTCTTCATTTAATGCAATTCTATTTTGTAACGAGGGTCAATGTGACAGATCTCAGAAAGTCACAGCAAGGTAATTGTCTGCAAAATCCATGTGGTGTGTTCCTTCCACCCTCTCCCCCTTATTTTTTTCCTTTCTTTTTTTTTTTTTTTTTTTGTCCCCCAAAAGAATAAGCTATTTTCATTTATTACAGTTCCATCCTGTTATGCATACCATGCCCATACTGGTTACAGGANCCTGACCTCAGAGCTAACCCAGCTTTGAGGAGGAGTTTGAATCTGAGGCCTTCTGAGATCCCTTCCAACTTGAATTATCCTATGATGCTGTGACACCAGGGTCAGAGCTGAAGGAGAAACACTAAGGGCTTTCCGTTCAAAACACAGAGACTTGAGAGCTTTTTTGCCTGGAGTGTTTCTTAGTGCCTTGGTAATGTTCTCCTGTCCTTCCCATAATCGTCACTGTGGGCACTCCAGGCTTACGTTAAGAGCTCTGATCCTT